>CAXITT010000591.1:335208-394005 GCA_964033795.1 Lymnaea stagnalis | reverse complement strand
CCCCCCCCCCCCCCCCAAATGATTACACTCATGAATGACATCAAAAGTTTGCTGATGTCGACCACGCTACGCCTTCATTAAATTAGGATAATTCAATGCAGTAACACATTTTATTTCTTCTAAAATTCATGTTTTACAATGTAATATTATATACCAAAAGGGTCCTTCGGTTTTAGACCGATTCTGAACCCTACTGAGCACTGATATTTACTCGCCCTTCCAAGCTATTACTTCGGAATGGAAAAAAAAAACAAAAACAAAAAACGTTAAGTTACTTACGTTAAATTTCAGGAAAATCGTCTTTAAAAAAATATATATTTTCGTTAATTTTAACTTATCTTAAGATTACCATGATAGCAAAAAGGTCTCAGATTGATCGAAATATGAAAAAAAAATAATCCTCTGATTTGTATTTAATTTTTCTTTCTGGTCAATGCAATGAACCAGCAATAGTCCACGGAGGATCACTGATATTTATATTTTCATAATGTCACAGATGCACACTAATGACGGAATATTTCTAGTTTGAAGTGGCTATTCGGACCCGGGTCCAAGAAGTGAGAAGTTGGGATTAAAATTTTAAAAAATAAAATATTATTGTTCAGTTGTAAGACAAAATTTGGTATCAAATGAAAGAAAATTGAATGGAAAATATGTTTGTAAACTTACTTCTTCAGTTCAACTAAAATAAATGACCAAAAAATGACATCCGAATAGCATTACCATTTAGTCAAATGGGACCCGGGTCCGAATAGCGTCGATGAGTTTCCGGTTCCATTTTGACTAAATTTTAACTTTTCTGCCTGAAAAAGTTTTGGATGGTATAAATACTTCTAGTATTTTATATTGGTGTTGTTTATTATTTTTTCAACATCATTCGCATAGCTGTCATGTGACATTTCGAGGCCCTTAACCTTTCATAATTGTCTGTCCCCCAGCAATCAGTTAATAATATATTATTTTTTCCTCACATGACAAGTTTCGGCCTCTTGCGAAGAAATTATTTTCGTTGCTACTCCATAACTGTAGACTATATGTGTTTTCCGATGGTCTTAGGCGACCCCTGGGAAAGGGTCGTTCGACCACAAACAGGGTGCGCGATCCACATGTTGAGAGCCGCTGCTTTAAGCGTACGGTTATATTTCACATGGCTGGGTAGCAGATAATAATTGTACTATTAACAATGCGAAGTCAAACACAGCTCTTTAAACACATGCTCACGCGATGTTGTCCCTTCATAAAATAAGGCGGTTAAATTTCCGGGATACAGGGAAGACTGTGTCCACAAAATCTAACGGTGACGAATGCCTTTTGTTTACCTGGGTAAGTCATCGAAAGTAGTTGGGGTCACAGAGTCAATTAGACAAGAGAAGAACTTTCAATTATTTCAGGGCCAAAGTTCTTCTGCATTGAGATATAGGGCGATCGCCCACACACTTTGGGTTTACTAACCTAGCCTATGTCTATTTACATCAGTGTTTCTCAACCTTCCTAATGCCGCGACTCTTTGATACAGTTCCTCACGTTGTGGTGACCCCCCCCCCCACCCACAAAATTATTTTTTTTGCTACGCCCTAACTGTAGAATTTATGTGTTTTCGAGTGGTCTTAGGTGACACCTGTTAAAGGGTTATCGACCCCCCTAAAAGGAATCGCGATCGATAGGTTGAGAGCCGACGATTACTTGGATGTCTGAATTCATGAGGCCTGGGAAGAGTAGTCGTAAGGAGACAAAATTGTATGGTCTGTAGCGAGCACTGCTTTGCCGATACAGTCAAAGTATCAAGTGAAAGTAAATTATTTATGGTGTAAAATTAAAGTTATGGTAAAGCCATGTTGAAATTATTGCATGATCTGCCCGTTTGATCTGCCAAATAAAAAAAAAATATCGTTAAAAAATAAATATATATTTTAAAAAATTGTAAACTCATCTACTGAAGCCAAGACACCGGATTGTTTTGTTTTTTTAAATTCTCCTCAGGAGGGCAGGTCACCTCAACCGCGTTGCCCTAAGGATATTCTAAGACTGTTTAGGTGTATCCCAGCGGTTCTCAACCTGTGGGTCGCGACCCCTTTGGGGGTTGCACGACCCTATCCCAGGGGTCGCCTCAGACCATCTGAAAACACATATGCTCTACATTTATGAAGTAGCAATGAAAATAATTTTGTGGCTGGGGGTCACCACACCATGAGGACCTCTATTAAAGGGTCGCGGCATTACATAGGTTGAGAACCACTGGTGTATCCGTTCTCGGTCAGAGTTGCTATCATTGTTGAAATTATTGCCTGATGTGCTCCGTTTGATCTGGCAAATGAAAAAAAAATATCGTTAAAAAATGAATATATATTTTTTTTTTAAAACTGTAAACTCATCTACTGAAGCCAAGACACTGGATTGTTGTTTTTTTTTAAATTCTCCTCAGGAGGGCAGGTCACCTCAACCGCGTTGCCCTAAGGATATTCTAAGACTGTTTACGTGTATCCGTTCCCCGTCTTTAAATATCATCGCTAAACCCTTCGACTTGTGTCGATTGGATTATATCTGAAAAATAATATTTTTTTACAGATGGTGAATCACATTTAACTTACTCGAAGAGAAGGACGTGGATATAAATGTATTTTGAGACACAATGTAGATGTAAGCCAAAGGCTTAAGGTAAAACAACCACCTTTTAAAATGATGACTTTTTTTAGGCAGTAACACGCGTTTTTTTGGAGCAGATTTCGCTAATACTTCCCAATAAACATTTCATAATTAACTCTGTTTTGAGAACTTTTTCGAAAAAAAAAATTTGAATACCCCAAGAGCCTGTTGAACTATATTAGTGTAATTTGAACAGATAAATAATGATTAGATTAGAAGGCATGCATTTAATGCTTTGATTCAAATACCATTTCTGACAGTTCTATCAAGAGTTAATCTAGTGGGTTAAAAAAAGAACAACATTAAAAGGTTGCACAAAGTCCTAAAAATTGTAAAAAAAATTTGTTTAAATCGGCAGCAAAGCTTTCATCACAAATTTTCAATCTGTCCGCTGAACGGAATTTACATATATTTTTTTTACGTCAACGTAAAAATACCACGCTGGCCGAGAGAAATACAGTTCCGGATTTAATCTCTCCAATCATATGTTGACGTTAATCCCATCCAACCAGTGCCATTTAATCTCTCCAATCATATGTTGACGTTAATGCCATCCAACCAGTGCCATTTAATCTCTCCAATCATATGTTGACGTTAATCCCATCCAACCAGTGCCATTTAATCTCTCCAATCATATGTTGACGTTAATCCCATCCAACCAGTGCCATTTAATCTCTCCAATCATATGTTGACGTTAATCCCATCCAACCAGTGCCATTTAATCTCTCCAATCATATGTTGACGTTAATCCCATCCAACCAGTGCCATTTAATCTCTCCAATCATATGTTGACGTTAATCCCATCCAACCAGTGCCATTTAATCTCTCCAATCATATGTTGACGTTAATGCCATCCAACCAGTGCCATTTAATCTCTCCAATCATATGTTGACGTTAATCCCATCCAACCAGTGCCATTTAATCTCTCCAATCATATGTTGACGTTAATCCCATCCAACCAGTGCCATTTAATCTCTCCAATCATATGTTGACGTTAATCCCATCCAACCAGTGCCATGCACTAAACTAGTGGATCTCTCTCTCTCTTGTGTTGTGATCAGATGCAACGGTAATTCAAAAGCTCAATTGCTTATACATTTGATACCAAATAATGGCTTTCTAACAACAAAAAACATAACATTAAAAGAATGGGGCGACTGAACAAAGTATCACTGATCTATATTATTACCTGGTCACGGAGAACTCTTGTGGCTTGGGTTTCAAAGATTGCTTTGTTGTCGAGCTGCAGAGACCGGCAGGGCTTTCCCACCAGTACCCACAATGAAAGTCCCTTCTCACCCAATTATCTTACCATTTTCATTGTTTAAATTCGTTCCGATGTTGCTTTAGACTTCCAATAATAACTGCAATTTGGTTTTAACCAGAGTCGTTTCTTTCAGCTATATTTCCGAGGGCATAGCCCCCCCCCCGGGGGAAAGCCAAGTGACCCTCGGAATAAAAATATGACCAACAATAAATCAACTGGCATTGCTGGCACTGCTGCCACTGACCCCCCACCCCCCCCCCCCAAAAAAATAAATAAAGTGCCCCCCGGGGGAATATTTCTGATATAATCACTGGGGGCGGGGGGGGGGAGGCGTTTCCGGAGGAAGCCGTCAACCCCAGGTGGCGACTTGTTTCTTTATCTTGAATGATGAAATGTTCCGCCAAATGCTGTTGATTGATCTATTGGGTTGTTTTTTTTGTTGTTCTTTTTTTTTTTTTTTTTTGCGCGCAAGGGACTCTGTTCAAAACCTTGGCGCGCCCCGGGCGGTTCTAACGCCACCGGTTTGAACGAATTATAGTGCCGCTTCTGAGATCCGGGTTTACTATCTCGTCTTTGGAAAAAAAATAGAACTGTTAAATAAATAAAATAGGATTTTAATTGCGCTTACATTATAGACCACATATTACACCCCGAGATGGAATTTATTTCCAAAAGAAAAAAGCTATATATTTTTCTCCCATTAAAGCCTTTGAATTTTTCTATCCATCATCTACCAAAATATCTTAATGTTGTCATGTTCAACCCGCTTATCCGTTCTCCATATCTACGTTCGGGAGTTGGGGGGGGGGGGGGGGGGGGGAGGGGGGGCTTAGTGCTGCTTTCTTTTGTATACCATTTAACGAGTCCTCCACTTGAATGTTTCCGTGTGGGGTTTTATCCCTGTTGAATGGGGGGGGGGGGGGGGGGGGGAGGGGGGGGAAGGGGGGACTAATGCTGCTTTCTTATGTATACCATTTAACGAGTCCTCCACTTGAATGTTTCCGTGTGGGGTTTTATCCCTGTTGAAATTCAACCAATCAAATCCAACCATTAGTTATATCCGGCTATGGACAAATAAAATTTAAAAATTAAAAAAAAACAGCATACTGTGGGTAAATGTTTGACATTATTGATACATGCATAGCTCTAACAGACAACAGGTCAATGTTCAGTTGAGAGATGTCTTGTCTGATACGAGTCCCCCCAATGAGCTCATCTAAGTTGAAGCCGTATTGCAATATTTTTTTAATTAGTTTTTTAAATTTTTTTTATTTATGTTTCCAGAACACTAAGAGGCTTATACATTTACATCGACCCCTTTTACTTTAATTTTTTTTTTCCCAACAAAAATCGCTGACAGAAAAGAGAAGTAGAGCACAGGGATCTTACACATACAAATAGATATCGAATACATTTTTATAGAAGCCATTAAAAATGAACACCACGATAAAGAACTAACATCTTAGCATTGAAGTAAACACAGGATTTTTTGAACTCAAAACTGATGACGAAGGAAAAAAAAACAGCACGTGAAAAGGGTAGTGTGTCTGACGTCTATCACACAAAGTAGCCTACATTCTATAGCGACGGTGACATAGTAGGTACGCTTATAACATACCACTTTCTTTTTATTTTTAAATAAATTTAAAAAAAAAAAAGAATTCACAAATCAATTTTGATATCACAACATAAATGTGTTAAGTCTTATGTTAAACATTGCGTACTTGCAAATTAATTGATTAACATACCACTTTCTTTTTATTTTTAAATAAATTTAAGAAAAAAAAAAAAGAATTCACAAATCAATTTTTATATCACAACATAAATGTGTTAAGTCTTATGTTAAACATTGCGTACTTGCAAATTAATTGAGGAGACCCTCCCATACGCCAGACCTGCCTAAACAAAATAAGTCTGGACAGACATACGTTGGCCATGGATATTTTTTGTCTTGTTTCAAGTTGAATGATTTCAAAAAAAATATATATAACGTACGTTACAAGAGTTATAACATCCTATCCCTTAAAACAAAATCTTAAGGTCAGACCAAACTTTAACCCCTGAAATCCAACGTTAATAATTGATTTTTGCTAAATCATATTATTATTTTTTTTTTTGAATTGTGCAATCTTTTGTAATTTATTTTTATACTTTTATTGTTGGTCTGTGTTTAAAAATGAACACGATGTGTTAAAAAAAAATGTGGTTTTCCTTAATGTGAACCTCTCTGGAATAATTACAAATATTCGGCCACAAAGATTGGAAAAGATATTTGACAAAAGATATGGGACGAGGAAAGAGATAATAAATGGGACAATAGGTGTGGCAAGAGATGGGACAAGCGATGGGATAAGAGATGGGACAAGAGGTGTGGCAAGAGATGGGACAAGCGATGGGATAAGAGATGGGACAAGAGGTGTGGCAAGAGATGGGACAAGCGATGGGATAAGAGATGGGACAAGAGGTGTGGCAAGAGATCGGACAAGCGATGGGATAAGAGATGGGACAAGAGATGTGGCAAGAGATGGGACAAGAGATGGGACAAGAGCAGCATGGGTGCACCAAGTCAAACTGTATTATTTCAAACACACCCACACAACTGAACAGTGAGCGCTTTGACACACGCCACACGGAACGCCGAAAAGAGTTACGTTTTTTTTCATAGCTCGTTTGAAGAATTAATCATGAATATCAACAAAAAAAATATTCATTCTTTTAATCCGTAGTGTTCACAATAAAACGATTATGATGATTATTCCGTCTCTGTTTGGTAACGGCGTCAATATCTTCACTCGACTATGAACTGCGTCATACGACACTTCCGTCAACGTCAATATCCGGAAACCTGTTTACCAAGCCCAAAAAAACCAAAAACAATCAGAATAATCTAGGTCATGTGCTTCACCTTAATGCTTGATTGTGAAACTTAATCCTTCAAAGGTTCTCAGTCATTACTGTTATTTATTAATTTTACATAATTTAAAAAAAAAAAAACTTTTAAAATAATCATATAAGTAAAATAGAGGGGTTTGAAGTGTCCAAAGAAAATTGACTGTTATGTCAAAATGTTTAGGGGGGGGGGGCGGAGGAGTTTTGATAAATGCCATTAAAAATTACTTCACCATAAATGGGCTGACTTTCAAGGAAGCGTGATATTTTCTTAGAGATTCGCTATGTACACATTTCCAAAAAAAAGTGATGTTTACTGCTTAAAATACGAATCAATACAAGTTGTACTTTAAGGATGAATCATGGAGATTAACGTTAATCTTTAACAACACAAACGGAAATAAAATGTGTTTTCAACAAATTTAGATTGATTTTTGATGAGTGTTCATAATCTAGGATAAAGAAAATGTCTTTACCATTTGAAACCTTGTTTTGTTGTCTTGGTCAGATTTTAAAAAAATAAATACTTTAAAAAAAAAACATTTGACTAAATCTTGGAATTTAATTAACTCACATACATTCTTATTTCAATTTTATTGTATTAAAGAGACATTTCTGCCATAGATTATCTCTTGTAAAGCTGATTCAAATCTCTTCACCCGAGCAAAACTTTTGTTTGTTTTTTGACCAATGAATTTAAAAGTTAAAAACTTTATGTTAGCCTATCATGAAATGAGATCTGAATATTTAAATATATAAAATTAGAAGATTTACAGTACTAATCTACCTGTACATCCTGCCCTGGGCAGACCTTATAGGATTTGTTCGAGGCATTAAATTTAATCCTAATTTTTTTTAAGTAAAAAAAACCAACAGATGAGGACAGGTGTGCTATAAAAGGAGCTAACCCTCACAGGTAGCCTAACCCTCACAGGTAGCCTAACCCTCACAGGTAGCTTGTAACATTTCATTGATGAGGATAGTACGTGTGTTACATTATAACAGTGTATAACAATGACGAGGCGCCTGCTGCTCATTGGAGCTGTGGTAAGTTCAAGTCAATATTCTTTTGCTTCTTCTTTTTTTTTTTTTTTTTTTTAACTTTATAGTACGTGTGTTACATTATAACAGTGTATAACAATGACGAGGCGCCTGCTGCTCATTGGAGCTGTGGTAAGTTCAAGTCAATATTCTTTTGCTTCTTCTTTTTTTTTTTTTTTTTTATAACTTTAGAATGTTATGCTTTGGCTCATCGTTAATGGAGACAGAAAACAAATAACATCCCGAAATTATTATAACAGTGTGAGGTTTTGTTTTCGTAACAACCTAAGTATTTCTACTGAATTAGTTTCAAAAAATTTGAAAATAACTAGAATTTTTACAATATTTTTAAAGCACTCATTTAAAAGGAGATTTTTTTTTCGATAACTAAAACTTAAGAGATTCAGCCTGGTCCGACTGGTTTCTTCTTCTTCTTCTATACCTTAAAGGCCCACAATCAATTTATTGATCATTTTGGCTCCTATGCATGTAGATGTGATTTGCAATGTTTCCGTGCCTGGTTTAAATGGAGCTTCTTTCTAATCTCATTGTCTTGTGCTCCGTTCGGTACTTTTCTAATGGGCTTCATCAGAATTGTTGCACTGAATCAAACATATACGATGCTTTAATAAATATATATATTTTTTTTTTGGTGTACAGATTCTGACATTCGGTTACCAATCTCACGTACGTAAAAATTCAAATTTTTATTTGTTTAGTTCTTGATAAAATTGGTATATTTCGTTTCGGTTATAAATTTGTTTCAACTGGTTACATAAATAATTACCACTAAATAAATGTTACGGCAATTAATTTATTTTTTAAAGTTTAATTAGTGTTCGCATTGCCTTAAAACAAACTAATTAAAATATGCTCGTATATTATGTGCTCATATGTATGCTAATATTATGTTCATATTCATATTCATATTTATTATCATATGTACGCACTTATTTTTGTTAATATTTTTAATCATTTTCCATAATCTTATTTATAATCATTTTTATTAACTTAATAATAATCATTTTTATAATCATATTTGTACTCATATTCCTTCAGGCACAAAGACGTGAGTAAATATTTTTTTTTTTAAATCAATATTTTAAATCCTGTCACTAACTTTCTAACATAATTATATAATCAATTTTAATCCGACTCCATCGTTGACTTACGCAACAAACACGATTATTCTGTAACGACTATTTACAAATGGCATAACCGTAACCCATACCAGTTGTAAGACTTTAGCATGATAATCGGGTTTGTTGTAATACACAAATTATTTTTGTAAAAACTTGTTGTATTTTTCCTTTATGTATTGGGCGGTGGATGATGCTATTAATTCTAAATTAACCATTTCTTGCTGGTGAATGACCATTTCCTGTCACGGTAGCGATGAACATCCTCTTTGCTTACGACGAGTTTTGGTGATCAATGTATTTTAGAAGTCTCGCTTCACCCATCAGTCATATTTTTTGTGTCACCACATAATGGCTCGAACCAAAGACAATTTCGTCTGTTTTTAAAGCTACTCGATGAAAGCCGCCCAAAAGATGAGCGGCGACAATGCGTGGACTTGCCATCGAGTAAACTCACGTGACGAAACAGGCATTCAGCTAACAGTTCACTAAGAATCCCAATCGGTGCAAAATCTGTGAAGGATTCTTTCGCGGGCCTATCTAAAACCTCGTTATAGCCGCACATTACCTACCTATCGAGTTATTACCTGCTAAAGGTCTATCTCAAGCACTTAAGCCCTTCATAAGAGTCCCAATTGGTGCTAACTTCTGGGAACGTTGAATTTTGTTGCCCTATCTAACACATTCTTACAGAAGCACATGCTTACCCAGCTAATTACTGAGATAAGTCTTGCTCACGCAATTAATTAATTTTGTATAGGTGCAATTTACTGAAAGGCTCAAATAGTATTAAAAAAATATGTATATATTATTTTCTTAAAATTTCCAATCAACTTATTGTCTATAACCAAAAACAAATGTGGATCATTTGGATTTTTGCCATGACCTGTAACAGTAGGACAAAACCGTTACGCTAACCAAAAATGATGGCTAGTTTGTATTTTTTGTCTAGACCCGTAGCAGTAGGTAGCAACCCTTGTGCTATCAATGATGGATAATTTAATTATTTTTTTTTTGTCTTGACCTTTTACAGTAGGTAACAACCCTTGTGCACGTGTCCGCTGCTTAAACGGTGGCACTTGTAGGGCATCAGGTTATTCAGCAGAGTGCCGGTGCCCCGAAAGTTTAACAGGAGACCGGTGTCAATTTAAAACTTGGCCTAGTAAGTTCACTCAGGTTAAAACATGTAATAGTAGACTCACTTGTCACCATTTTGCTCCGTATATTTAAGCACGTTTTATGGTGAGCGGAAGAATAGCATGTGATGAATGAATTCCAAAACTGAACTTATCTGGGTTGCGTCTAATATTAAAATTTTAACTTAAAAATCATATTTTTTTAAAAAAATTGTTGTTGTTGTAAACGTATCAACTAAAAAAAATCAGTGATTGATTACTTTATAGTAGATTTTCAAACGTGTTCCATTTGCATACTTTAAAACTATAATTGCGTTGATGAAACAGATGTTAATTTTTTTTTTTTTTTACATAAAACATTAACATTGATATTTAATATTTAGTGAGCTTTGATTCCTTTTGCACAAATAATCCTGACCCTAACCCCCCCCCCTCCTTTTTTTTCATTCCTGCATTACTTTGCACTGTTGTGAGAATGTCTTTAACAGCTAGCACTAACCTTCGGCTCATGCTCGCTACAAGCTTCATTTTCTAAAACATTGTATGCTCAAGTTTTTACGATTGCTACGTCCATTTAGATTCAGTGAATTCAACTGACTGATTCGATATGTTAGTTAAACGTCTCGCCACAAGCAATGTTTTTTTTTGTTTGTTTTTTTGTCACCGCACTCCATTTTATAATGTAACGCCCTGGTGACCCGGTTTTGCACATACGTTATGGTAACAACTCTGATTTATATGGTTGCCTTGGCTACTGACCAGCTCACCCTTATCGTCCCGTCCCCAGTAAGCCGAGACCCGTGCCGTAACTTTGTATGCCAGAATGGAGGAGCGTGCACTGCCCCCGCTGATGCCCCATCGTGCATCTGTGCCCCGGGCTTTTTCGGCACCAACTGTGAATGTAAGATTTATGTATCTGTACCAATGAACTTTATTACGATATCGAGGTCATGAATCGGGGTTTTTTTTTTGTTTTTTTTACACTGAATTTATCTTAACACTTGTTTAAGTAAAATTACATATTTAACGATACATAGTTTATGATAAATACACTTTTAGGTTTATGATGAATACACTTTTAGGTTTATGATGAATACACTTTTAGGTTTATGATGAATACACTTTTAGGTTTATGATGAATACACTTTTAGGTTTATGATAAATACACTTTTAGGTTTGTGATGAATACACTTTTAGGTTTGTGATGAATACACTTTTAGGTTTATGATGAATACACTTTTAGGTTTATGATGAATACACTTTTAGGTTTATGATGAATACACTTTTAGGTTTATGATGAATACACTTTTAGGTTTATGATGAATACACTTTTAGGTTTATGATGAATACACTTTTAGGTTTATGATGAATACACTTTTAGGTTTGTGATGAATACACTTTTAGGTTTATGATGAATACACCTTTAGGTTTATGATGAATACACTTTTAGGTTTATGATGAATACACTTTTAGGTTTATGATGAATACACTTTTAGGTTTATGATGAATACACTTTTAGGTTTATGATGAATACACTTTTAGGTTTATGATGAACACACTTTTAGGTTTATGATGAATACACTTTTAGGTTTATGATGAATACACTTTTAGGTTTATGATGAATACACTTTTAGGTTTGTGATGAATACACTTTTAGGTTTATGATGAATACACTTTTAGGTTTATGATGAATACACTTTTAGGTTTATGATGAATACACTTTTAGGTTTATGATGAATACACTTTTAGTTTTATGATGAATACACTTTTAGGTTTATGATGAATACACCTTTAGGTTTATGATGAATACACTTTTAGGTTTGTGATGAATACACTTTTAGGTTTGTGATGAATACCCTTTTAGGTTTTTGATGAATACACTTTTAGGTTTATGATGAATACACTTTTAGGTTTATGATGAATACACTTTTAGGTTTGTGATGAATACACTTTTAGGTTTATGATGAATACACTTTTAGGTTTGTGATGAATACACTTTTAGGTTTATGATGAATACACTTTTAGGTTTATGATGAATACACTTTTAGGTTTATGATGAATACACTTTTAGGTTTATGATGAATACACTTTTAGGTTTATGATGAATACACTTTTAGATTTATGATGAATACATTTTTAGTTAAGTAATATCGTAACGGGCCATTTAACTTGTAACTCGAATTAAGGCTCCTAGAATTCATATTATATTTTTAAAATTCCAATTTTAGCAAATAACAAGGGGGAAAAAATGGGAGAGGGGGGGGGCATTTTACACATCAGTTCTACTGCCTATTGTTCCTGTATTTTAAAAAAATGTTCACCATACACCAAAAATATAATAAGGGTTCACCGTATCTCAAAACAGGTAATTAGGGTTCAAAATATCTCAAATGTAATAAGGGTTCCCCTGATCTCAAAAAAAGGTAATCAGGGTTCAAAATATCTCAAATGTAATAAGGGTTCACCGTATCTCAAAAAATGGTAATCAGGGTTCCAAATATCTCAAATGTAATAAGGGTTCACCGTATCTCAAAAAATGGTAATCAGGGTTCAAAATATCTCAAATGTAATAAGGGTTCACCGTATCTCAAAAAATGGTAATCAGGGTTCAAAATATCTCAAATGTAATAAGGGTTCACCGTATCTCAAAAAATGGTAATCAGGGTTCAAAATATCTCTAATGTAATAAGGGTTCACCGTATCTCAAAAAAAAAAAAAAACAACCTAAACACAGCTCACCATGTTTCAAAAGATGAAAATGATAGTGGATACTTGGAACAGTTTCGCTGCTGAACCTTCGAACGTTTTCATTTTAGTTATGATCTAAGGACACAGTTTGTAAAGCTATATCGCACTTTATTTGTATTCTAGGGACGCAGTCTGTAAAGCTCTAACGGGCTGTTTATTTGATGACTCCACCGCTGACCTTTCAAATGCCAACCATAACACTCCCGCGCGTTTATTATTTTTTTCCCATTCAGTTAACAGAGATCCTTGCTTCAACTTTAAATGTCAAAACGGTGGCAGGTGCACGGCCCCAGCAGACGCCCCTTACTGTGAGTGCCCAAGTGGTTTCACTGGGGACAAATGTGAGACGAGAATCACCGGCGGAGGCTCCGGGCAGTGTCCAGTAAGTTGGGACTTTTTAAAAAAAAACTAAATATTAGACTATATTGATTTATTTTATTTTATTTTTTTTAAATATTGTCATTTTTTTATTTTTTTTATTAGTGAGATGGATGGATTGTTTCTTCTATATCATATTGATTTATTGGTTTCTTATGGATTTATTTTTATTCTTCTAAATATCATATTGATTTATTGGTTGTTTTTCAGATCCATTTTTTTTCTCAATATCATATATAAATTTATTGGTTGTTTTATAGATTTATTTTTTTTTCTTCTAAATATCATATTGATTTATTGGTTGTTTGCAGATTTATTATTTTTCTGAACGTGCATTACAAGTTGATTCGTTTTTAACTGTATTATTTTACATACTTAGTTTAAGGACAGTGGGTGTGACAAAACTCGCTAATGCTCACAGAGCACACTGTTTACTAAAGCTTACTATTCAACTCACAGAGCACGCTGTTTACTAAAGCTTACTATTCAACTCACAGAGCACGCTGTTTACTAAAGCTTACTATTCAACTCACAGAGCACGCTGTTACCTAAAGCTTACTATTCAAAACATAGGTTTAAAAAAAATATATTATTTTCTTTAATTATTAAGTTAACATTGGTTTTAATTTTGAATTTGTGCGAGTAAAAACGAGGACGGTGGCATACTCCTACACTATCGCGGGGTCAATCATGTTTCGCATTAATAGATACACATGTCATTATTTGGTATCAATAGAAGACCAACGAGGACTCTGTCGGACTATGTCGTGGTGGTACCTTCTGCTCCAGCGACTCTACTTGTTCTAAAGGACAGAGATGTTGCCCCAATGCTTGCGGCAGGAAAATCTGTACAAGAGTCAATCCTGGTGAGCCTTGTAGACTATGATCTTGCCATGGTTATCTGCTGGATTGTGAGCAGGCGTTGTTTAATGGGGGGTAAGGGGGCGGGGGGGGGGCTTAGCTCCACCCCCAGCTACGTTCGGGAAACTTGTGGCTCTGCTCCGAGAAAATTAAAGAAAATTGGGGGGTTGGGGTGGGTGGGGGGGTGCAAAGTGCTTTAAGGAATGTATTTATTATTGCCACATTATTGTAATGTTTTAGCAAGGAAATAGAAATCTATGTATCAGAAACAGGGCTTTAGAAGAGTGTGGCTACACAGCTGGTGTAAGAGTGGTGGTGGTATAGATGTAAAGATTGGGAAAAAACACTGCAGGTATATAGTGTGGGGAAACATAGCTGTAAAAGGAATGTATTTATTATTGCCACATTATTGTAATGTATTAGCAAGGAAATAGAAATCTATGTATCAGAAACATGGTTTTAGAAGAGTGTGGCTACACAGCTGGTGTAAGAGTGGTGGTAGTATAGATGTAAAGATTGGGAAAAAACACTGCAGGTATATAGTGTGGGGAAACATAGCTGTAAAAGTGTGGGGCAACAGAGCTGACCGGCGAGTTGGGCAACAGGGCTGACCGGAGAGTTGAGCAACACGGCTGGTAGGAGAGTGAAGAAACATAGCCCTAAAAAATGGATCAAAATAGCTGATCGAAGAGTGGGACAGCATTGCTGTTAACCGGACGTGGCCTCAATTTTAATAAAGTTTTGATTATAAACGTCGAATACTTTTTCTAAAAAAAAATTAATACATTTTAAAAATAAAATTTGGAGCTCGGAAAATTTTACTATCTCCATCTCCGGACAAACAGATCCTGCTCCAGAGCTCCGAGATTCATTATAAATCCCTGGTGGTTGTATTTAAAGATAACGTGATGGCATGCGTGAATTGACACCACGTGTCATCGTTTGACATGCCAACTGATGATCGCCATAATTTTTGTAATCTTATTCGGAGTTTTGGCTTCAAAATGTGCATTTAAATGTATACTAAATGGATGCTAAATGTATACTGAATGCTTTAATGATTCAACCGACTCTTTTATCTCCAGTCATCGTAGACCCGTGCCGTGACTTTGTATGCCAGAATGGAGGATCGTGCACTGCCCCCGCTGATGCCCCATCATGCATCTGTGCCCCGGGCTTTTTCGGCACAAACTGTGAATGTAAGATTTATGTATCTGTACCAATGAACACCGTTACGACATCGATCTCATCAATCGTGTTGTTTAAATGATATATATGAAATTGATATGACAATGAAATTGATACGATAATGAAATTGATATCATAATAATAATTTGATCTTGACAATTTAGATACTTTAACATTTCCGCAGCTTTTCTTTTTTTTAAACCATTGTACTTCAATTGATGTCACAGGGACAAAGTTCCTATAGTTCGCATCCACCATTGATCGTATAACTTCATCTCTGAACGAACCTGTCCGTAGCCAACCATAACACTCCCGCGCGTTTATTATTTTCCCATTCAGTTAACAGAGATCCTTGCTTCAACTTTAAATGTCAAAACGGTGGCAGGTGCACGGCCCCAGCAGACGCCCCTTACTGTGAGTGCCCAAGTGGTTTCACTGGGAACAAATGTGAGACGAGAATCACCGGTGGAGGCTCCGGCCAGTGTCCAGTAAGTTGGAACACTTTGTTGGAAAAAAAAAATCATTTCGATTTATTAGGCATTATCTGAATATAATTGTGTCCGGTGTTCATTACACCTTGATCCGTGTTTTAACTGCATCTTTACATTCTTTAAAAGTCCGTTACTCGAATCCAAAATGTGTCAAGTAACTTAGTAGACGGGAAGTTAACACATAGCCGCAGCCATTGTTTTGGGTGGTTACTTCCATAATTACACACATTATACGCACCATTTAAAATGTACTTTAAAAAAAAACTGGAATTTCTTTGAGTTTACATTCGTTTGAATTAGGCTTTATATGAATTCCACGAAGGAATACGTAGAATCATTCGCTATGGAAGGGCCAATCATTTTTCACCTTTATAGATAAACTTTTCATTTTCTTATTTTTTTTTAAAAAACAGATCATTTATGAAGACACCGTTGGAGTGTGTGGCGGCAAAATGTGCTCCAGAGACTCTGAATGCGCTAAAATTACAGGAGCGAAATGCTGCGCCAGCGCCTGTGGCGGGAAACTCTGTACCGTGGTCAATGCCGGTTAGCTTTATAGACTTTGATCTTGTGATGGTCAGCTATTCTAGGAGCTAACATCTAGTCATCATTGCATAATGTGGAAGATTTTTTTTTTGTACCCTTTCAGTTTTTAAATTTTATGTAGAAGATTTTTAGTTCAACCTATATTTTTTAAATATATATTTTTTTTAAAAATTGGTTTCTTTCGTAAATTTGTGTTTTCACTTTACTATGTGTTTTCCCCAACACATACATTTAGTTTATCTACATTTATATCTTTGTTTCGTATTATTTATTTCAAAAAAAAAATATATTTATGTACTCATTGTACAAATGTTCCATTCAATTTATGAACTTTGCGGTTTTCAACTTTAAATAACACGTCATTAAAATAACATTGGTTTAAAAATCAAACGTTAAAGATTATGAGAAAGGAACATGGCTTTAATTTAATATTGTCATCAATAGTTTTTGGAGTTTTCTTTAAAAAAGTAATATTTAGTTTTTAATAGTTAAAAGTAGCAAAAAAATTTTGTTTAATGAATTACATGATTGGTAGACATCTCTATCTAATGATAATAAAACGAACTGTACCTAGGGTTGGGTACCGCGCTAAATATAAAAACACGAATAATAATAATAATTTTCGACCGGCATAGTTATATATTCTATAATATTATTAACTGCTGGATTTTTAGCAACTTTTTCTTAGGGGTTGGGGGCTCGGCTCGACTCTAGCTATGTTCGTGAAACATTTGGCTCCGCGCCAAGCTTCTAGCAAATTAAAGAAAAAAGTATGTGGGTGGGGGGGGGGGAGTACTGCCAAGTACTTAAAGGCATGTATTTATTATTGTCACATTATTTTTATCTATTAGCAAGGAAATATAAGTCTATGTACCAGAAACATGGCAATAGAAAAGTTGGCAACAATACTGGTATAAGAGTGGTGACAGTATAGATGTAAAGATTGGGAAAAACATTGCAGGTATAAAGTGTGGGGAAACATAGCTGTGAAAGAATGGGGCAACTGGGCTGACAGAAGAGTGAAGAATCATAGCTCTAAAATATATGGAGCAACATAGCTGGGTGAAAGAGTGAGACGGCATTGCTGTAACCGGACGGGACATCAATTTTATTAAAGTTTTATAAAGTCAAATATTTTTGCTTAAAAATAATCAAAAATAAAATTTGGAGCTCGGAACATTATACTAGCTACATCTCCGAACAAACAGATCCTGCCCCAGAGCTCCGAGATCCAATCTAAATCCCTGGTCGGTTGGATTTAAAGCTAACGTGATGTCATGCGTGAATTGACACCACGTGTCATCGTTTGACATGCCAACTGATGATCGCCATAATTTCTGTAACCTTATTCGGAGTTTTGGCTTCAAAATGTGTATTTAAATGTATACTAAATGGATGCTAAATGTATACTGAAGGCTTTAATAATTCAACCGACTCTTTTATCTCCAGTCATCGTAGACCCGTGCCGTGACTTTGTATGCCAGAATGGAGGATCGTGCACTGCCCCCGCTGATGCCCCATCATGCATCTGTGCCCCGGGCTTTTTCGGCACAAACTGTGAATGTAAGATTTATGTATCTGTACCAATGAACACCGTTACGACATCGATCTCATCAATCGTGTTGTTTAAATGATATATATGAAATTGATATGACAATGAAATTGATACGATAATGAAATTGATATCATAATAATAATTTGATCTTGACAATTTAGATACTTTAACATTTCCGCAGCTTTTCTTTTTTTTAAACCATTGTACTTCAATTGATGTCACAGGGACAAAGTTCCTATAGTTCGCATCCACCATTGATCGTATAACTTCATCTCTGAACGAACCTGTCCGTAGCCAACCATAACACTCCCGCGCGTTTATTATTTTCCCATTCAGTTAACAGAGATCCTTGCTTCAACTTTAAATGTCAAAACGGTGGCAGGTGCACGGCCCCAGCAGACGCCCCTTACTGTGAGTGTCCAAGGGGATTCACTGGGAACAAATGTGAGACTAAAATCACCGGTGGAGGCTCCGGCCAGTGTCCAGTAAGTTGGAACACGTTGTTTGAAAAAAAAAAATCATTTCGATTTATTAGGCATTATCTGAATATAATTGTGTCCGGTGTTCATTACACCTTGATCAGTGTTTTAACTGCATCTTTACATTCTTTAAAAGTCCGTTACTCGAATCCAAAATGTGTCAAGTAACTTTAGTAGACGGGAAGTTAACACATAGCCGCAGCCATTGTTCCATGACTAATTACACAAATAATGCGCACCATTTAAAATGTACGTTAAAAAAAAAAAAGTATTTTCTTTGAGTTCATATTCGTTTGAATTTGACTTTATATGAATTCCACGAAGGAATACGTAGAATCATTCGCTATGGTAGGGCCAATCATGTTTCACCTTTATAAAGAAATTTTTCATTTTATTTTATTTTTTTAAAACAGATCATTTATGAAGACACCGTTGGAGTGTGTGGCGGCAAAATGTGCTCCAGAGACTCGGAATGCGCTAACATGACAGGAGCGAAATGCTGCGCCAGCGCCTGCGGAGGGAAACTCTGTACCGTGGTCAATGCCGGTTAGCTTTATAGAATTTGATTATGTGATGGTCAGCTATTCTAGCCCATTTAATACGTTTCGCCGCAGTGTGCGTCACCGCGATTTCGGCAGAGTACGTTTAGCCACTCTCTGCGTCACCACTGGTTTGTTTCATTTTATTAGTATTCCAACTTTTCCATTCAACTATTTTATTATATAGCTTATCACTTTTTTATTCAGAAGAGTTCCACTTCCTTTGTGTTGAATTTCAAACCGAATAACCCACGTTTAGTGTATTTTGTGCTCGTTTATTTCACTTAAAAATTTGTAAACAAAACACAGCTGATTGAAATGGCTGCATCGAATAACACTGCTAGTTCTAATCGACCAGGATTTCGATCTATGACTGCCGATGAGGCAAGTAAATTGATTTGCTTAGATGATTCAAGTTCAAATGAAGATAAACTGACAACAGTGATAGTGATTACGAAAATTTATTATTTGAGGAAACTATAAACTAGTGATGAGGAATATATTCCGACTACAAAGAGCCAAAAAGTATCCATTGGAAAAGGAAAAAAAAAATCAACACCAACTAGGCCTAGTTCTACTAATTCTGTGGCTTCAACTTCAAAGCATAATTCATCTTCATCTAAAACTAGTCAATCTACTAGTTCAAATTATTTCCCTACTGAGACAGAGTGGTCCGAAGTCCTAACAGGACAAACTGAAAACAATTTCCGATTTCATCCCCTTAGAAATCCTGGAGTTTGCCCTAAACTTCAAAACATTGATAATGTTAAAGATTACATTGTTGAATCTATAAATGCCTATGCTAAAAAGAAAGTTCACATGAACACACCTGCACTTAGACGCTCTGTCTTTAGTCGATGGGTGGACATATCAAGGCAGGAGCTAGACAAATTTATTGCTGTTCTCATCTACATGGGGATGTATAAAAGGCCAGCTATTCTGATTATTGGTCTATGTCTGCTGAATCCTATACTCCATGGATACACCATGTATTTAACAGACAGAGATTTCAGGACATCTATCACTCCATGCTACACTGTGGCGATGAAAATTCCGAAGGGAAAGATAAAATTGAACCATTTATGAACATACTCTTGAATAAGTTTAGAAGTGCATTCTACCCTTTTCAGGAACTTAGCATAGATGAAATGGTAATAGGCTTCAAGGGCAGATGGCAATTCAAACAATATAATGCCACTAAGCCTAGAAAATATCATATCAAGACGTTTGGCCTGTGTGATTCCTCAACGGGTTATGTTGTTGATATTTTGACCTATTTTGGGGCCAATACCTCCTATAACCCAGAAACAGGTTGTTGACTACCTTCTTGCCAAAAACCAATACTACACAGGAACACTGAATATCAACCGCATTGGATTTCCACTAGACATAAAATCTTTATCTTTACAACAAAAAGAGATGAAGTGGTATATAAACCAAAACAAGAGCATGCTCTGTGTTGCTTTCAGGGACAAAAAGGCAAAAAAAAAAGTCAAATTGGTGTCCACAGATGCTAGGGTACAAGTTACCGAAACAAAAAAAAATGGATAAACCGGAAATGATAGACATTTATAATCACAAAATGAATGGCTGCGATAAGCTAGACCGAAAAGTAACATATTACTGTGTTTATGAGCGAAAAACATTGAAATGGTGGGAAAAGATTTTTTTCTGGCTGTTAGAAATTACACAGGTGAACTCGTACATTTTGTTTTTACTCTGTCAAGCAGCAGATGCAAACAAAGTAAAAATGAGTCTAAAACAGTATAAACTTATGTTGATGCGTCAGCTAACAGAGGAAGTAGCATTAAATCAAGTACTAAAAGCACCAGGAAAGGGTCCAGAGACCGGATGCTTCGAAAAGTCTAATGATGCTCAGCACATTGTTGATTATCATGAAAGGGGCCGATCTTGTGCATATTGCTCAACTGCAACAAAGCGAGTACGCACACATTTCTATTGTACTGGGTGTGAAGCCAAACCCCATCTCCATCCTAAAGGATGCTTCAAGGCCTTTCATTTAAAATAACAGCTTCATTTGTGTATATATTTAGTAAATATGTGTAAATATTTGAGTATAACTATTTTTATTGTTGAATTTTTGAAAAAAAAAATTTAACACGTGTCTTGGGAAAGAAATTCATAACTTTACAATTTCTGGAGCTACTGCAATGAAACTTTCCAGTTGTTTTGGATGTATCACAAGACTCATTTAAAAAAAATATGAACTTGATTGGATTATTGTTATCTGATTTCTGAGCTGGTGAGTAAAGCAAAACCAAATAAATTTTAAATAATTTTTTACATAAACCTGCAATAATACCCCCAAAAATTTTCTTTGGGTATTTCTTTATCACTTTTTTATACTAGAAACATATTCCTTTTTCAATTACCTACATTTGGATATGCAGCATGATATAATTTTGATAAATAACAAAACAGAGCTTTTCAGTTTAAAATCATCAGGTCAAATAGAATTTTAGTCCCAAAATTTTACTGCGTTCCCTTACAAAAATTGTGACGTATTGAATGGGCTAGGAGCTAATATCTAGTCATCATTGCATAATGTGAAGGATTTTTTTTTTACCCTTTCAGTTATTTTAATTTTATGTTGAAGATTTTTAGTTCAACCTATATTTTTTAAATATATTTTTTTTTTAAAATGATGGTTTCCTTTCGTATATTATGTTTTCACTTTACTATGTGTTTTCCCCAACACATACATTTAGTTTATCTACATTCATATCTTTGTTTCGTATTATTTATTTTAAAAAAAATATATTTATGTACTCATTTTAAAAATTTTCCATTCAATTTATGAACTTTGCGGTTTTCAACTTTAAATAACACGTCATTAAAATAACATTGGTTTAAAAATCAAACGTTAAAGATGATGAGAAAGGAACATGGCTTTAATTTAATATTGTCATCAATAGTTTTTGGACTTTTCTTTAAAAAAGTATTTTTTTTTTTTTAATAGTTAATAGTAGAAAAAAACACTTTTTAAATGAATTTCATGATCTCTATCTAATGATAATAAAACAAACTGTACCTAGGCTTGGGTACATCGCTATATATAAAACCACTAATAATAATAATACTTTTCGACCGGCATAGTTATATATTTTATAATATTGTTTATCAAAATAAGAAGTCATGCGTATCTCTGATGTAAAAACAATGTTAAATAAATCGGTTTGACTCTCAACTAATTTTGTTTTCAACCTTTTCTTTTGTAACACTTGTGGTGAACGGTCATTTTAAGTCCTTTCTTTGTTTCAACATTTCTTGTTACATTTGTATATCATAATTATTTTTTTAAAGGTTACTCATGTCTTTTAAAATAACTTCAGAGCTTGATAAAATTGCTCACTAGGAAAGGCTCTATGCAGGGGCGTCATTTGGGTAGGACAGTTGGGGGCATTTGGCCCCCATGAATTTTCAGGTTTTATTTAAAGTGCTATGTACTTTGGCGCCTCCAGTAATAAATCAACAAGGCGGTCAGGTTTTTTTTTTGCGGTCAGTTTTTTTTTTTTTTTTTGCAACCCCCCCCCCCCCCCCTGAATAACCCCGAAATGACAGCCCTGGCTCTATGGCTCCAGGTAAAAGGTTATTGCATAAGCCCAATGACTGCAATAGAGCTTGTTAAATAGCTCACCAGCAAAGGCTCTATAGCTCCAGGTAAGAGGTGATTCTACAAACACATTGACTGTAATGGAACTTGATAAAAAAGCTCACCAGGATAAGCCCTATGGCTCCAGGTAAGAGGTGATTTCACAAACACATTGACTGTAATGGAACTTCATAAAAAAGCTCACCAGCAAAGGCTCTATGGCTCCAGGTAAGAGATGATTCTACAAACACATTGACTGTAATGGAACCTGATAAAATAGCTCACCAGGATAGGCCCTATGGCTCCAGGTAAGAGGTGATTCTATAAATCTAGTATTTTATGATTATTTTTTTTTTCAGTTAGATATAAAACTACTCTGATTGTTATACGGTTTTGTAAATCATGATTTGTAGCCTCAGACATGTCATAAGCTATGTTCCTCACTACAAAACACATAAACATATCCACACAACGATCCCACACTTGTACTTGTAAATATGCATTTTTTAAAGCAATATTATTCATTAAAATTTCTCAAAACAAAGTCATGGTTCCTGGATATTTTGTAATCTGAATACAGTCTAGGACTCTAAAATAGAGTCTTCTCTTCTATGGAACAGAATCGAAAGTGTCCATATCCAATTTGACAGTGTTCCATTGTAGAAACTAATCATAAATACATTTTGACACAGAATGTCATGAGTGGCACTTCTGAATACTGGTACAAAAACAAAATTTGTTTAAAAATATATATATTACTGTATGAGTCCTACCCAGTTGAACATGTCTGCATTACTTAATGCTGGAATAACATTGATGGCTTGTATTTTAGTAACAGAAGAGCTATATCTATATATCAATGGGTGAGGTAAAAATGTCTCTAAAGCTATGTTACATAACCCATCTATTTAACCACTTTTTCATGAAATACCTCTAGTGGTAACTGGTTCTCACATAAACTGGTAGCTTGTCTTTTCTTTTAGGTGGTCATTTTTTAAAATTTTCTCCTCCAAATGTTTTGACAATAATTTCCATAAAAATAATATCCAATATTTTTTAAATTTGTTTAAAAGCATCAGTTTTATATTTTAATATTAAAGAAATTTTTTTTTTAAGCATGTAACTTGTTTGTTTTTCTCTATGTTCATTAGAACCAGAAGACTTGATCACCTTGTGTTCATTAATAGACTGTACACCAGACAGAATCTGTAGGGCCACCTTGCCCTGTGACACGTGTGAGCCAGTGGCCGCGTGTCTGCCACTGTCAGTAGTAGTAGAAGGTAACATATTATTGAACACTAACAACTATCAAATATTATTCAGCACTTCATTGGACAAACTGATAAACTCCCACATTGGCGAGGATCACAAGAAACTTCTAAAAAAAAAACTTTACTCCGAGGTAAAAAAATAAAGACTCGGCTCAAAGCATCTAGGCTTAAACAATATTTTTTTTTTTTTAAAAATTAACATTTCATCTATCATTCTCTTTATTTAGTCTTCCATCTCTTTCAATTCCGATTAACTTTATTCTTTGCATTCAACCTGGAAATAATAAACATTACTTAACCAAGATAGGTATTACACCTTAAAAAAATACTTACAATTTCTTAAATTATGTAGAAGAAAAATGAAACCGTGATGAATAAAGAAATAGAAATGTAAGCTAGATGCACTCTTAGGCAGACCGAAAGAAACCAAGAAATGTTGTAAAGCTAAATTCCATTTCAATTAATCTGGACATGCAGACAAAAAGTAACCCTTTTAATTCATTGAAACGGGAATTTATTTTGCGCAATTGAGTCAGTCTGTCGATCGTCAAAACATGTAGCCCAGTACATGTGTGTGTAGAGTCAAAAATAGCTCAATCGACAACCGGTAATTTAAGTCGGACACTCGGCGAGCACTTTTTCCTTGGCTGCATTTTTTAAAAGTACCTAAATAAAAAAATTAGGGTCATGGTATACCTGTTAAGGCAATTTTGAAAAGGATTTGAAATTCCTGCTTGCAAGCCACACTTTAACCAGATTGTGCCTTGCTATGACTAAAACTAAAATTTTAAAAATTCATTCATAATCTGTTTCCAACTGGTGTTATCAAAATTAAGTTCCATGGAAAAAAAAATTATTTCAATTTATTATTTCAAATAAATGTATTTGTTATGTTGAATCATTTAATTATACCTTTTCTTAATCTCAGAGGTGTAGACATGATTATATTCTATTAAAAAAAATTACATTTACATAATAGTAGAGATACATCAATGAGTATTGTGTCTTTCTTGGAGCAGGAATCGACCTGGAGTGCCAGAGACAGAACTACCTGCAGGTGCTTCTAGTGCAGGACGCGAGTCTCCCCGACAACTACAGCCAGCTGAAATGCAAGGGCCCGCTGGCCACCAGGAGCTGTCCCCCGGGGTCAGTTTGTGTGGACGACCTGAGAGGCGGCGGCACTTGCTGTTTGGGGAAGCTCCTGGATGACTTTGAAAAGCCAGGCACATGCCCCATCAATGAGGTAAACCTATAGGACGTACCTTAATTTTATGATTCAGCTGTGTTTCCCTGAATAGGTATGGACGAAATCAAGTCAACATCGGGATGACCCATCACTCGCACTTCGAGGTGTGCAAAGAAGAGTTGTTATAAGAACAGAGGAGCAACTGACCTTCATAGCAATTTATACATTGTCATTACTTTAAAAAAAAATAATTCTTTAATTATAGTTTAATATCTTGCATAAGTGACTTTAAAAAAAATCGAAGTTTTGCTTATGAGCTATTCTTATGAGCTATACTTATGAGGCCTTCTTATGACACATACTTATTAGTAATTCTTATGAGCTATACTTATGAGGCCTTCTTATGACACATACTTATTAGTACTTCTTATGAGCTATACTTATGAGCCAAGCGTATGACCTATACTTATGAGCTATACTTATGACCAATACTTATGGCCCTGAAACTAGTGCTCCATAGATGAGCTAGAAGAAAATAATCTCCATCCCTTAAAGTGTTTACCGACTCACAGCTAGCATTAGAAGGACTAGAAGTTCAATGGACACGAAAATGGCTAATGCCTTTGTGTGGACGTAATACAGGACATGAAGTTACATGGAGGCAGACAGGACCTTCAGTGGATCCCCGGGCACACGGTACTACCCCTAAATGAAAGAAATGACGTTTTTGCGAGGCTAGGGTCTAACCAGCTACCATCAAACCGGTGAATGGCCTAGCTGAGGTGGGGGGGGTGGGGTGCAACGTATAAATAAGACATCTTTCGAGAGGAATGATTGAAAAAGGGGGCACCTTGCCCATAAACTTTACCTGAACCACCACACCCAAAAAGGAAAAGGGAATCAGTGGTGGAGATTAAAACGTGAACCCCAAAGCCTCATCAACTTGATGAGAACAAAACACAGTCCTACTCGGAGCTATTATAACAGGGGTTGCATCCTCTCCAGGGACCCGAGTTGCCGTCACTGCAGACATGCGCCGGGGATAGGGGTGCACCTGCTAGCAGAGTGCCCGACAGCAGTAAGTGGAGGGGTCAGTGACACCCCGTACATCCACACAGATAGTCTGATTAACGACGATGTCCGAAAGATGCGGTACGCCTGTAAAGTGCCCGCCGGGATCATAAAAAAATCAACGGCTCGGCCACCCGAAAGAGAAAGTACTCTACACAAATCGTTTGTGTCTCAAAAATGCACTGAAAAGCAGTATCTCAGTCCAAACCCTTTATAATATTCTTTGCCCTTTTTTTTAATAAAGTTGTGAGGTATCGAGAAAGTTTAGAAACCCTGCGCTCTTGAATCCAGTGAAGCCTCGTGTTTGAATTTAGTTGTATCTTTCAACATACTGATCAGTTTATAGAAGATACTACTTTTCTTAAAACTTATGAACCAATATGTCCAAAATTATATGCATGTTTCACCCAATGTCCAAAAGTACAAGCCCGTTTCACCTAATCTCAAATTGTGCACGCAAGTTTCACCTAACGTCTAAAAGTACACGCCTGTTTCACCTAATGTCAAATTGTGCATGCAAGTTTCACCTAACGTCTAAAAGTACACGCCCGTTTCACCTAATGTCAAATTGTGCACGCAAGTTTCACCTAACGTCTAAAAGTACAAGACCGTTTCACCTAATGTCAAATTGTGCATGCAAGTTTCACCCAATGCCAAATAGTACACGACCGTTTCATCTAATGTCAAATTGTGCACGCAAGTTTCACCTAACGTCTAAAGGTATTTGACCGTTTCACCTAATGTCCAAATATTACACCCACGTTTCACCCACTTAACTATCATGATGATATATTAAAGCTTATATTAATCTTACATTTAAAAAATATTTTTGTAACAATTTTCTTCAAACAGCCAGGAGACGTCGGTGTTTGTGGTGGCGAGAGGTTCTGCGATAAAGACAGCCAGTGTCCAGGAAGTCAGAAATGTTGCGGAAGCCCGTGTGGTGGTAGTCTGTGCACCGACCCAGATACAGCGAGCCAGGGTCCAATCTGTCCAGGCGGATGTCCAAAAGGTTGGGACTAGTTGCGCTGCAAATATTTGGTTCTCAAAAAAATGGTCTTTCAAAAAAAAGATCTAACTTCGCTTACTAACTCTGCACCAAAATGAATTTTAATTATTAGGGGAAACATTACATATTTACTGTCTCTTGTTCACATACATATAACTGTTTATTTAGTTACTAGATTAAATGACCCGATGGTATCGGGAAAATTTCTGTAGATCGATTGCAATAATTTCTACCTGCTATTGCAAAATCTCATCACACTTCATAACTTTAAAAACACACTTCATAACTTTAAAAATAAGAATCTATTTAATAATATATTCGTTTCAAACATCCTTAAGTTTTGAGAAATATGTATCTGCCATATATCATACACGTACCCTAATCCCTTTTACGCTCCTAAATTACTTTTTTACATCTAAACATGATCTTAAAATACTCAGTATAAATTATCACTAATTATATAACTTTTGTCACTAAAGATGTTAATTGAGGGGCGATTTCTACCCTAGAAAAATAAATTAGATTTACCCTTTTCGTGCCCTTAATTTACAGTTTTTTCTTCTAAGAATTGGAAAAAAACATAACAATATGACATAAATATATGCAATTTGAAAGGAATTTGATATATTTATATCTTCATAAAAATGTAAACACACTTTTGCATTGTTTTTTTTTTTTAATTATACATTATCAGAAAATCGTAAAATAAAGAATTATTTTATTTAAAGAAGATTCTCGCAAAATTTGTCCACACCCATAACAGACTTGGGTGTCTTTTTTAAAATTTAAATTGTTAATCTCATAAAAATACACACCTCTTTATTTTTTGCAAAGTAAAAACAAAAATATATTTTCATTTTTTGAAAGTAAATATTAACCCATCTCTATTTTTTTAAATTAATTTTTCAAGTGTGTAAAATAATTGGATTTTGATATTCATGGTTGTACTTATATAAATGTAACCACGATCTGTTCACGCCATTGATTTTCTTAATTGGTAAACATATGTTTCTTTGTAAAAAGACAATGTAGCATCTCTTTTTCTTCACAAATGTAATACCATATGATTTAAACATATGGTCATCCACGTAAAAATGTACAGATCCTTTTTCCTACCTCCGATATGTATGTACCCAAGAAGGTTAATTATTTATCAATTCATTCCTTTATTTTGAGACGTATCTTGTGCTGCCTTGGGCAATAAATTAATAAGACACGAACAAATTGTGTCAATATAACAATACAAGCTACGCTTTAATAATAATTATACATTATACACAGGTCCAAATGAACATACCCACATTTGTAAAAAGAGAATATATGCGTGCACATATCCTATTTCCTACCTCTGATATGAATGTACCCAAGAAGGTTAATTATTGATCAAATTCATTCCTTTATATTGAGACGTATCTTGTGCTGCCTGGGGCAACGTGACCAACCCCTCCCCCACTCAGATTTAAATAAAATTTGAAAATCTTCCACCGGATTGTAGTCCCTTCCATACCCAAACTAAAATATTGTGCACTTCATATGGTTCGTTCGTATTTGTATGAGCCATAAGTAGATTAGTGAATGCTATTTGGCTATGGAGTTTCGCTGCCCTGATTGACTTAAACGGCATTTTCTTATTAGAAGTATATTTAAAGGTTAAGTTTTTAATATGTTATTAATTTGATAAAAGAATATTTTAATAATTAAAAAAGTATAACTTATTAAATTAAAAAAATATATAAAGCTAAAATGTGTGTGTGTTTTATTAACAATTTAAAGAGCAATCAATGAAATTTATTAATTTTACTTATAATTAGATGGAGTACTTTATCACTTTTCTTATGTGAGATTATTAAATCAAAGAAACTTAAGAGTTTAAACTACTATTGGTGATTCGCGCTATGACGTCATTTGTGTGTTTATTAAGAATACATTAATTTTAATTTTATTTTGCAATATTAACAACACACTAAAAACAACTGATGTTTGGTATTTCCTGATAAATGTGATTACGATGTAATTCTTAGATCATAATTTTATTATGACTTTTTTTCAAAACTTTTAAATTCGGATAAACTGCTTAAAATTGTTCCATTGTGTTACATGGACACTGGAGAAATGTAGCGGTTTCCTTTAATGATATTAAATCAAAATTGATTTGAAACTTGCCATGAGTTTTCGTAAAGCTTGCGTTTATTGATTAAAAATACAACTTTAAATGCATTTGTAATTTATAATAATAAACTTTTACTAAAATAAAAGTGGATTTAAAATATTTTTTGCGCATGTAAATTTATTCGATTGCCGTAAAATAATAGAAAAAACTATGATTGTTTTTAGGCATCCGAACGTACTTAAATATTATCGGTTCTTTGGCGTTAAGTCAGTATAGCTCATTCTTATATATATACCGGTAGTTGAAATAAAAAATTTAATTCTTTTTTTTTCCATTGATATTGAGATTGTATCCATTTGGTTTTGGTTCTTATTTGATTGAAACAGATTTTTCTTTGAGGATGTTTAAAAACTATAATTACTTCATCTGATCCCCCATAATTCGTTTACCTCAACTCATCTAACAAATTTCCTTTTTTATCGACGTTCATTATATCATGTGGTCAATTTTAAATCCCAACTCATAATAATTCTCTACCGACAGGTTACATTTGTGAATATAGGAATCCACCGTGTGAACCAGGGAGGTTTTGCCCTGAGTACGTCATACCCACGTGTGTTCTTCCAGTAAGTATCTCGTAAACCAGGAATTTTAAAGTGTATGCCGATACTCAGAACCACGTGTGTACTTCCGGTAGTTTCATGAAACAACACAACACACTTTTTGTAAACGTTGAATTAAATTGTATCTGATGCTCCTGAAACGACCTCATCCCTAAGAGGATAAGAACAACACTGACCTTACCTCTGAGAGAATAAAACCAACATTGACCTTAACCCTAAAGAGATTAAGACCAACATTGACCTTACCGCTCAGAGAATAAGACCAACATTGACCTTAACCCTAAGAGAATAAGAACAACAATGACCTTACTATTGAGAGAATAAGACCAACATTGACCTTACCCCTCAGAGAATAAAACTAACTTTGTTTTTTAAGAGAAAAGGACTCAATATTTTCGCGTTTAGATAATCGTTCATCAGATATAATTGGGTGAATTTTATTATATATGTTTAATGTGATTTAAAATAAATTAATCGAACATTATTTACAAAAGAAATGATGTTAAAAAAATAACGCTAACTGATAAATAAAGCTCAAAAATAGAAATTATGCTTAACATATTTTTTTTTAATTCTCCCAAAGACAGACGAATGCGGTGGGTGTCCTATTGGACAGACGTGTGAGCTACTGTTTCCATTGTGCACTCCGCCGTCACCCTGTGATAGCTTGGATCCAAGTGACTGTATCAAGCCAGTGTGTGAGCCCAGGCCGATCTGTGTGCCCGTTCAGACCACCCCAGCGCCGGTACGTGAGACGTGCATGTAGCGGTCACTGTTAACTTGTGTGCGCGTCTGAGATCTTAAATGCTGGGAAAATACTTCGGGGGGACATACACCCAAACGGTCTATGCAAAAAGCGATTGTTTTTTGTTGTTGTTGTTACATGGACACTGGAGAAATGTAGTGGTTTCCTTTAATGATATTAAATCAAAATTGATTTGAAACTTGCCATGAGTTTTCGTAAAGCTTGCGTTTATTGATTCAAAAAAAAACTAACTTCGTTGTTTGCTGTAGGTTGATGAATGTGGTGGTTGTCCCTGTGGAAAGAAGTGTGAGCTACTGTTTCCACCGTGCGCTCCGCCCAGACCTTGTGACAGCTTGGATCCGAGAGACTGTATCGCGCCAAATTGTAAACCCAGACCGACATGTGTGGATATCGAACCCACACCAGAACCGGTATGTGATGAACGTATACAAATTTAAATTTTAAAAAAAATAAAATTGTTCATAATTTAAGTTACCGCCTTCTGATGTTTGTTTAAGTTTGGTGTTGGGGAATAAATGAAAGGCCTAAACTGAAATTCTCCAGGGCAGCAACGAAAAAAAATTAAAGTTAGATTGAACAGTGAACAAGTGCATCTGCTACTTTTAATAACTTTATTATATCATTAAACTGACCAACCAAAATATTTTTTTTCTTTAAATTGGCATGATTTTGATTTTTTTTAAAAAATTGTTGAATATATTTATTGTTGATATTATTATCATGAGAAATAACAAAGATAAATGAACAAATCTTATATATTTATAAAAGGAAAATAATTGAAAGTGAGCATCTCAATTGATCAAATGTAAATCTTACGATTATTAACACTGCAATGTCTCCTTCATTTCCCGCTATTTATTTCCTTTAAATAATTATTTTAAAAAAAAAATTAAAAAATATAAAAAATTCCAGTACGGAACATAAGAACACATCAATGGTAGAACATGTTTTATTTTTATTTATTTTTAAATTTATAAGAAAATACAATCAATGGATTTCTTTTGAAAAAAATGACTTAACATTAGCAACACAATTATGAAGTGTGCCGAGATTCGAGTAGCTGGCGCAGTTGAAATGAAAGGATGCAGAAGCGTGGTAACACTATATCATATTGCACACCTTCAAATGTCATTTATGTACCCAAAAAAATACCAAGAATAAAATTTAACGTTCTCGAAAGATATTGATTGCAAAAAAAAAAAATAATCATAAATTTAAAAAATAAATGAAAAGCATTAATTTAAGAAAAGAACAAACTACAAAGTTTTTTTTTTCATAGGTTGACCTCTGCGGTGGATGTCGCAAAGGTGAAGTGTGTATAGACACTGGAATACGTTGTGTGACTGACCCGTGTCCAACGTTTCAATGTGTGGCCAACAACTCGTGTGGTGGCTGCCCGCCTGGTCAAGTATGCCAGAAGCTGTTCCCGCCATGTCTGCCGCCTAATTACTGCGATGAAATTTTAAAAAATGACCCCACTGCCCAGTGCACGGTACCAGAATGTAAACCAATTGACACGTGTGTCATTGACCCACAAGTAAGTACTCACTTAAATTTATCATAACTATTTATATAAATATGTTTTTTGTGGCATCCATCCATCACAACGGGATGATTGTGCAGACTTTTCAGGACAAAATCTGGAGTCTGTGACTTTTGTTATATCTGAGGATAAGCTGGCTTACTGGACAGAAAGCATCTGGAAAGCCCAAGGGAACATCATGTGTGGACGGTACAGATTGTCACCAGAAGCGTTGCATGAGTTTCTGGAATTTTCATTGTGTCAATGTCATACCGCCTACGGGACTCCACTACCGTTGTTTCAATTCAGAATTTTCCTTCTCTTGGATGCATTGCCGAGGCCTACTGGAGCATCAGATCGTGCATTTTGATGTTTCCTTACACACTTACTGTACCGACGGCGTGGTTGATTTTCTCCCCGATAACTTTTCCACTTTCCCTAATCCCTAGTGTCTGCTATTGTAAAGTTACAATGCAGGATGGTTGAAATGTATTCTAACCAGTTGGACAAAACCAAATATGGCTATAAAAAATGAAAACAAAAAGATTAACTTTAGGAAAAGAATACATAAAACATATGCTTTCCATAGACTGACCTTTGCGGCGGCTGCCCACCCGGTTCATCATGCCAACAAGTGTTCCCGACGTGTCAACAAAGTAACTCATGCGAAGAAATTCTACGAAAAGACCCCAATGCCAAATGTACAATTCAGGATTGTAGCCCAAGCTACACGTGTCTCAAAGACCCAGTAGTGAGTACACTCTTAATTTTGTTATATCGATATCCTAAATAGTATTGATGCGGGAATCCGTCCGTCATCATATGACAGTGGTGTAGACTTCGTAGGACCCAATCAGGAGGCCTGCAATTTTTTTTTCTTTCAAACGTTGGTTCCCTTGACAGCAAATTACCCCTCTCAAGCTTCTTGGTATCCCAAGGTAGTATCATGTGTGGGGGGTACAGCTTGTCACCAATAACGTTGCTTGAGTTGCCGGAATTATAATTCTGTCAGTGTCGCACCGCATAAGGGATTCCATCTCTGGTCTCGGATACAGATTCATTAGTTTCTTTAGTGGGTCGCCAATCCAAGGTCAACGAGCCCCACCCACCTAAGATATATTTATACTTCTGAATTTACCCGTGCTTCGCAATCGGGGGGGAGGGGGGGGGGGTTCGTTTTACTGATGGATTATTAAAAAAAAATTTTCTTTCTTTACATTATCGCAATTTAAATTGAGTAAAAGATGGACCATAAATGGAAAGCACTCACTACGGTTGGGAAAATGCGTGGATGGGGAGACGGTTAATGGTTCATTGGAAGTCTCGTCATCTTTGATAGTTTATCTGTGTTGATGTCACACAAATGTTTGATCTCCTGTGAGATGTTAAAAATTATGTTTAGCTCGTTTACTCCGATCTTTGTTTACTGTCAACTCTTGTTTAAATGTGCCGTTATTTTATTAATACGCAACATCCTCTATCGTCCATCCGCACAGAGAGTCTCATTCACTGTGGATCCCAAGTGTAATCTCTATTTACCTCATCTTTAAAGAAATGCCCTTTTATCTCAGAACGTTACATCTTGTCACGTTAATATCTTATTAGTACTACGGCAAAACGAGATAAAAAGAAAATTTATCCCCAATATCCATTATCCCTAACCATACTGGCTCCCACACACATTGACCACTGAGCTATGCTTCTCTGGTATGAAATTTGATATTTCTAGGAGGATGGAAAAAATTGCGTTTTTTTTATGGTCTTATAAAAATTAAACAAAACCAGCCACATTGAGGGACTCACAGGGTATTTACTTGTGCACTTCTTGACTGATCTAGGCATCTTGAAGGTAGCAGTCTAAGTCTTGACAAGTCGTGTCAAGTTTCTAGATTGGAATGGAATTGGTCCTTTAACTCAGGTCTTTTTTGTTTTTTAGTGATTGATCGATATATATATCGCTACACCTACTTTTTGAGTATATATATCAATAAATATATATTTTACATTGTTGGGTCTACCCTTCTAAGATATTTATATAATATGTTGTAAAAAGAATGTTTATAAAACTTTTGCAACACAATTATGAAGTGGGCAGAGGGTCAAGAAATGGGCGCAGTTGAAATTAAAGGATGCAGATGTAGTGGTTACGCCATATAACATTGCACATCTTTCAAAGACATTTCTATACAAACACCTACACTGTAAATTATAACCTTATTGAAAGATAATGATTGCTAAAAATAAATTTTTAAAAATAATATGAAGCACTTCTTTAAGAAAAAAGAATAAAAGAAAAATATTCCTCCATAGGTTGACCTCTGCGGTGGATGTGACATAGGTCAAGTGTGCATAGACACTGGCATACGTTGTGTCACCACCCCGTGTCCAACATTTCAATGTGTGGCCAACAACTCGTGTGGCGGCTGCCCGCCTGGTCAAAAATGCCAAACACTGTACCCGCCATGTCCGCCACCCCCTCGCTGTGATGAAGTTTTACGAAATGACCCCACTGCCAAGTGCACGGTACCAGAATGTAAACCAATCCACAAGTGTGTCAATGATCCAATGGTGAGTGTTCAACTTGATGGTGTCATAACCATAATTTTTGTGTGTGGCTCCTGTCCGTCACAATGTATCTAAGCTGTTGACTTCAGCAGGACGAAATCACAAAGCCTGGGATATTTTATCCATTTGGAGGGTAAGCTCTCTCCACGCATCTGGATAACCCAAGGGAATAGCATGAGTCAATGATACAGGTTAACTCCAGTAGCGTCGCATGAGCTCCAAATTCTATCTCCGGGTTTTACTTTAGAAATGGTCTTCTCCTAGATGAGTTGCCATTTATGTTTAACGAGTTCCAACCACCCGTGAACATGTTAAACTTGCAAAAATAATAATAATAATAACAAAGTTAATTTTTTTTTAAAATCGCGCTTCATCCCCAAAGGGTCGAAGCGCGATACAAAGTCAACCATATTAGAAGAGAAATGAAACAGTCTATATTTTACCTCATTAAGACACAAAACGCAACACTATAAAAACTACAAATGAGCATACCCGTTCAAAGTCTTTCATCCCTTTCAACTAACTATAAACAAGACAAGCCAATATGCTTCTAGAAGATAATAACTAGCTGGAGAAGATGGTAGACAACATCACCCCCAGGAGATGTTTGCGAAATAGATGTGTTTTCAAATCGGTTTTTTGAAGGATTCCAGTGTCAGGCTGTTTCTGAGCGCGACAGTAAAGGAGTTCCAAATTGTTGGGCCAGATAATGCGTAAGCGCAATCTGAACCACTCTGATTTGTATAAAAATGTGAGGAAAAATTGTTTTTAGGAATTGTGGTGATAACATCTTCTCTGGTATCAAGTTAGATATAAGATTTATTTAGACACTTCAATTTTAGTTGGCATCTTGACTGCATCAGTCTAAATGTTGACAAGTGTGAAGTATCCAGGTTGGAATGGAATGGGTCCAGTAATGTGGGTCTTTCTTGACATTGATCGTGAAACATTGCGCTACACTGGCGTTTATACTATGTGTATATAAATAGTGCTTGACAACTTTTCTTCCCCACTCAGTACTATTAATATGAAACATGTTGAGTAGGGGTATGTCCGATTGGGCAAAGGAAGAAGAACAAACCAGAAGCAAAAAAATATATTAGAGATATAGTCCGGTAAGAGAAATACCAGCGAGGCTAAGGATTTACCCTCCCCCCCCTTTCCCATTCCCAATCACACCCAACTTTTAACTCTAAACGTGATACAGACACAAAGCTGAAGAGAACAGTGTGCGACTCTACTTTATGTCAATTTTTTTTTGTTTAAATACCCAGTCATAATGAAAATTAAAAAAATTAAGGAAAGCTATTTTCTCAGGCAATAAATATTTCATACTTTTGATTTTTTTTTTTAAATAGTTTAATGAGGATTTATTTAGTATCTAATATGCATGTACTATTTGTCATGCATTTACTATTTAATATGCATTTACTATTTAATACGTATTTTCTATTTATACATTTATTTTTAATGTATTTACTTTTTTATATGTAGTTAATATTTAATAGCTCCTTAATATGCATCTACCATTTAATAGCTATTTAATGTGCCATTACTATGAAACATGCTTTTACTTCATATTTGTACTTTATTTTCATTATACTTACAGAGCACAGATCAATGCGGGGGTTGCCCCCCAGGACAGACCTGCCAGCCCAGGCAGATTTTTTGTAAAAAAAAACCCTGCCCCCAGTTTTCGTGCGTCCCTATTTTAATAGTCGACCCGCCCCCACCCTGCGACCTCAAGTGTCCGCCAAACGCGCTCTGTGAGTTGAAAGCGCCGAGATGTTCTCGGGACACGAGATGCTCCAGGGACCCCGTGCCCCAGTGCTCTCCGATTCAGCTGGCGTCGTGTCCCAAGTTCCCACCCACCCTTGAAAGCTGCCCCGTGTACAGGGAGAGGGACCTCTGTTCTGGAGATGCGGATTGCAACACGGCACTGAACCAGAGGTGTTGCCCCACAAGGTGCAACACGCGGGTCTGCACCACCGTGCCACGTCTCCCGTCTGGTGAATAGCCGTGTTGGTATTGTTGTTGTTGTTGCTGTTGTAGAGCTCAGCCTGTTCAACACTTTTTGTTTTCATAACATGTATTCGTTGGGTCTTGACCGATGGGCAGGAGGTATTCGATACGAACTGTCTGTAGCAGTGGAAGCATCACATACATTTGCAACATTTTTTGTGTGTAATTCTTATGTAATGTCAACTGCGAGACCTGGTAGTTGGGTGAACTTTATTTTAATTAAGTTATATTTTCATATGTATATAAAGTTGATATGTTTCATATGTTTTTATTTGAATTTTGCAGTTCTGAAACTAACTTCGCTAACTCAATTAAGATGATTTTGTTGTTGTTGTTCTAATGATTTCGTATTTTCCAACTTTAATCTACAACTGACTAGAATTATTTAAGTTTCGGTTGATTAGTTCATCATTAACAAAAACGATCTTTATAAAAGAAAAATTTGATAATTATTATAAATCGATTCAAATGTAAGAAAAGCAATAACCAGTCAATAACCAGTCGCCTAAAGTGCAACCTAATATTTCGAGGGGGAAAAAAATGTTAAGTCCCGTCTGTCTTCAAATGTTGGACCATCTTGAATATTTAGAATATGGGTTCTGTCATATCGGGTGGGAAATAAAAAATCGCTCGATATATTATTTCAATTTTATCAGCGTACTCATTATTTGACTTTAATGAACTGATGGCAATTACTATTTTGTACAAGATTTTGAAAGATATAAATGGAATATTGATGTATTTCATTCCATGTGTTGAAAAAATAGATGAGACATTAAAACCAGTCATTTAATGGAATAAACCTGATGTTTTTGTGTTTTTTTTAAAAAGTAAGAGTAATTTTATTCTTGATTTTAATTATAGAGGTACAATCCATTATTTAATTAAGAAGATGGGGGATGGGGTGGGGGTTGTTGGTCAGATTTGTAAACCTTATATATGTATATTCAAGTATGTATATTCTATAGTCAGAAATAGGGCCAGCTATTTTAAAATGCATACCATCATAAATTTCACTTCCAACAAGAATTGCGTGACTAGTTAATTTCAGTCATAAATTATACTTATTTTTTTAAAATAAGCTTCAGTGCTTGAACCTTACATTTTTCATAACGGTGATACCACGTGCACACATACGTGATCATTATAGTTGAATGCCTTATACAACTCTCGGAGCACATATATTTCCCTGAAATATTTCATCTCACTGGTATAACAAAAAAAAAACATAAATAACAAAAAAGTAGGGAGATGAACTCCTGTTGTTTTGCTATAAAGCCAGATCACAAAGTTCATTGTAGTATTGGTCACAAAACACTGGAGCTAGACATCTTTTTTCGACAGCAGAAGAACTGCTGTTGTTTTGCTATAAAGCCAGATCACAAAGTTCATTGTAGTATTGGTCACAAAACATTGGAGCTAGACATCTTTTTCGACAGCAGATCTACAGGTAACTAACGGCTTACGTGGCTTTCAATATCAAAGGTTTCCTATTTAGTGGTTGGAAGTGATACATAATCGCTATGAATGCATTTGATCTTCCAAATACCATGGCGAAAGAAATAATAGTTAAAAGGAGTATGTAAATACCATTTGTAATATGAACACATGTAGATCCCCCAGCCGTTAAAGCCACGTCAGATATTTTGATTGCAATGATGTCTTTGTTCATCATCATCATTACTCAGATCCAAAGGCCCTGCGGCCATATGGGAAGAATGTGTGCACCTTCACGGTTGCTCTTTGATTCACCGTGCCGTGTTGGTGTAGTCTGGTGTTTCTGGTCGGTCGTTGTTAATGTGCCAGGCTGGGGAAGAGGCGATGTGCTACCGTCTCGTTTGAAAGTCTGCAGGGGAGGGTCGGACGTTGGTGGTTTATCTGGTTTTATGGGTTAAGGTGAGAACAACTAAGTTGTATTATGTGTCCTGTGTATGTCCTTCATGTGCCATGTGAGCAGGAGAAATTTTAGGGCATGTTCATGAATTGGGGCGTGGTTTCAGACCTGTTTACCCCTACGCTTTCGCTGTAGTAACTGTGTTTTTAAGCCTAAGACTACGGCATTAGGACGAGCCTTTTAAAGACTACGGCACTACGACGAGCCTATTTAAAGACTACGGCACTACGACGAGCCTTTTGAAGACTACGGCACTACGACAAGCCTTTTAAAGACTACCGCACTATGACGAGCCTTTTAAAGACTACGGCGAGCCTTTTAAAGACTACGGCGAGCCTTTTAAAGACTACGGCACTATGACGAGCCTTTTAAAGATTACGGCACTATGACGAGCCTTTTAAAGACTACGGCACTACGACGAGCCTTTTAAAGACTACGGCACTACGACGAACCTTTTGAAGACTACGGCACTATGACGAGCCATTTAAAGACTACGGCACTACGACGAGCCTTTTACAGACTACGGCACTACGACGAGCCTGTTGAAGACTACGGCACTACGACGAGCCTTTTAAAGACTACGGCACTACGACGAGCCTTTTAAAGACTACGGCACTACGACGAGCCTTTTAAAGACTACGGCACTACGACGAGCCTTTTAAAGACTACGGCACTACGACGAGCCTTTTAAAAACTACGGCACTACGACGAGCCTTTTAAAGACTACGGCACTACGACGAGCCTTTTAAAGACTACGGCACTACGACGAGCCTTTTAAAAAACAACGGACTCGGTTTTTTTTTTCCTTTGGTTAAATTTTAATGAAAAAGAATACATCATAGGGTATTTTCAGGTGTAACAACCATGGGCTGATGATGTTACTTGTAGTTATTGCTTGTATTATTTATTCATATTCACAGACGTCCATAATTATCTAACAAAGCACAAGAACCATAACTCCGTTTATAACCATTTGTTATACATACATTACATCACAAGGAAATGCATCCTCGAGAACTGGAGTAAAATATAATTGACGTTGTCTATTTACTTCACATATGACTTCCACACAGATCTGTTGAATGAGTGATCCGATGTCATAAGACGTACGGCAAGAGCATATCTTCTGTTTAACACATATTACTTACATTCTCACGTATCTCCTTATGCCCTTCTGTTCACGACATACCTCAATTATCTTCCTGTTCCTTCTAACTCATAAAAAAACAATACATTATTCCAAAACAAAATTATTGTCTAAATATTTGATCTGTTTCAGTAGACATCATTTTATCTTGTAAATCAATAGTTCGTCTGTAAATCACCTGAATGGCGTTTCAGAAATTTGATGTTATTAACTCGGCCATTGTAGTTCTTTTTGTAGTGCTGCAGCGGTGCCATCGTGGCGCTGTATTAGTGCTGATTCATTAGACACAAACAATTTGTGTAATCAAAAAAATATGTGTGGAACTTCCTTTCCACTCATCTGTACTTTGATTTTGTCTGGGTTTGCGCGCAGTCTTGTTATTGTCTAATTTCAAGTTAGGATACACGTAGAAATCATATCTGGATATTTTCTGGAAAGAAATTTCGTTGACGGAAAAATGATCGACGGAAGTTTTTTCGAAATGAAATTCGATCGAATGGAAGTTTGGTCGAACGGAAGTTTCGTCGACAGGAAATTTGGTGGACGGAAGTTTGGTCGAACAGAAGTTTGGTGGACGGAAGTTTGGTTGAACGGAATTTGTGTCGAAAGGAAGTTCGGTCGAATTATTTTTTTTTAAATATTTTTTTATTTGTAAATTAAAAGCTGCTAATGTTGGATGCTTGATCAGAGTTAAACTTTAGCTTCAAGCCATTTGACTAAAAATTTCTATAATACACTGGAAAAGGTGAAAAAGAAAGTATCCTGGTGTAATTGTTTGAGGAAACTCGACATTTTAGCATTTACCATTGCAAGCTCAAAGTCAAATAGAATAATGATATGAGTTTTGCTGGTTAGACTCTGCGTCTTTGATGGCTCGGAAAAGCTGTCAATAACTACAGTTTTGTTAGGAGGAACTTATGGCACAAAAGTGTGTTTATGCAGTCATGAAATACTGTATACTATTGTTGAAAGAAAGATGGTACCGATTTAAAATTACCATCACATCCAGTGTCGTCGTAAAAACTAATAGATGGTTTGTAGTTTTTTGTTGTTATTTTTTTCTGTTTTTTTTTTTTTTAATAAACGATCAACTGTTTTGAACGGATTTTTTTCACTTTTTAATTTTCACTCATTAATTGATGAATTAATTGAAACAAATAAATAGTTTCAAAGAAATTATAAAACAACATTATTAGTTGGATACAACAAAAATATAAGGCTTTTTATAACATATGCATGGTCAAGGGCACCTACGTTTTAACCAAAATCTTTCCTGTTGATAGTTGGTTAAATGTAGAACAATGTAAAACTAAATTCATGTATGCGCCTAAATGCATCCCATCATTTTGAATTGATCAAAAATTTACTCTGGAGAGGCTTACTGAGACCTCTCTCCGAACTTACTTTTAGTTTCGCCCCGATCTCTTCTCTTTCCGCAGTTTAAGTGTAAGTGCAGACGCTTTTTAATATAAAAAAACCGCTGGTTGCGAGTAAAAAATATACTTGTTTTTAGCGGACAAAAGTATCATTTTCCTTAAATTCGGTATAAGTAGTTGGGCTATAGAGATTCTAGGGATAAAACTGAGCTGGAGCGAAAGGGATCCCCTCAGGGGGCTCTGTTACCATAATAAATGTATGGTTGTATGGGTTGGTTTCCACGAAGTTAGAGCTGGTCCTGCACATCAAAATTCCTAATTTTAGTTCTGATAGATGCTCTGACCTCCACTCGCCCCCCCCCCCCTTTGACAAATTACCTGAAAGAAACTGGTCAAAACGAAAAGGCCAACCCAAGCCATAATGCTTTTCATAACATTACTTGAAAAGTAGGCTTTAGGCAGGGGTTCCCACAAAAAGTGGTGCCCATTGGTTCTGTCATATCCGTTCTCCCTCCTTCAAATGCCACAACAGAGGTGTCATGGACCTTTTAATTTATAGGGTTTCGAACATTTAATCTGGCTTGAGATTTCGTTCGTTAAGTGAACAATACGTAACACTGCAAACAGCACACACAGAAATGATTTGAAAAATCCTCTAAGCATTTGAGCAATACATCTAAAACGATGCATATAGAATCAATAACCCGTTGTTAACCAAGTCGTGGTTCTGTCCAAGATTTCCCTGCAGCCCATACGTCCCGACATGTTACCCGATCACCTAAATCGGCTTAAAATTGATGTTCTGGTCTACATGCCGACCTAAACAATGCAACAGCCCGGCGAATGGGTTTTTGCAAAGATTGTTAAAACGTTAAAAAAAAATGCATCTTGTCAGTGCAAAACGCTTTTGTGGAATTGCTATGTGTTGAGTGTTAGCTGATGTGCATTACTTGAATTCATGTTTTGTCAGATTTAAGCCCCAGCCACCCTAAAATAGAATAATATACTTCAAAATATTTATACAAACAAACTTTGTTTTTCAGTTTGTTTAATTTATTTACGATTTATGATTTCCATGCCTTAAAACTATTGTAATCTTTGTTGAACATGACGCAATCCAGCATCTCTTGCCTTAAATAATTTATTTCCCACTTTCCCTATCCTTAAAATAAAATAAAATTTTACAAGTGAATAACGATAAAATTAAGCGTCTTTACAAATACTTGACGTACTGTAAAACACTTTTTTTTTAATGTAATATTATTACAAAATTACAATATTATTATAAATTCTAGCATAAAATCAAGAAAATAATTAAATTTGCCCAACACATATTTTGACACAAACGTGTGCTAGGTGAATATTGCCTACTTCAAAGAAAAGCCAAATATTTGTTTTTGTATACACACTTTTCCAGCTATTCAACATGGTAGCTGCTCGTTTTATCTGGCTTCTGCTTGGTGAAAACTGCCAGGTCATTCCAGCAAAGAGATCCAACACTAATCAACCGTTATGGATACGTCACATCTTCCTTGGTGCAGCCACTTTTCAAAGCCACGACATGAAAACATCCCATTGACGTTTATTGTTAGCTATAGTAGCAAATTAGTTGGTTTATTTCATGTGACAACTGATCTCCGGAGGGTTTCTGAAGGCATCGCATAAAACAAGGTCTCGTCCTCTCCGAAAAATGACAGCAAATGCCTTTATTTCATTCGATTAAATGAAATGCTTCTCCCGATCAAATGTAAATTTTTCCCTCTGGAGTCCAGGTACTCAGAAGAGTCTTTATAAAACTATTCATCCGTTATCATTTCATTCGTTGTTCTAAATAAAATATTCGGGCATTCTGTCAACGGATGCGCTGTTGTTTCTGGGACTAGGCTGCAGTGCCGACAGGTCGAATCCCAGTTATTATCTATCCGATTAAACCTTGTGTTTATGGGGCAATGCATCAGAGAATACTTTAATGTCTCAGATGATTCTACATTTGGTTGCCTCACGTCAAAACTCGTCGTGTGCTTCAAAGCTGTTTCTTCGTTGATTCCCCGACAAGCGAACTTAACAAGTCATTGTTTATTCTACTTTTCCGCGTGGCAGTAATGCAAAACTCGGACATGAGGATACTTTATCTGAGAATTTTCCATCCCTGTATCATCCAACCCGACCGTCCAACCTCTCTTAACTATCATACCTCTCGCAACGAATAAAATGGAAATTTAACCTAATCTTCTAAAATATATAGGACATATATATTCTGACCTTCACCACCTAACCATTCTTTATTCCCCAAAGTCCAGCCTTGAAAAATATCAATATCAACCCCCACCCCCTAAAGCCCCCACAAACAGTGTTCCTATAACGCAACCTCTTTTCTTTATCTCACTTCTGTGGTGATCTGACTTATGACTTGTTAGTGAGGGGTATCTCTCGTATGAGATCTCCTCTTGGCACTCTGTCTAGGGATTCGTTACTTAAGCCAAAGTACCACACAGACATAACATCATATGATTTGTTTAAGGTTTGGGTTAAGGAATGAGAAATAAAATATTTAGCTTGAAGATTGTTGCACAGCATCCCTGGCAATGAATACTTGTAAGGTCTTTATAATCAACATGCCAATGAATATCTTGCAATGAAACACGTCGACTGTAAGCTGCACCAATCGCAAATTTTCAAGAATTATATTGAAACATGAACTGAACTATATTTTAGAGCTACAAACAAGTTGAATTAAAAAAAACAGAGAATGTTTACAGTAACTGTCCACATGTACGTCGTAAGTGTGTTACGCCTTCAAAATGTCACAAGCTTTATATTGTCACCAATTTTAAAACATTAAAAAAAAAAAAAAATGTTGGCTATAAATGGTGCAAGCCATTAACATTTTCTCCGAACGTCTGCCCCAATTTGTTGTCGACCTGGTGACACCGGGGAAGAAACGATAACGTCCATTATAGCAGACGTCTTAAACGATGATGCGCCATCTTCTTCTCGTTGGAGCCGCCGTAAGTTTTTGCTTTGTGGATCTACTTTTGTTGTCATAAAGTCTACATCTATTTTATGCGATTATTCTCAATTAATCATGCATTTAAGTAAAATCAAATATTATAATTTAATATAATATATATATATATATATATATATATATATATATATATGTGTGTGTGTGTGTGTGTTTTACTATTAAAATCAGACACATAAACAAATACTGTAAGATTATTTATTCAATTAATAATTATTACCGACGATTTATTAAGTGTTTATAAATTAACATATACATAAATATTAATTTCCAGTTAATATGATTTGAAATTAATTGGTTTTTAATAAAAAGTTTAACAAAATTCTTAACTGAATTGTTTTCATTGGGTGTTTTTGTTCTTATTGGTTATTTCATGTGTTAATAAATATCTCTAAAATATGCACAGCTGCTTAGGCAGTCTTGTTCCATACAGTCTCAGATAGGGGATAATTTAATTTTAATGTTTAAACTGTTTTTATTGCAGATTCTCATCTTTGTCTCTGATGCACAGGTCTGTAAATTAAAATCTATGTAATCTAAATGTTCTCTTAATCCATGATGAATAATTAATAGCTTCACAGGCATGAACTATTTTTAATATTTGTGGAATTTAAACTAAAATGAAATAAAAAGCGTTAATTTATACATGTTATATATATATATATATATATATATATATATATATATTTATATATAAATATATTAATTATAGAATCAACATTTATATAGCCATTTATGTGTGTACTATTTAATGACCCCAAAAAAATAATATTACCATTTCAAGCTTTGCCAATTCAACTGTATTAATTTTTCTTCAGGCTCAGGGCGGTAAGTAAATCTTTAANTATATATATATATATATATATATATATATATATATATATATATATATATATATATATATATTAATAAATATAAACGAATGTCTGTCGGTATGTATATATGTCTAGTATGCGCTCCTACACCAATAGTGAGATGTTGTCCATAAGCCAGCTAATTTTTCTGAGTCATTACAACCCTTTTAAAATATTCAGTTTTGGGCCGCTGGCCCTTAATTCTTTTTTTGGGGGGTTTCATTATGTGAGCTTTGTAAATAATAATTTCCATATGCGCTCCTATACCATTTATTCGAATGCGATAATTCTTTGATTAAAACTGCGAGGGATCCACCCATGCAGTAGTTCTTTTTGAGATTATATTGATATAATATAATATTTTAGCAAAGAATATGTCGCTACTACGTGGGTAACAAAGTGGGTGCTGGCGGGTCGTATGTTGTGCCGACCTAAACTAAATACTTTTAACTAAACAAGCGGAAGTGTGGAAAAAAGGGGCATCGAAAGGTCGAGCGACAGCTCTCTTTGACCTGCTTGTCTTAAACAAATATTTTTTTTAATATCACTAAATAATAATTTGCCTTGTATTTTTCATGTAAACCTTTTTGGAGCTGAACTACATAGTTAATAAATGAATTTTTAGAAACAAAATCAACAGATTTCCATCACAAATAAGCACTGTTAATATCATTTTATATGTTGAACGCAATTAAAAAACGCACTTATAATTATCAACTTATGTGAAATAATAACCTTTGTTAAATATGTCCAAGCTTTTCCGTAGTCAAAAGAAAAAAAAAATAGTTTAACTACTATTTTTAGATTCAAAATGATTTATTATTATCCGTGACCCTGTAGCGTGGTTGGGCCAAGGTGAGCCAGTGCGTTGTCTATGTAATATTTACTGTTGCCAAGATGCACCAAACGTCACAAAATGGCGGTCTTGTCGTTTATTACGACGAAACACATGTCTAATAATAATGATGTTCGTCCCTCGCAGGCGGGAATTGACCGAGACTTGAGAAGCAGCCTTGACTCGAGCTGCGCGTTTCACTTTTGCTGTTAATTCGCTCTACGTCGCAGGAGTTGTCAGAATTGTCATTGCGTCGATGTAAAACCACCTACGGGACTCCATCTCCAAGGGTTCTGAGTTCAGAGATATCTTCCGAAAAATAATAATATTGCAGCTTTCATAAAATGGCAGTAGTTCATGGTTAAATATAATCAACCATTGTGCTCTTTGTTATAGCGATACAGATTTTAAGTCCGTCACAAGCCGTGACTGTAAGGGAACAAAAAAAATAAGGCAAACATTTTTTTCCCACTCTTCTTGTTCAGATGGGGAAGATCCTTGCCAGATCGTAAGATGCTCATATGGTGCGAATTGTATTGCCTATGGAGACACTGCTATTTGTGAATGCCCCTTTGGATATTCAGGGATAAGATGTCAAGACCCAAGTTAGTAGAGTAAGTGGAATACATTTCTCTAGTAAACACTGTTTTATTATTTATTTGTTGTAAATATATTTGTTTATATTTTTTTTTCTAAGTAACATTTTTTTTAAACTTTTATATTTAAATAAAAGATTTTTTTCTCTTCCAACGAATAATACTTAATGTCAGGTCCTAAAAGAAGATTATTTTGAAGAGATAAGTTTTGACGAGTTTAAGGGGGAAAAAACAACTTATCGCATGTCACAAATTAAGCGTTTGTCTAACGGGCTAGGTTCACTGAGCTAAACATAACAATTTGCAAAATCAGAAACGTGTACCTTTAAAAACAACAACTTTTGAAAAGCTTGACCTCACCCAAGTTCTATCTACCCCTGTCTAGCCATGGACTGCACCCAGCAGAATCGAGCGTTTTTTTTTATTAGTAAGAGGGATGGGAATGAGTTGGAATAGTACAGTTTGAGCAGATGGGACTTGAGGGCAGTTTTGAAGGCTGGGATGGCCTTTATACTGCGGATGTGCAATGGGAGAGAATTCAAATTTTTTTTAGGGCACAGAAAGAGAAATATCGGTCGCCATATGCTTTAGTGCGTGTTATTGGAACATAAAGAATACTCGTGTCTGCGAAGGAACGAAGCTTTCGAAGGGGTGAACAGACGGTAAGAGTAAAGTAAGATAGGAACAGCTGGAACCAGAGAAAAGTTGAGATATAGAAAAGACAGCGTATAATCAATGCGTCCATGTATAGGTTGCCAATGAAGTGGGTGCAGTAATGGAGTGACGTGATCACCTTTATTTGCCTTTAGAGCTAACCTAGCAGCGCCGTTTTGACATTTCTTCAGTTTTTCTATGAAATGTTTTGTTGAACCTGACAGAAGCGAGTTACAATAGTCAAGACGAGAGAGAACAAGAGCACAGACTAGTGTTATCGTTGCACTAACTGTAAGTTTGTGGCACTTCGATCTGTTCTGACGGATAGCAGTGTAGGCAGAACGACAGATGCGAGAACTATGATTGTGTTAGAGGATCATCCATGATTGTGAATAAAGAGGGCTTCCGTTTTGTCATCGTTTAGCTTCAACTTACTTAGAGTAATCCATGACTTGACATCACCAATGCACACCTACACGGTGTGGATAGCGGAATTGACAAGAGAGGGATGTTGCATGCTTTTTTAACTGTCATCTGCGAATGACTGCCTCTCAACAGCGTGCCTCCCAAGCAGGATGATAAGTGGCCTGGAATACACAATGAATTTGGCGGGACACAAAACGGAGCGACCGCCTGCGTTCTATCGGAGAGTTAAGACCTAAACCAAGCCAACACTGAACCAGAAAGGCCAAAATCATTTTTAAGGGTTTTGAAGATGGTTTAATGGTCAACGGTATCAAAGACTGCACTGAGATCTAAGAGGATCAGGATGGAGTCATCACCGCTTTCCAATGCGAAGAAGATGTCACTTATAATGAAACATGTGCACAAGCATGAACAGAAGCAAATATAAACACACTCTCACACGCAAATACCCACATACATTATACGATCGTAAGAAAGCACAAACATAAGTCAGCACTAACATACGTTCGTACTACCATGAAATAGCTGTACCATAAGATAGCAGTGTCATAAGATAGCCCTACGATAAAAAAGCCATACCATAATATATCACTGCCATAACATAGCAACACCATAAGATAGTACTACCATAACATGGCGCTACTATCAAACAGCTTTACCATAAGATAGAACCACCATAAGACCTCTGCCATAAGATACCAGCACCATAAGATGACATTATCATCAGGTAACACAAGCATAAGATACAAACACCACAAAATGAGGTTACCATAAGACAAGACTAGCATAAGATACCAATACCAAAGGGATCGAATATCTCAGCATAAGAGCATCAAAATTTATCATCGCGATGCCTTAACGTTAACAAAGTTTAAACTACATACAGTGGCTTATTTAAGATTAGTTCCACCCAGGGCATGCTAAAATTTTAGCCGCACCTTCCATGGCAAAAGAAAATCAACACTTGACCGAAAATATAACGCCACATATCATAAAGAAAGTGTGACGCCCGTGGTTAATAAACGCACCCCCCTTCAAACGCCGAAGACTAATACATAAAATTATCATTTTAAAACTTTAGATCCTTCAACCTGGCGACATTGGAGTGTGTGGTTGAACCTTCTTTTGTGACGAAACTTACTCTTCTGGAAAATTTAAAACTTAGATGTTGCCCTAGAGCCTGTGGTGGATATCTCTGCACTTGACACAATTCCGATGAGACTATAAGGTTATGAACTTGTAAAGTTCGGCTGTTAAAAATATCATAAAAAAATAAACAGTTGTTCTTGAACTATATGAATATTGTTTGTTTTTTTTTGTTGTTTTTTTTTTAAATCCGAAAAATATCTCCATCCCATCTTCTTCAAAAATCCCTTCGCCCTATCTCTTCTGTGTATGCCATTTCAATATCAAACTTATTTTAATACTAATTTTTTTTTTTTTTTTTTTGCTGGCATCCGTCCGTCACAATTTTACGATGGAGTGGGCCTTGGAGGACGAAATCCACATGGCCTGGGTTTATTCTTCCAGGATTATATCCGAAAAATATCTCCATCCCATCTTCTTCAAAAATCCCTTCGCCCTATCTCTTCTGTGTATGCCATTTCAATATCAAACTTATTTTAATACTAATTTTTTTTTTTTTTTTTTGCTGGCATCCGTCCGTCACAATGTGACGATGGAGTGGGCCTCGGAGGACGAAATCCACATGGCCTGGGATTATTCTTCAAGGATTATAAGCTGGTTCCCAACAGCAAATCCTCTCTCCACGCCGCTGGATAACCACAAGGAAACATCATTGGATGATACAGCTTGGCATCAGTGACGTCGCAGGAGTTGCCGGAATGTTTCATTGTATCAATGTTATCCACCTTTCGGGACTCCATCTCCGGGTTTGATTTCAGAGTTTCCTTCTCTTAGATGAGTTGCCATCCGAGGCTAACGAGTCCAATCCATACTAAATTACTAAACACAATATGATTCTAATAATTGAGGTGCTACATACGCCTTGCCCTTATTGAAAAATTAATACAAACTTCGCCACAGTGATGGAACTATGGTTACGTTGCCCTCGGACGCCAGTCTCTGTCATGTTCTAAAGAGATAGCTCAGTGCGCCGCGCATGTCAAAAAAAAAATAAATAATAATAATAATTAAATTGATTCCCGATTTTTTTATTTTTTTTATTCCTTTTTTTGTTGAAACCTTGTTTATATATTTTGCACATTTTTTTTTTCAACTTTTGGTGTTCAGTGAATATATTTATTTACGTAAATCCACAAACTGCATACGATATAGACTTTAAATTTCTCTCGGTACTCCTTCCCTTCAATGTTAACTCTGCATAATGAGTCTTATTTATACCTGTTTAAGCCGCACTCTCAACCGCATTTTCCAAATTCACCTTTAAAATAAGTACCTTAATAAATTTAATAAATTAGCCTAGTTTTTCATTAAAATAATTAAATAAAAATTTCATGTTTGTACATTAATTCTAGTAGTTAATTGAAGGAAATTTTTTAATTTTTTTAATAAAAAAAAAAAGAAATCTAAAATCTATTCTGTAGGCCTGCAATAAGGAAAATCAAGGAGAAGAATTCTTTACCGCACAGCTCTCCGTAACCTGTTATGAGAATTATTATAGTTATTAAACGCCTTTTTAAAAAAAATGTAGAAAATTGTTCTGCTAATTCAAATACTAATCAAGAAAGCTAGGAACATAACACAAATAAGACATCCTTCACTTGAAGAACTATTTAAAGACAGATGTTTTAGTAAAACTAAACACATTTTGGATGATACATACCACTCTCTTTATCACAAATACTTAGGATGAGGCAGTTGGGGACGAATAATTCTTTCCATCAAAGCGAGGACTGACATATATGAAAATTCTTTTGTTCCCCATCTGTACGAATTTACCGGCGTACTTCCTCTGAAGTCACACATCTTCATGAGAACTAATAAGTCCTCGATTAGGCTGAGAGGACTCACCGAATGGCTGTTTGAGATAATTTATTTTAAATGTCTTGTCTTCAAATTGTTTTATTTATGTGATGAAGATGTATAATGCAATCAAAAATCAATTCCATTTATGTGGATCAAGAAAAGAATCTTATCTTATCTTAAAGTATTTTTGTCAGTCAAATAGAAATGCAATCATCCCCCTAAATTTATGCCCAATAAACGCCACTAATAAAGTTCAATCCTCTAAGGAGGTCGAGAGTCTATCTCTTAGGACCTCGGCCATGAGACATGGCCTAGTAGTCCCTGAGGACTCCGGACATGCAACATGGTCTCTAGTAAAATGGTGTTCTGGGCAGTTTGCTTCCACTCACCATGGAACAGCTTTGCGTTACCACCCCCGGTGCCCAGTGAGTCATGCGGTCTGGACGTTGGTTGGAGTGGCTTTGCTTCCTCTCCGGGGAGGGTGTTGCGTTACCTCACCCCACCGTCCGGGGAGCCGTACGTTCCTTGTAAGTGAACAATATGTAATACGATAGAATGCCAAGTAAAAGAAAGTTAACAAATTAGAATGAAGGAAATGCCCATGGAATATAGTCATGCCAGGATCCGACTTAAAGAAACAGCTTATTCTGATTGCTGGTTGTTTTCATTTAAAACAGTGTTGGAATTTGTTAATAAATACATTTACCTCTGGGGCTATTTATACCGAGATCTTGCCAAGCTTCCAAATCTCTACACCAGTTGCTTGCAAGCGTGTTAGGCTGCGATAAAAAAAATATTTAATTTTAATAATAATCTACAGCTAACTTAAAAAAGGACACACAGCTCGAGTGTGTGAGGGGGACTAAGGCAGAGTACACATGATTCCAGATCCTCATTAAGGTGTCACATGAAATAGTGAGAAGCCACAAAAGAAAATTATTTATCAATTTAAAAACATTTTTTTAAAAAGTGCATTGTTAAATATTTCTTCAAGAGATTTTTTTACAAGAAGTAGAAAAGTAAAATTCTAAAGTAAAGATGAAAATTTGAACTAAATAATTAAACGGAAACAGATCGGAGACACTAGGTATCTACAAAACTGTCCAGTTCATTTTACACCCTGAGAGTAGAGTTTTCAAGGACCCTTTTTTACAATTAGACACTTCATATATTATGTCATGTCAAGAGAATATGTTGTCATAGATTGTCAAAATAGTTCATTTGAGGTATTCACTCATTTCAAAGTCACATGTAAATAATATTACATGAATCAAAAAGTAAACCTATACAATAGTTGATGTCTGAATACATCCACATTACGTCTATGTAAATAATTTCAAAAGATAAATACGATTGAATGACGTAATCAATAACGGGGCAGTAAAGCAAGCGCCCGACTTTTGCCCATAGATGTCTTTGGATAAACGCAATGTACAACTTTCAGCATGTTTCTTGTAAACATTTGTTGTATTGCTTTGGATAATTGGTTGCCCCCAAAATTAAATCGATGTTGTTCGTTGTTACGGGCTTTCCTATCAACGATTTCCTTGTCACCTTGTTTCAACGTAACTCGTGTAACTCATTAGCTAAATAATGATCCCCCCCCCTTTTTTTTTTGCACAATATCATGAAAGGAACATATTTTGAAAATTTCAAGATACAGGAATAATGATTTTGTATAGACCTATAGGTATCTAATTTTTATTTATTATTATTATTATTATATTGTATTTTTGAACAAAAGAAACTTGTTCGAACTAAAATTGTTTGACGGAATTGTCTTAAAAAATGAATGTATCTATAATTTACATTAAACACTTATTGAAAGTTCATTTGCCATACCAAAGTTGTCTCCGGCTACACTGAAAGTTGTTACTGTAGACATGAGATTGATGTTCAGTTTTGTATTGCCTAAACAATGTGTCGCTGGGTGACCCCGTCGGCCATGTTACCGATTTTCTTGTCACCTCCTTTGACCGCAGCCTGGTGATTGATGAGTCGATTCTAAATTGTTTCTTGACAGATGGGCCAATGCTGAAAACAGTAGTTTAAAAAATAAGAGACACTATACATTGACAAGAAATGTTCTTTTATTTATATTATGCAGATTTCGTATTGTTGCGTTTTGTATTTTAAAGTGGGAAATATAATTTTTCATATATGGTTGAAATTTGTTACGCGTTTGATCCCTTAATTAGGGACGGAGCGTGTTTTTGGAATGAGGCTTATTATTATCCTTATTATTATTATTAAGTCAACGTGTTTCTTGTAGAAATACTCATACTTGCATGGCTCTTATAGCCTACACATGAGGGCTTTTACTTTTTTTTTTCATGAGTTACATCTATTTACCTGTTTTTTTACTCTTACGTATTTGTGTCACAATACTTCTAGCAAACAATTTTTTTGGTGACAAAAACTATGACTTGGAATATAACGCGTGGAACTATGTCAAAATCACCAGCTGTACTGTACAATTGTGTTGATGCGTAGTTCGTTAAGTCTTTAAAAAGATTTTAATTAATTTATTTTAGGCAACTTATCTTTAAAGCACAATATTTACAAGAGATAATGTTTACAGTAACACCGAACATATGAGATACGTATACGTACAGAGGGGCTGACTAGACAATTTAAAAAAAAATAGAACTTAAATTTACTTTCACTTAATGCATGCATGTGACGACAGGTGCATTGGTATTGCACGAGCCATCACAGGTTGCTTCAAACTCCCGTCTTAGTGTGTGAGCAGGTTAACAACACCAGAGAAAAGAACACACAAAAAAAGAGTGTCCGCAATGCACTGTAGCATTCGTGTTTGACAATGAAGATCAATCTTCTGTTCGTAGGAACAGTTGTAAGTTAAAGTGGTTCCGCTTTCATTTTATTATTGTTGTATACAGGTTTTGTCTACAATATGTTGTTGACATGTGTTTTCTACATGTGTTTAACTACATGTGTTGACTACATGTGTTGTGTACATGCTTTGTCTGCATGTTATCCACAAGTGTTGCCTACATGTGTCTTTGATAGGTTTTGTGTACATGTGTTATCTACATGTGTTGTCTACACGTGTTGTCTACAGGTTTTGTCTTCATGATTTGAAATTCCTTTTTCTTTAATACAAATGTAGATGTAAGATTTGTGGGCGGAGGAAATGGACATTTCAAGACAACATAATGGGGCAGGTCTTTTTTAAAATAATTATATCAACAAAAATGTTCGAAAAGACATGTTGCATTTTATTTGGCCTCAGATTTGTACATTTCAGTAATAAAAATAATTTTTCGTTTACAGGCTCTGACCTTTGTCACCCTCTCACAGGTCAGTTACAGTTCAATGCAATGTTTTCTCTTCAGTATACTTGTCATTTTAAAATATTTTATCACTAAGGCGATATATTTATTTGTTTTAAATTAACGCAGGAAGTAAAATTTTAACCATTTTAAAAGCTTTATTGGAGACGATATATATCTGTACGTATTTATATATCCCATTAGAAAATATTCTCAAATCCTATTAACTAGCATGTTTGTCTATTTCAGACTCAACTGAGTAAGTAAATACTTGAATATTCAAAAGTTGTTATAAATATATTATATATATATATTTTTTTAAATTCTTTTAAATTTATTTATTTATTACTATGTTATGGAACTATACGCCTCTGCCTATAAGATATGAGTGAGACAAAAGATTATGACCAAAGTCAATGAACTAGCTGATGTTCATTATCCTGGGAGGCTTATTATGTATACTAATAAACATTTATCTCATTTCCTGGTTCCGAATTTAGTCACTACTCTTTTTTTCTTTCTTTAAATAATATAAACAAAGTTGACAATAATATATAGCTTGCTGGGTTTATTTCACACATGTATAAAAAACAAGTTTCTATTAAATTGACTCATCCATTTTTTTTTTAATTTGACTAAAAGTTCATCCCTTATTGAAAAAAAAATGTATGCAGACCACCTCAACAAAAACTCTTCCTGTCCTATTGGTTGTCATTGTAACGGACTAGCACAATTTTCTTTTTTTTTAATCGTGCCCCCCTCCACGCAGTAAGGAGAGATCCATGTAGAAATTTCGATTGCCAGAACGGCGGGGCATGTGTCGCCCCTGCTGACGCCCCCTACTGTCTATGTCCCCCTGGGTACACGGGAAGCCAGTGTGAGTCGAAGATAACGGGTGAAGGACCATGGAAGTGCCCAGTAAGTCTGAGTTACATTTTTTAAAGTGTATATTCTTGGACGTTCAAATTTTCACTGACAAAACGTGTTTTTAATTGAACTCAAAACATTACTCTGTGACATCCTCAAACACTTCTCTAACGACAGAAGAGTGGAGTTTTTCTTTATATATTTTAGCATTAGCAACATTTCAATGGAAAGATGCACATGTTACATCGCATTTTACGCAATAAATGATTTTCTAAAAATATAGATAACGTACACATATAAGTAAAAGGTCATATTAAGATTTCTTCATTTTTAAAAAAGTTGTACTCGTTTTATAATTGAATAAGATATTTTTAAAAATCTTACCCTTATTGTTTTTATTAATCAACGTTTGCCCTTATCAAAACATTTTAATATAAAGTCTAATTTTATGTCTAACTAAAACCTATTTTGAGCAATCCAACGATAAAAAAAATATACACATTTTACCGTATTTTGAGAAAAAGTTTGCAAAAAAATTATTACTTTATATATATATATAATATATATCTATATATATATATCTATATATATATATATATATATATATAATATATATATATATATATATATATATATATATATATATATATATATATATATATATATATATATATATATATATATATATATATATATATATATAGATATATATAAATATAAAATTACATTATTATAATATCTTTATTATAATATGATATTCTATCAATCCTCGTGTGAGACTGCAATAAGGTAGCATCACCATCATATCGCCCTTGCATGAGACAGAACTACCATAAAATGTGCAGAATCGTAGAATCACGTATGACAAGTTTGGTTGTAGGTTCACCTTGATTTTAAAACTATAAACAAATCATTTGTTTCACTTCAGGTCAGTTTTGCCGGTGGGTTTGGTTGGTGTGGCGAGATCTCCTGCCTTGACGACGCTGACTGTCCTATAGGAAATAAATGCTGCAGCGACTTTTGCGGTGGACTTCAATGTACAGAAATCGATTTTAAGTAGTCTTGTAGGCCATGAGCTAGCAAAAGTAAGCTGTTTGTAAAAAAAAAAAAAAAAATTAAAAAAAACAACACTACAAGCACGCCCTCTCAGCAACAGCAGCGCCTTGACTGTTTTCATTTAAGTTGAGACAGTTGTGAAATCAGAGCTCAAATAAATACGCTGATCCTCATGTAAATTTGTCTTCACGTGGTTTCAACATCTGTTGCAAATGCTGTTGTAACGCTGGCTTCTTTCCGTCAACGTGTCCAACATCTCTCGGGCTTCGGCGCTGATCAAGTATCTTCATACCAAGTGTCTTCATACCAAGTGTCTTCATACCAAGTGTCTTCATACCAAGTGTCTTCATACCAATTGTCTTCATACCAAGTGTCTTCATACCAAGTGTCTTCATACCAAGTGTCTTCATACCAAGTGTCTTCATACCAAGTGTCTTCATACCAAGTGTTTTCATGCCAAGTGTCTTCATACCAAGTGTCTTCATACCAAGTGTCTTCATGCCAAGTGTCTTCATGCCAAGTGTCTTCATGACTTCATACCAAGTGTTTTCATGCCAAGTGTCTTCATGACTTCATACCAAGTGTTTTCATGCCAAGTGTCTTCATACCAAGTGTCTTCATACCAAGTGTCTTCATGCCAAGTGTCTTCATGCCAAGTGTCTTCATACCAAGTGTCTTCATACCAAGTGTCTTCATGCCAAGTGTCTTCATACCAAGTGTTTTCATGCCAAGTGTCTTCATGACTTCATGCCAAGTGTTTTCATACCAAGTGTCTTCATATCAAGTGTCTTCATGCCAAGTGTCTTCATGCCAAGTGTCTTCATACCAAGTGTCTTCATACCAAGTGTCTTCATGCCAAGTGTCTTCATACCAAGTGTTTTCATGCCAAGTGTCTTCATACCAAGTGTTTTCATGCCAAGTGTCTTCATGCCAAGTGTTTTCATGCCAAGTGTCTTCATATCAAGTGTCTTCATACAAAGTGTCTTCATACCAAGTGTCTTCATACCAAGTGTCTTCATACCAAGTGTCTTCATACCAAGTGTTTTCATGCCAAGTGTCTTCATACCAAGTGTTTTCATGCCAAGTGTCTTCATACCAAGTGTCTTCATACCAAGTGTCTTCATTCCAAGTGTCTTCATACCAAGTGTCTTCATACTAAGTGTCTTCATACCAAGTGTTTTCATACCAAGTGTCTTCATGCCAAGTGTTTTCATACCAAGTGTTTTCATGCCAAGTGTCTTCATACTAAGTGTCTTCATACCAAGTGTCTTCATACCAAGTGTCTTCATACCAAGTATCTTCATACCAAGTGTCTTCATACCAAGTGACGACATACCAAATATTTTCATTCAAAGTATCTTCATACCAATTATCTTCATACCAAACATTTTCATTCAAAGTATCTTCATACCAAGTATCTTCATATCAAGTATCTTCATGTAGCCGAGTGGTGACGTAGCTTACAGTTTAAATAAAATCACAAAATATAACAATCAGGTCTGAGAACTATAGCTTTATTAATGCTCTAGGTACAATCCGTTGACAGAGCCGACAGGAAAATCTCTCACACCTGCCATCGACCCGACGCATCCGTTCCACACCACAATCCAAAAAATGTACACACCTCAAGTCCCAGTTCGCCCCCCCCCCCCCCCCCCCCCCCCCCCCTAACTATAGCTTTATTAATGCTCTAGGTACAATCCGTTGACAGAGCCGACAGGAAAATCTCTCACCCCTGCCATCGACCCGACGCATCCGTTCCACACCACAATCCAAAAAATGTACACACCTCAAGTCCCAGTTCGCCCCCCCCCCCTCCCACACACAGTCACAGGGAACCCGCGTCCGAGCTGACCATGGGTCAACCCCGGAGCAGGGATGGTTATTCCCGCGTGTAAATAACCTACATAAAATTTAAGGCCAATACACGGCTGAGTGTTACTTTAACTTTAACTGACCATGGATGTGTCCGTGCTTGGGGTTACCCATGCCCATAGCAGTCACACTATGACTATGAGAGTGGATTCTCTTATTCCTATCTGTTCCATACTGCCGCATATAAAATGTTACCTAAAAGCAGTTGCAAATAGTGGCACATTGCCACATTCATATCAAGTATCTTCATTCCAAGTATCTTCATACCAAGTATCTGTATACCAAGTATCTTCATTTCAAGGATCTTAATACTAAGTATCTTCATACCAAGTATCTTCATACCAAGGATCTTCATACTAAGTTTCTTCATACCAAGTATTTGAATAGCAAGTATCTTCATATTAAGTTTCTTCATACCAAGTAACTTCATACAAAGTATATTTATGTCTAGTATCGTCAGACATATTATCTTTACAAACTTGTAACTAGTTTAATTGATATCTTTCTTTTATCTAAATATATATTCTCTTACTTGTCTGAGGAATTTAACACTATCCAACCACACCTCAAGATTAAAAAGCTTTCTTTGTTAGGTGAAAATTCAAATACTCTGAAATTTTTAACAAATTGCCCACTATAAATCAAGGGGAATTACTAAATATTATTAACTAGAGAAATAAGTACATGGGCACAACAAGGTTGCGTTCTCTCCCCTGTCCTTTATGCAATATCTACCTTTGATATCCAGAGCCCAACCAGCAACGTTCCAGACGCTAAATTTTCTGACGATGCCACCATCGTTGACCTTATATCTGAAAGAGAAGGCTTATACCACAACTTAGTTACAAGCTTTGATGCGATGAAAATGTTTTTCATTTGAAAGTCTCAGAAACTAAAGAAATTGCTGTCGATTTCCGGAGAGGGAATCAACCAATTTCAGATCTCACATTAAGTAACCACATTATGCAGCAAGTAGCGACACATAAGTACCTAGGAGTCACTATTGTTGTTAAGCTTGCATGGTGTGAACACTGCGAAAATCTGTTTAAAATATCTTTTCTCTCTTAGAACATCTGTACGATATTGGCATTAAGAAAGAAGTTATTAACTTATTCTGCAGTGCAAGAATTGTAAGCCTATTAAAATGTGGGAATTTATCGTCATACAACAAAACACCTATTACATAGACTAATCAAGAAAGCAATTCATATCACACAAACTAAACATCCTTCACTTAAAGAAGAATGATGTGGTAAAGCAAAAAAAAAAAAAAAAAAAAAAAAAAAAAA
>CAXITT010000591.1:312755-325186 GCA_964033795.1 Lymnaea stagnalis | reverse complement strand
ACACCTTCCAGGTGATTTTAGTCCTTTACAACTCAATCCATATCAGTCTTGGTCGACGGATGAGCCGAAAACCCCTTGGCTTCTGTCTGTAGATCACTTTTGCTGCTCTACAATCAAATATCCTCTTAAGGTTTCTTGCCCAAAGCAGCCTGCACCTTTAAATTGCAGCAACTACAGATGGTTCCGGTACTGAAAATGTTCATTAGGAAATTGCATCAGCAGGCTGTCGAGCTAGTACATTAGCTCTTTATGCCCCCCCCCCCCCCAAGCACACACACCCTCACTCCCCAAGCCTGAGTTATCGGGCTGGGAAGCGGAACGTTGGAGATTTCCTTTTGCCAGGACAGCCCCAGCCCGCACTCACTCCACTGAATACCAGTGGAGGTCACCCCAGCACAAGGACATCCGGTAGGCCGGTGATGCTTCTCTCACAGCATCAGGAGTCGGGATGGTGTATTTACATTTCAAAATCTTACCCTGCCCATCCCTGGGAACGCCCGACGCCATTGGATACAGATTTCTACAGTGGGTTTCTATCTTGAAACTAATTTATGAAGCAGCTGGGACGAAACGGACGAAATAGAACCATTGGCATGAGTTGCCACTACCCACCTCATGCCTCGTATCCTTAAAAGGCTACATATAATCATGCTCACTACCCGGTTTCTGCCGTTTTATTTCCAGCTGCAGATTTTCCACAGCTCTACCAGCCCTTTAAGTGGTTCCATTTTCGGCAGATTCTATGCACGCTCTTTGTCTGCCAGCACAGGCTCATGCAATAATGGTGGTTTTGGTCCCAGTCTAGCGCTAGGGGGCATCACCTCTTTAGCCAGCAAGCCACTACAAACTTGTCAACCAGAGCCCGAGGGGATATATATATCCATCTATCATTATCTAACACTGGACTGTATATTTTTCTGAGGATTTTCCAGGTATTGAACAGGTTCTCTTCTTTTGTCTGGCTGTTTTGCATTACCATTGGTCTTATGATAATAAAAGTTGTGTATAGGGCCATCGTAGTGTTCCTTGAGAGATTTCTGCTTCCTAGTTGTAGCTCGTGTAGGGCGAAATAAGAATGGCCTGCTCTTATCCTTTCTTTCATCTCTGTCATTATTTCATCTGTCTCTCTCTCTGGTGTGCTTGTTTACTTTGATTTTGTCACCTGTGTGTCTGATACGTGACATTAACATACACTTTGTATTCGCTTCATTTACCTTTAGAGGTAACTCTCCTAATTCATGGAATGCTTAAATTATATCAATGCTGCTTCTGCCTGGTAAAGCTATGTTGTCTGCATATGCCAGGTACTGCTCTGGTTGGGCTTTTAAAAGTTGGTAGGTGTCCTGATGGTTGAGATTCTGATGAGTTGTTTGTGAGAGTTCATCCTGTGCTCAAATGTATGTTTCTCATAATAAAGGGATGTTAAATAGGATACATGCCAGTGAGTGTCCTTGACTCAGTGGCCCTGATTAATATGAAAGTTCCTCAAGTACTCTTCCTGTACTTTGATTCATTTTTGGAGGTAGCCATGATCATGTGTAAACCAGGTAAGTTTGTTAGAAACTCCAAGTTTCTATAGTGCACTTTGCAGATATTTCCTGTCTAAGCTGTTGTGTAGTCCACATATGGTTGGTGTATGGGGATGTTGTATTCTTAGCATTTCTTCTGGAGACATCTGGTGGTCAAAATATTATCTGTGGTGGGTCCATTCTGTCTGAATTCAAATTGATAGTCACATAGAATATGTTCAGTAAAACTTTTCAGTTTTCTTGCTATTAATTTGTTGATTATTTTGTAGGTTACATTAATTAGGAAGATTCCTCTGTAATTTGAGCATTCCAGTTTAGATCCTCTCATGTGAATTGAGCGCAGTACCCCTTTTTATTTGACATTTCTTTTTCCTGCCAAATTCTTGATATGAAGCTCTATATTTGTCTATGCAGTTCGTTTTCACTTAGTTTTATAAGTTCCACAGTGATAAGGTCGGTTCCTGGGGCTTTATTATTTTTCATTGTAAAGATCACGCTTTTTGTTTCATAGTTGGTTGGCTGACGAAAGGTTACAGTTCTTGTGGTAGTTTGTAATCCTCATTGGCTCCACCATAAGAGCCATTTAGCATCCCTTAAAATTGTTGTGCCCTTCTAGTACTTTTTCTGTGATCAGTTCCTTATCTATAATGCTGATAGGATTCCTAATAAATGCTGCTAGTTGTGCTGTATGCATGAATAAACAAATCCATGTCTTAATTGAAAGCTATTTTATTTTGTAAAAAAATGTGATAATTAAAACATTTTTATCTTCCCTTATTATAGTATAGGCTATATTTTAGAATGAAAACCTAAAAACATGTTAAAGTTTAGACTGTAGTGATTTGAAGAAGTTTTTTACCGTTTGTGCTGGTCGTCACTGTCCATCATATACATTTGCCTTTGTAAAACATATAACACGGTATAGCTTAAATTTCTTTTAAAACTTTTTCACAGCACTCCCATGTATTTCCAAAAATCTTGTGGATTCCTAATAAATGCTGCTAGTTGTGCTGTATGCATGAATAAACAAATCCATGTCTTAATTGAAAGCTATTTTATTTTGTAAAAAAATGTGATAATTAAAACATTTTTATCTTCCCTTATTATAGTATAGGCTATATTTTAGAATGAAAACCTAAAAACATGTTAAAGTTTAGACTGTAGTGATTTGAAGAAGTTTTTTACCGTTTGTGCTGGTCGTCACTGTCCATCATATACATTTGCCTTTGTAAAACATATAACACGGTATAGCTTAAATTTCTTTTAAAACTTTTTCACAGCACTCCCATGTATTTCCAAAAATCTTGTTTAATCTGGGAGGGGGGGGGGGTTGTTTAGCCAGCCTTAGTAAACAACACTGACTATATTTTTTAAATTTTCTGAAAAGGGGATGCAGCGTAACAATGCATCTTTTTTCAGGTTTGCTCAGTTCCTTTTACCTAACCTGATTGCTACCTCTCCCCATTTTTAATATTTTTATGCTTGTCTCGCTCTCTCTCTTGTTTTTCTATTTACCTGACAAAAGCTCTGAGGATGTCTGAAATTTTCCATCTAATTTCTTGTAATGCAGCAATAGACATTTAACTTCTTTTTTAGTTACTCTATTAGTTTGGCTAAGGCTCCATCTCTAACCAGGCTTATTAACTTCAGGATCACAGTCCTAATACGATGTCCATTAGTATCATTCCTGGTTCTTCTTTGTGGTTTGGATTTTGTAACATATTTTTACATGGCTGCGTTGTTAGCCCTCAACCATATGGGGGCTGCTCCTTTAAGCTCTCTAGGTAGTGCCTTTATTTTTGGATCCCCCACTTCCAAGAAGATTCTATTTTAGTCAACCCCTGGTATTTTATTTCCTTAGTAGCCACCATATGCTGTAGGTTTCCCTTATCTGCCACCTAGGAAGGCACTCGATGGAAGATAAATATGCACAAGAGCTTACCCCACCTAATCATCTAAAAGGTTTGATGTCCTCCTAATGGAGGAGTTAAAAATGAAAGGTTCTTTTCAACTCGCTGCCCCTTGAAATGTAAATACATGCCTATCTCTGAGTTAATGTCTCCTATAATCTTCAAACTGCACCAAGTTGGATGTCACCTTGTGATGTGTATACATTATGTGGGGTGTGTACATAAGGTGGGTTGTTCGCCCCACATTGGAAAACAATTCCATTAACCAAAGAGATTTTGTAGAATAGATTAATTATGTAAGCCTACAATATTATAATTCATCATAAAATCACCTACTTCTAACTTGTAAAATTAGTGTAAATCATTTACAATGCAAGTGAATAAAAAGCAAAAAATTATAAAGTATGGCTTTTAACACAGATCCTCAGGAATAATCATTCATTTTGAGCATGTTATAAAACTTAATTTACTGTAGTTACTGCAGTTTATTAACTCTCAAAAAACGACAGATTTTGCAATTTTTTAATTATTACAACTAACTATCAAAGTGTCTCATAGGTGTAATTTTGTAGCTAAAGGTAATTGCATGCTCTTATATTGATATTAGGTGATGCTCTTTAATTGATATTAATTAGGTGTTTGTTCAAAATATACTTTCGAAAATTGATTTATTATTATTTTTAGGCAGAGCAAAGCATTTTTGAGTCGACAAAAACATATCATTACAGCTTTACAAAGAAGGAAAAAAAAAGATTGCTTCCAATTATATTAGTAAAATTGATCTTTTATATTTTATTACAATATATTCAATACTTCTAATACTACAACAAATATTCATTTTGAAAAGAATAGGCTCACTTTGTGGACAATGTATCAATCAAGGAAATAATGCCACAAAAAGTCAAAATTATAATTTTTAAAAAAAATAATTTTCAAACATATGCATGTAATTATCAATTAAAAAATTATTATTAAGAAATAAATTAGAATAAAAGCTAAGAAAAATGGTACATTTTAATAAGTTAATTTGTTATTTTATATCAGACATCGATCAGATTATCTAATCTGTCATCCAGATGATGCATATACATTCTTGAAAACAATTTCTTTCTTTATTAAAACATAAAAATGTATCACAAACAAAGGATCTGATATATACTCTGACCCTGTTACCCTTGTTTTGGAAATGCAATTTAAAAGTTTGTTTGTTATTGTCATGTTGCAGTGCATATGTAAAAATGTCAGACTTTAAAGTAACTGGTACATCGTCAAAGATAAGATAAGATTCTTTTATTGATCGAAACAAATGGAAATGTTTAATGATTGCATTGTTCATTTTCAGCCCATATAAAAAACAATTTGAACACAAGACATTTGTAATAAATTTTTTAATTGCAGCCATTCAGTGAGTTCTCTTAGCTATATCAGGGACTTATTAGTTCTTATTCAGATTTGTGACTTAAGGGGGAGCACGCTGGTAAATTCGTACAGATTAGGGAACAAAAGAATTTTTGTATTTTTCAGTCCTAAGTATCTGTGATGAAGAGGGTGGGATGTATCATCCAAAATGTGTTTAATTTTACAATAACATCTTTCTTCAGTTCTTCCAGTGAAAGATGTTTAGTTTGTGTTATGTTCCTAGCTTTCTTTATTAGTCTGTTTATGTAGTGTTTAATATCAGACATTGAATTCCCACACCAGCAGGTAATACTGAAATTGAGTAGGCTTCCAATTGTTGAACTGTAGAATAAGTTAATGACTTGTTTGTTTACGCAGAAATTGTACAGTTTTTTGAGGTAGAACAGTCTTTCTGAATTTCCTTTACACGCATTTGGTTGTGCTCATGCCATGTTAGCTTATTATTGATGGTGACACCTAAGTACTTATATGCATCTACTTTCTCTACACTTTGACTTTTTATGTTGAGATCTGTAATCTGGTGTTCTCCCTCCTGAAATCAACATTTCCTTTGTTTTTGAGACATTCAGCGGGAGAAAATTTTCATCGCACCAATTGATAAAGCTTGTTACTAAGTTGCGGTATAAGCCTTCTACTTCAGATATGAAGCCAATGATGGTGGCATCATCAGCAAATTTTAAGATTGGAACGGTGTCGCTTGAGCTTTGAATATCATTGGTATATATTGTATACAGTACAGGGGTGAGAACGCAGCCTAAATGTCATAATGTCCTATGTTCCCTAAAGTGTTCATTAATTGCTACATTTTCATGATGCTGATACAGTTCTTTTTATTTTGCATTAAGGAACATAAGAGTCTCTCAAATTTGCACAGCTTGTCTCCTTTATTTTCAGTATCAGAAACTTTTTGGAAACTCAGTATGGCCATGAATCTGTCCTTAGTCATATTTCATCATATAAGGATTCCCTGGATCACAGTCTTGTAAAATAAGTACTTAAATAATGATGTTATACCAATTTTATAAAGCAGAAAGTTTCTTTGGTTCATTGTCCTGCACATTGCATATGCAAAATATATGCAACCAAATTTGCAGTAAATTAGAGTTTGAAAAAGTCTATTTGCCTTTGAAATCTCCTTATATCTCTCTTGTTTAAACATTCATCGGTAAGCAGTATGCTTTTTATGTCTGGTCTATATGCACAAATCCACTTTGAGTCCCACAATCATTGTCATCATAATCATACTCATCGACATCTGCCCATCATAGATGCTGTCAAAATAGAAAACAATATGCCTCAATTAAATTTACTTCAACTTTTCATTGAAAAGGGAACTCTGCTGATTGTCTACAAAATAATAGCCATGGATACAGCATTGTTTACATTTGACATTGGGCTAACTGAAAAATAATAATATAAAAATCATTTTATAAATACACATTGGTTTCAGTTAAAACAAACAAATAATGCATTCTATTTTTTATAACCATTTACAAATTTAACTACCACGAAGAAAGCTAATAATAGGGCTAAGAAGTAGATATTACACTATTAGTTGAGTAGAAATGAAAAATGTAAACAAAACTTATTAACTATTATTATGAAAAGGGTTTGGAAATGTATGGGGGGGGGGGGCATGTAATTAATGTTAGATGAGACACTTTTTCAAGGTTACTACACTTTTCTGAGACGTTAGCATGCCTCAAATTTAAAATACCCGATATTTTTTAATGTTTTTTCTATAAGGGAATATGTTTATTATGAAAAGGGTTTGGAAATGTATGGGGGGGGGGGCATGTAATTAATGTTAGATGAGACACTTTTTCAAGGTTACTACACTTTTCTGAGACGTTAGCATGCCTCAAATTTGAAATACCCGATATTTTTTAATGCTTTTTCTATAAGGGAATATGGGAGGTGGTGATATGAAACCTTTTTGTGTGTTCAGATGGGGAGTGGGGAAAGATGGTTGTGAAGAACTGCTGTAAGTGGTGGGGGTTGTACAATATCTTAACAATAGTTATGTTCATTGGTCAAAACTAACACCCCTCCTTAGTTTAAAGTTTAACTTTATTTGAATAAGTTTGAGAACCACTGTGCTAGTGTGTTAAATGTGAAATAAATTTTGCTGGGTAAAAAGAGTTTGAAATGATACTAATCAGAAGCGTAGCGAGGATGTTTGGCGCCCAGGGACAAGATTCGTTTTTCAAGCGCCCCATTTTCTTTTTTTCAACCCTCAAAACTGTTATTTTTATCAATAAAATAATATCAAAGCACATTTTGGCGCCAGGGGACATCTGTCCCCCCTGCCCCCCTTCACTATGCCTCTGATACTAATACACATGCTAAATTTATTAAGCATTCCTTCATCATGAGCTGTAATCATTCTTCAACAGGAATGAATGGTCAAGAGCAATCACAAGATGAATAGTCAAGAAAAACTACACCTCAACAAGACATGTTCTAATGATCTTCCATCTCATAGAAATCAGTCCATTAAATGAAAACTTTGGACAATAAGGTATGTGAAATTTTACTATGAAATGAATGAATGACCAAATCAATGGGTTTCAGGCAACCCCCATGAAAGGGACGCGCAAGGGGGTAGGGACCCACAGGTTGAGAACCGCTGAGTTAGAGGATAACCTTTAAATTATAATATCTGAAAAATTTCATGACAGTCACCATGGTCACCGTAGCCTGCTAATATTATTATCTAACGATGTAACAGTCATTATTTTTATGGTCTTGTCCCATCCATCCCTGTAACTCTGGCAATCCCTAAGCTTCATTCCACTCAGAACTGATGCTTTTATATTTCCATGCTTGGATTCCCAACTGCAGTAGATCTGAGAATGAAAGATTGTGCTCTTTGCGAGGAAAAATGCTTAATCTAACATTTATTAACGTTCATGCTCCCATCAAAGATATGGAAGGTTGGGGAAAAGAATCCTTTTATGAGACACTGGAAAAGATCTACAAAGAGGCACCACGACATGATATTAAAATAGTGAGTGACGACTTCAATGCCAACTATTGGCAAGGTAAAGTCTGCATAAAGAATCCAATGACAATGGGATCCGACTTAATGCTTAATCTAACATTTATTAACGTTCATGCTCCCATCAAAGATATGGAAGGTTGGGGAAAAGAATCCTTTTATGAGACACTGGAAAAGATCTACAAAGAGGCACCACGACATGATATTAAAATAGTGAGTGACGACTTCAATGCCAACTATTGGCAAGGTAAAGTCTGCATAAAGAATCCAATGACAATGGGATCCGACTCATAGACTTTGCTTCAATAAAAGAGATGTCAGTTAGCAGCACCAAGTTTCCACTCAAAAAATATACATACATAAAGTTACTTGGAACTCAACAGATTGAATTACCCACGTTTTAATCAATCGTTTTTAATCAATCGTTTTAAGGATCAGACATACTATATGTAAAAAGCTATCAAGGAGCAGATACAGACTCTGACCATCTACTTGTATTGTTAAATATAAGAGAGAATAAGCATTATGTATAGGAAGAAAAAGAGGACATGGGGAAAAAGCTAAATGAAAAAGAAGACTTATCAAGGTAGGGAAACATCAGAGCAATGTACATAAAGATAAAAGATGAAAAGAATGGATAACAAGCCAGACCACAAATGTGTGAGAGCCAGAATGGAAATTTTGTGGACATAATAAGTGCAGACAATAGACAAGATGAAGATTATCAACCACCAAATGGATGACCAGACCCTTTAATAAACTAGTCAACTCTAGAAGAAACTTCAGCCGTAATCAATTCTATGAAAAACCACAAAGCCCCTGGAGAAGATCTCATCACAGCAGAACTTATAACTAAACTTTGTGAAGAAGAGAAAATTCCAACAGAATGGCAAACAGCACTAATAAACCCAATACACAAGAAAGCTTCCAAACTTCAGAGGAATCTCCCCATTAAATGTTACATACAAAATACTGACAAAAGTAGTTGCCAAGAAGAAATACTGACTTCCAATGTGGATTCAGACAAAACAGATCAATGAAGATCAATGACTGATAAAATTATCTGATTATTTATGGGTCATTGGTGATCCTGTAATTGTAGATATGTATCAGACTTTGAAAGTAGTATTAGAAATGAGTTAGCATATTACAAGTTGGTGACCAAGGAAGTGAACCCATAAACTGTCATTATCAGTAAAGTCACTGAAGGAAATTTAAAAGCTAGTGATTTGTCAATTTAAATGAAGTTCTCATTTAATCATTCTAAATTTAGTTAAACAATTAAATGAGAACTTCATTTGAAGTTTAAATTGGCAAATCATGAGCTTTTAAATTTCCTTCAGCTAAAAGAACGAATTGGTTTAAATCTATGATAGGCATCTTCAATTATAATATGATACAAATAAATTCAAGGATATGTTTATTCACATTTATCGTTACATCTCTTGTTATGTTGTTAAATACAGCCAAATTAAAATAAATAATATTTATTTTAATTTTGCTGTATTTAACAACATAACAAAAACAAGAGATGTAATGATAAATGTGATATATGCTTCAATTTATAATTGAAAATGCCTATCATAGATTTAAACCAATTCGTTCTTTTAGCTTTAAGTATGGTAGCAATTAATGATTTATCCTTTGGTTGATAAATATTTCTTTTATTGCAGATGGCGTTGAAGGATTGAAGAAAAAAAACTATGAGGGAAGAAGTTGGCGTCAAATAATTCAAGACAAAGAGTATGAAAAAAAGTCAATAACTGACATTGCTTGTGAATGAAAGAGAAGAAGTGATTAACTAATTGTATGTGAGAAAAAGAAGATATTTTTAGTATGTATAAAAAAGAAATAAATATATGAAACAAAAATATTAGAAGTTTTGAAATATTTAATTTAAAAAAAGAATGAAAACATGAATGCTCTTTATTTTAGGGGGAGAAAAACAAAAATTATCCCCGCGAGACTATCTCCAAAGAGATGAAAACATGAATACTCCTGGTGATATACAGTGAGTTATCTTTACAAAGGTAACTTGAGGACTTGGTGAAATCCAAGCTACCTAAAAAATGTAGGCACCTTATTCCACCAAGCCCTCCAATTACACATGTTACAGGCAAAGTGTGAAATCAAGGCATTCTATAAGATCTACTTCAATATAGACAATCGAAGTGGCTATTCGTACCCGGGGCTATTCGTACCCGGGGCTATTCGTACCCGGGTACAAGAAGTGAGAGGTTGGGATTAAAAAAACTATTTAAAATTTTGGGTTTGCGAGACCAAATGAGGTATCAAATGAAAGATAATTGAAACGACTATATGTTTGTAAACTTACTTCTTCATTTTAACTAAAATAAACTATCACAAATGACATGCGAATGGCGGGCGCTGCGTGTCTGGGTCCATTTTGACTCAGTGTTACTCGGATGTCATTTGTGGTAGTTTATTTTATTTAAACTGGAGAATTAAGTTTACAAACATATAGTTCATTCAATTATCTTTCATTTGATATCTCATTTTGTCTTACAAACCCAACAATAAAATTTTAAATCGTTTTTTAATCCCAACCTCACACTTCTAGTACCCGGGTACTAATAGATGCAGCCATAGACAATACTGCTGGATATCTCAACAGTCAATCTATAGAATGCCTGGATTTCATACTTTTCCTGTAAAATACAAATCAATCCATTATTTATTAACATTTGCTATTTGTCTAAAACCACCATCATCTTAAGATCTCGCAAAAAAAAAATTTACAATGAATTCACATGGTTGGTGTTTAGTTTTTGTACAAAAGACATTTGTATGTTTATCACATGGGGGACTTTGACATCATAATTCTGCATTGCCCCTGTTATTATTTTATTGCTTGTCGCCAAATAATTAAACCGTATTTGTGCACAATTGGAGTCTCATCATTTGATGACCAGCAATATACAATATCACACATCCTTAACTGATTCTAGACAACATATTTACAATGGTATATGTTCAAAGTCTTAAAGTACGTTCACACTACCGAATAGTTACTAGGATTCTTGCCTTTTAAACAAGATTTGTTGAGCACTGAACAAAATATGATGGGACTGTTTATGTAACTTGCCAGCAGAAACTTGCCAGCTTGTAGTCACAGAAAGTTGAGAATCCATGTAACAAATCTGCAGTGTGAATGTACCTTTAAAACTACACCATCTAACACCGGGTACATTTGATGACCAACACTGTATGCATCCTTTACTAATACTAGACAACATAGATCTACAAAGTCTTATGCCTACAACAGACCTGTTTACCCTCAAACTCTTAAAATCGCACACTTATCACAAAATTGTTAAATACCTTATATTTATAGTAAAAAAAATAAACATACAGTCTATATAATGTTTACACCTCAAAATCGTACATAGTATGCCAAAATAGTAAGAGTAAACAGGTCTGCTACAAAATCAAATTTCAAATACATGAAAAGTGAGATTCAAATTATAACATTTAAAATTTAAGGAAACAATTATAATTTTCAATGAAATCTTTAAAAAATCATGAAAAAATGTAGTTATTGGTTCACAAGTTCATACATACATTTATTTAACATCTTGAAGGGGTTGGTGCTTTATTCAGTTAAGTAAAACCATCCAAACAATAACTATCAACAATCAAAATAATGGTTCAAGTTGTTGGCACTGCTGGTGGTCAAATGTTCATGGATGTATATCATTTTTACCCCAATGATGGATTTAGTATCTCAGTGGTAGCCAGTCATGGATGTATATCAATTGTACCCCAATCATGGATGTAGTATCTCAGTGGTAGGCAATTATGGATGTATCATCTTAGTCACACTTAGTGGTACACCATCATGAATGCGTCTCATTGTATGGTACCAAATCATGGTTGTAGTACCTCAGTTGTACCCAATCATGGATGAAGTATCTCAGTGTTACACAATCATAGATGAATCTTAGGTGTACCCAATTATGGATGTAGTATCTCAGTTGTACCCAATTGTGGATGCATCTCAATTCTGATGACCAAAATTAAAATTGAGAATAATATCAAAAATATTTTACTATCTATATTTTTTAAGTTTCCAATATATTATGGCATATTTTTGTCTTTATTTCTCACTCTTTCAAACTGAGTAACATTTGGGAGCAATAAAAAAAACTTACTAAATCTCATGTAAAATAAAACTAACTAAAAACTGGAAATACATTTGCTTAATAGATATTCAGTACCTGGGTCAATGAACCATGAAATCAAGAGAAATTGTTTTCTATCAGATCACTTCTTGGAGGAAATCATCCAATGTGTTGATAGAAACAGGGAAATCATCCAGTGTATTGATAGAAACAGGGAAATCATCCAATATGTTGACAGAAACAATCTGTAAATAGAGAAATTATAAACTTGCTTGTCTAGTTTTATCTAGTTTATTCTGTATTTTTGAAAGGGTCAGATTATAGGCTAAATAGACGTAAGCCCATGGCCCTAGTGACTGGGTATAGTGCACCCCTACACTTATAATAATGGGAAAAAGTGTTTCTGGTAATTCCTGGCAACCAGTGTTTC
>CAXITT010000591.1:299322-311493 GCA_964033795.1 Lymnaea stagnalis | reverse complement strand
TTGAAAACACCCAATTGCTGTGGCAAGGATTAAGGAATAGAAATATTTTTACATAAAATTTTGTTGAAAACTAAATTAAATAGCTTGATTTTAATTTAATTAATCCTAATTAACTTACACCTATCCCTATAATACATAATTTGACTTCAAACAGTACCCCCCTCCTCACACATTCATATAATAACATAGTACAGAACAAAGTAATGTTTGTTTTGTATCTTGAAAATTACTGACAAAGTTATCCTTATTATTCTTTTAGGTAGTCCAAACCAAAATTTATCTTTAAATGTAGACTGTTTTAAGGACTCTCACTTGATAGAACTTTTTAATAAAAGAATTTATTATAAAACAACGCCGCTCCACGCTTATCGTTCCTACTCGTTTTATGATATTAAAATAGTAAAAAACCTGAGCTTTCCAAAGGTGTAAAAATAGTACTAATATCTGTGTTTTCCCCAATTTTTCTTATACAAAAGTTTTCAACCGGCTTTTTCAAAATGAAATAAGCAAGGTAAATATACTTTGTATATATCAAACGAAAGCCCAAGATCCCTACTTTCAATTGGTGGTAAAATTAGGCTTCTCAGTTGATTACGCGCGGAGTGCCGCACGATTGAATAACATGAGTCAAAAAAAATATTTACGGACAAGTTTTGAAAGCCGCTGTCAAAATGACCCACCCCCACACTTTTCATAAACATAAAACATTCTCATAACGCATTTAAATATAATAAAAATTGCATATTTGTTAGATAGAGAGTTCAACTTTAATCCAATGTTAATTTTGTGTGTGTAGAATTAGTACAAGTGAGTCTAAAATGCATCTCAAAAACAATAAAAATGGGGGAAAAGGCCGATTTTCCCAGTTTGGACTACCTAATTCTTTATCTATAATTCAAACCACAGCATCAGCTAGGTACCGCTGTTAGAATAGCAACATCATACCCCCAAAAGTTGCAAAGATGCCATTACTTGGATGCAGCAAGAAACACTACCAGAACAAAAGAATTCTTTTTCCTAAGGAAAGCTAATAAAACTATGTTGATTTTATTTATTTTTAATAAACTTTTGGTATAAAAGAGTACTCAATTAGAGACAACTCAAAAAATTATTTTGTCCATCAAGGTAACAGCAGTTAGTTCCCATACTTTCCAATAAAGAATTAGGAACAGTAACCAAGTTAATACGATCTTTCACCAAGGTGACAAGAGTTAACTTTCTTGAATCGTATAAAATAAGCTTAAAAATTAATGGGAAGTTATCGCTGTCGTCTTTAAAAATCTGTTTATTTTAATGGTTGCTTCCCTTTGACCGTATTTTTGCAAAATTGAGGGAGAAAAGATATCTCTATTTCAGACATTTATTTTACTAGTATTCAGTAAATTAACAATTCTTTTATACTAAATTTAATTTTATTTGTTCAAGTGTTACTTTTCTGTAAATAATTTTACATTTTTTAATTGTTTAAAATACTTTTTAATATACATTTTAATAGAAGTATATGACTTTATACTTATAAATAGAATTCTTCTGGGATATCCTGTACAATATTATTATAACTTCAATATTTTTTTAATTTTTGTTGTAAATTTGATTTTAAAGCTTGTTTTATTTTTTTGTAAATAATTTATCAAGAAAATATTAAAAATAGCTTTTATTTTTTACATTTATAAACTGATATGATATTTTTGTACTGGTAACAGATATTTATATCCTATTATTGTTAAATTATTTTTAAAATTTCAAGTTAGTTTATACCTTACTAGTAAGGTCAGTTACTTTATAATTGTTAGCATTAATAACAATTACTAGCCTTTGATTTGGGAACATATTGCGTTCTCAACCTTGCCCTGCAGGCTATCATTCAATAGAGCCCTCATAGAAAGTTCAAATTTATCATGTTTCATTTAAACATTCCGATAATGATAAAATTGATAATTCTAGAGTTATACTTATTATGTCATGCTCCACTTGGTTCTTTATCCCCCAACACTTGTATTTCTTTTTCCCTTATGGATCATCTTGGTGAATCGAAAGCACATTGTGAACATAAACTTTTAATCACTAAAAACTGTTTTTGGTGTAAAAAAATTTCATGATTTAGCGAGACTTTTTTATTTGCTCTTTGAAAATTGTTTTAAATAGTCATAAATAACAAACTTTTTGAAGATAGAATATTTTTATAAGTATAAGTATTTAAAGGCTTTAATGGGACATCCCTCCCCCAACCTACTTTTATTTTTTAAATTCACCACACCTAATTACTTGCTATAGGTAAAAATTTTCATGATTCTTATCATAATCAACAAAAAATTCAAATTTACGACTGATGCACTTTTGTTAAATCATTCATTCAGTCAAAGCCACCTCTTGTCTATTCACTAAAAACTATTGTTATAGTTTTTAGAACATTCTTTATTAGAGTTGTAATAAATATGAATTTATTGTTAAGCTTTCCAGTCTTAGTCACTTGTCTAGTATTTGTTTGTTAGTATCTTTTACAGTGGTGTCACTAGTTATTTGATAAATAGTCAATTGACTAGTCTTGAGTAATTAGTGATTAGTTTGTTAGTCACTTGTCTAGTTATGTGTCGCTAGTGATTTGTTTGTTAGTCCTTTGCCTAGTGAAGTTTTGCTAGTGATTAGTTTGCTAGTCCTTTGTCTAGTGATGTGTCTCTAGTGATTTGTGTTATAAAAATTACATTTAATAACTGGAAAAAATAAATGTTTATACTTTAAAATGAGTGTGATCATAACTTTATAATATATGTATTTTATATATTTTTATGAGTAATAAATAAAATGTATTTTTTTTTTTCAGAAATTATTAAACACTAGAGACACATTTACAATCCCCTAACTTGAGAGACAATGAAACGACAAGATTTTCATTGTCAAAGATAATTGTGACATCCTATTTTCAAATATACAAATACTGCAACTAATGGTAGTGCTTATTGATAACTTCATTCAGCACTGCTTATTTTTTAATAAAATTTATACAATTTTGTTTCTGAGTTCTTGTGAAATCTGTGATTGAACTTGTATTTGTGATTGGACTTGTATTTGTATATTTTAAATCAGGTGTTTTTTAAAAAGGAGATTACCACTCCCTAAAATATTATCTTTTATAGTTTAAATTAGAGTACCAGTATAAAAGGTATACATAATTATACTCGATATAATTTTTAAAATCTAATGCAGTGTACTACAAATGTGTGTTCTGTTCATTTTTATACATAAATCAGGAATGATTTCCCTAAACTTGGTAAAGGGATGTCAACAAAAATATACCGGGTTATAAAAATTGTCAAGAGCTGGAGAAGATATCTAGAGAATGGAAGTAATGGAAAGAAATAGTTAATGGCCTATTTTCCAATGGCAGTTGATCAGACCAAGAAGAAGAGTACTGCTATTTCTCTTTTTAACTAACAGTATCTCATAACTTGTCAAATATCACCTAAAATTCCCATTAAATCAATTTAAAAATTATATTGATTATTTTTTTATTAATGAACGTTTATTTATGAATGTTCAGGAGAGTTTTACTATACTAGTACAATATAACAGTATTTTTGAGAAATTTAAGCTTTTTACTATGACTCTATCTCATTTGAAGGGTCTTTATTTAAATATTTATTATATCTATAGTCAAGTTTTTCATTTTTCTACATTCTACCCAAAAAAAAAATGTCTATAAAATGACTCAAGCAATAACATAATAAGATTTTACATTTTCTGTGGAAATTATTAAAAAGTGGACCTAAGGGGTCGCCACAGAACAACAATATAATAACAAACCTATACTGCGCCTATAGTAAGTTTAATAATTTAAAAAGTTGAACTTTTTAATTTAATTAAGGGCGCATCCATTTGCTATGATGGCACTAAAAACAAAAAAGGGGGGTGGGGTAGGAGAATTAAATTTCTAATTGTTATTTGTAATCAGGGTTACGGAGCTCAGGAGCAATATTTTCTTTGCCTGGAGCTCGAGCTGATTAAATTTCTCATTGATCCAATTGGAAGTACAAAGTAGTCATTAGTGTTACAGTTACAGGGTTATAGTATATATGCTGTACAAATAATAAGCCTATTTATAAATACCTTTCAATTACATCATGCCCTTCGCCGATTTATTGTCTAATTTTTCTATTATATCTTTTTCTAAATTAAGTACATTAATATTGCTTGGAGGCTTTTGTTTTTTTGATAACTTAGCTTAGTCAATGTAAACATGACCTAGTGACCTAGCTTGATAAAATTCTTCTTAGTGTTTGTTCATGTGATATGGAGGTTGCATAATCATACAGATTTTAAGAAATTTGCATGCCATTAAAATTTTATCAAATAGTGATTTGAAAGTTATGACAAGGCTTCATACAAAAATTGAATCAAATGTATGAACGAAAATTTGATGAGAATTTGATTGTGTGAACTGAGCATTAGGGTAATTCATTCAGCTCATCAGTCTATTTGAACCAACTGGTCAAGGTAATACATTTTATCATTCAGTCTTCATGCCAAGACAGGTTAGGGTAATTAAAAAGTCTATATTATTAGTTTTTGTGGAGCAGCACATTCATACAGCAACAAGGTGACATTTATTTGAATTACAAATGAAAAATAGCATAGGTTTAAAACCATTAATGTTAAAGTTTGAGTGATTGAAACAATGAACAGGTTGATTGAAAAGTCTAAAAACTTTAGTTGTGTGTTAGTAGAAATTTATTTTATTAATAATTTGGTAAATTTGTTTACTTGGGTTGAGACATTAAGGTGTCAGCCAAGATGGTGTGTTGTACACTCAGATGAGAGTCAAGATGGTGTGGTGGTAAATTTGTTTACTTGGGTTGAGACATTAAGGTGTCAGCCAAGATGGTGTGTTGTACACTCAGATGAGAGTCAAGATGGTGTGGTGTACATTCAGATGTCAGCCAAAATGATGTGGTGTATGTTCAGGTGTCAGCCAAGATGGTGTGGTGTACATTACGGTGTCAGCCAAGATGGTGTGGTGTACATTCAGTTGTCAGCCAAGATGATATGGTGCACAATCAGCTGTCAGCCAAGATGGTGTGGTGTACATTACGGTGTCAGCCACGATGGCGTGGTGTACATTCAGCTGTCAGCCAAGATGATATGGTGCACAATCAGCTGTCAGCCAAGAATCTGTGATTTAGATTTACTGAAACGTCTTGGTTTTCACCGCCAGGTCACTTGTGTAGAATGCATTAACCTGGAAGTGAAAAAACAAAATATTAAAATAATATTATTTACTGTCTCTTTACAATAATATTTTTATTCATTAACTTCAACTGCTTCATGTACTTCATCTACTTCACATTAGCTGCAAGACTCATAGAAGATGAAAGTATGTGTTGGTTATTGTTACATGTAACAAAGACTGCAATGTCTACATCAAAGTTATGCATCTGAAAAAAAAAACACGATAACAAAAGAAGCATTAGTAAAATTAAAGAAAAAATGTACTCCTATATCATACATGTCAAACTTAAGGCCCGTGGGCCACATTAGGCCCAGCGTACAATTATATCAGGCCTGAGAGGTCTTGACCAGCGTGCAATTATATTAGGCATGAGAGAGAATTTTAGGCTCAAATATTTTTAATGGCCCTGCGATATAAAGTGCAAATCATATTCCCTAATAATCTGCATTGTCCAAGGATAGGCTACCTGAGAGCGTTCTCACTTTGATAGAAAAAGTGTATAGTCAAAGTTTAACCGACATGAACCTGCCTTGGGACAAACTAGCTGGACTTACAACAGATGGAGCACTGGCGATGAACAGCAAAAAAAGGGGACTAGTTAGTTGGAAGGATTTGGTTAAAAATGCAGGATAAATTTACTGGTGGATTGATAGCATATCATTGCATCATACACCAAAGCTGGCTGTGTGGTAAAGTCCTCAACATGGAAGGTGTAATGAGCACTGTTACACAAACCGTCAACTTTATCAGAGCCAAAGGTTTAAATCACAGGTAATTTCAATATTTTTTTTGCTGGAAATAGACTCAAGAGTTCGGCGACATGCCTTATCATACAGTATACAGAGGTGCGGTGGCTAAGTCTGATAAAAGTTCTTAGTAGATTTTTCCAGCTGATTGATGAAATCTCTTAATTCATGGACAGCATTGGGAAAGACTCCACAGTTTTTCGGGTTAAAAATAAAAAGCGACTTGAACCTGCAGCTCCAGGCACGGGACCACTTGATCACTGATATGACTGATGCAGTGAAGGTATTTCAAGTGAAGCTGTGCTTAAGGGAGACACACATGCAACCTGTCTCCCTGTTCTTGTTGCCAAGCAATGTTGAAAAAATTCAACCTATGTCATAGATGTGGAAACTGCACCTGCAAATTTGTAGATGGAGCTGATAGAGCTGTAATGGGAAGTTTAGAAGGCTTCCAAATGTTGCATTGTATAATAAGATAACTTGTTTGTTTACACCGAAATAGTACATTTTTTAAAGATAGAAAAGTCTTTGGTTGATTTTTTAATAAAAAATTTGGCTGTGTTCATGCTATGTCATCCATCCATCCTTGTGGCGCTATGGCCCATGTAGGGCTTTGGCCTGCCTCACAACTTCCTTCCACTCAGACCTAATTAATGCTGTTCATTTCCATGCTTGGATTACCAGCTGCTGTAGATCTTTTTCCACATCATCCATCCATCTAAGTCTAGGTCTGCCTTTGAGCCATTTTCCTCTGGGGTTTGGTGATGTACCCGCTTCCCTCTTCTGTCATTTGGCATTCTCTTTAAGTGTCCTGCCCAGCATAGCCTGGCCTTTTTTTTTCTGCTACTAGCGTGGGATCCTGATATAGACAGTACATGTTCATCCTTTGACATATATTTCCCGGAGAAATTTTCTCTCGTGTTTAATAGGTTTTCTGCTGTTTTTGTTTGGGTCCAAGTCATGTCCTGTCAGCTTATTATTAATGGTGATACTTATATACGTTTGTGTCTACTTCCTCAATACTGTGATTATTTATTGTGAGATCTGTAATTGGGTGATTCCCCCTTTGGAAATCGACCATTTCTTTCAGTTTTGAGATATTTAACTAAAGAAAATTTTCATTGCACCAACTGATAAAGCTAGTAAGTTGTGGTATATGCTTTCCCCTTCAGATATTAAGCAATGGTAGCATCATAAGTAAATTTATTTATTGTTGCTTGGGTTCTGGGTAATATTTGGTATATATTGTATACAGGACAGGGGAGAGACCGCAACCTTGTGGTACCCAGGTACATATTTCTCTACTTAATGATATTTGGTCATTCAACTTGAAATATTTGTTAAAAATTTCAGTATCCTTGCTTGAAAAGCTAACATATAAAGCTTTTTAATCATAAGGTGTGGTTGGATAGTGTTAAATGCTGATGAGAAGTCAAAGATTGATTGATTGAATACTTATATAGCACTAAGTATCCATGCTATTTTAGCATGCTCACTGCGCTCTCAGTGATGGCATCCGGGGCGTCGCAGGGGTTGTCGGAATGATTCATTGTTGGTCGCACGTAGGGGACGCCATCTCCGAGTTTGAATTTAGAGTTTCCTTCTTAGATGAGTTGCCGACCAAGGTTAACGTGTCCCATCTACGCTGGGTGCTGAATGGGCTTATGCTTGACTGGGCTCTGGCTGGAATTGAACTTGAGATTTGCTCAGTTTAGACCACTCAGCCACCCAGCACTTCCAAGAAAAGCACCCTAGCAAATTTTTTAGAGCTGTCTAGGTGATTTTAAAGTCTTTCCAATACAGTAAAACCACCGTTTTGCAACCCTCACTTAACGACTTCCTCCAACATATGACCGAAAAAAAATTCACCATGCTTTGTAATATATAAAGACCTCTCTTAAACGACTTCCTCAAAAACGCGACTTGCTACCTTCATATAATTCAATTTTACGATCTAGCACCTGAAAAAGTCAGATTCCAAAGCAATGCTATATTTGTGCGCTTGGAGAAAACAGTTTCGTTTACGACTTTTAACAGCAGGCGATGCACTAAAGCAGCTAGGAAGTAGTGAAGGGGAATTAACGCTTGTATCGTAAATTTTTCTTTTGAAATACTCCAAGGAGATTGGCCAGTTATGGCCTGAGCAGGGGCCTTTCAGACCTTGCTGACACCATGTCTGGTGTTCAAAGAGACATACTAAAAGAACATGCACGGGTGGGGGATCATGAAAACAAACAGAAATTACAGATTTCTTTCAATTAAAAAAGCTATTCAATGACAGAATAAGAATAATTACAACAATATTAATGCGCTTATCTTATACATAAATAGTTATAACTCTAAGCATGTACTCAACACTTACACATGTTTTAAACAACTACCAAACCAGCATTGGAATTAATGAGGAATAGGAAGATAATGACTGTATTGGTTGTGAGACAATATGAGTTTATATTGGTTGTGAGACAGAGTTTAATCTATAATTCTGAATGTAAGATGGTGCCTATACTTAATGGTATGTGTATTTTTTTAACTGTTTACTTAATTTTCCAAGTGTCGCTTTTTGAAAATGTCCTACCTCTTTTTTTTAAGACCCCCCACCAAATAACGCACTTGTTTCAATGGCAATTTAAAGGTCGCAAAACTGAAGTTTTACTGTAATATTAAGATGGTATCCTCTGTATTTCTGTAGGTAATGTCTTCACGTATGTTATAAAACCAATAATCATAATGTTCATATGAATTAAAATTTAGAATGCTGTTAAACTTAGTATTATAGTTGTAGTTTTATTGGGTTTTTTTTTGTTTGATTGTAGGCACAATTTTTAAAAAACCTACTTCAATTGGTCATCCTTGTCATGGTAAAGTTTTAAGTCCAGTTTTGACATCTTCATATGATGTTTTCAATTTCTAGCTTGGTCATCTGCATGTGATATTTTCAAAGTCCAGTTCTCACATCTTCATGTGAAGTTTACAATGTCCATCTTGGTAATCTGCATGTGAAGTTTTCAATGTTTAGTTCTGACATCTTCATGTAAAATTTTGAAAGTCCAGTTTGGTCATCTCCATGGCTTTCATTAATACATTCAACCAACCAAATTTGAGAGGAGACTCATCTGGAGGAATACACAATTTTAAACATAATTTACACTTCTATTCTAAACTTAATATTTTAACCATATTTCTTGTCTAAATTTAATATGCTAACTATACTTCCAATCAATATTTAATATTCTAATCACACCTCTAGTATAAACTTATTATTTAAGTTCATTAAGTAAACATTCTGTTTTAAACATGACACGACAGATACTTAAGATGAGCTCAATCAGGGTGAATTCTTTCGCTCAAAGTTAACACTGAAAGTTATGCACTTATTTGTTCAACAGTCTGTTAGAATTTAACAGAGTGCTCCTCTGGCTTTAACAAAATCAAACAATTGCTCTTAATTAAAGTTAATATTGTCACTAAGGGAGTGAAGTTTTGTGGTATATGATGCCTGATTATTGCACTTGAGACACACATCAGATGTGTTTAAATTGCCCTGGTTTAAAAATTTTGTCTTAGAAAGAATATTTGCTGGATATGTGCTAAAAATGAATACATACAATGTAATCAAAACACATTATTTGGATAAAGAAAAGAATCTTATCTTACCTTATCTTATAGTGTTGAAATGTAGCAAAAAAGCTGCAATGGTAAAACATCATGGGTAACTTTTATGGTCCTGAGCAGAGCTATCCAAATGGGACCCTGATGGTAAACTCCTTCACTTTGAGCGTCACTCATTGAAGAATGTGTTCTCTTCTCTAATCTGTATCACAAATTAATTCTGACATTGTCATACAAACACACTCATACATTTTTACACTGGCTATCTATTTTAATACATTTGAGATTAAAACTAAATATTGTGAATTTTCATTAACTATAAAACTAAAAATTGTGAATGTTAACAAAATTGTATTATTTTTAAAATATCTACCTTATGATAATTATAGTTTATAACATCCTACAGTTGTAAATAAATTGTAATTTAATGTAATGCTTATTGGTAAGCCCTTGACCATGTGTTGTTAACCCTAAAGAGCCACAAACATGATGTTTTTATCATAGTCAGATCCCACTGTGTGGCTCATCTAGGTTTAGATGCTTTAGCCTTATAAAATCTTTGTCACGACCACACCCCCCAAAATAAAGTAACAAATTATATTATCATTTAATTTACAGCTTATATTATACTCATGCACCAGACTTGTTTCCCCAGGAACTCAAAAAATAGTACAATTCCATCTCAAAATAGTACAATATTGACCCAGAATAGTACAATACTGAACAAATTAGTACACTTGGTAGCAATAAAAGGGGCACATTCTTTAACTGAGTACACATTTTATAAATATTTAAATACCTTGTGTATTGATGACGCTTGCTGAACTTTTAAGCTGCTGGAGTTCTTTTGCACTGAAAGTTTAATCCAAGTCCAAGCATCTTCCTGATTTTCTCTCCTCTGTTGTTTTTGGGCTATTATTTTGTTCCTTGGTCTGTGCATGTTTTCAGGAACATAGAGAATATTCTCTTGCACGCAGCACTGGAGTGAGGTATGGTGAGGATCCCTTTCACTACATGGGCAAGATTCTTAAGGGCTGGGTGCTTTTGGCAAATTGTTTGCCAAATCCTGTCAACTCTTACCCCATCCTCAATGTTCCTCTGCTGATGCCTATCAAACTCTTCATAGATGGTGTCAACATCAGTCCCTCTGGGGATCAGAATGGGGAATCTGGTAAGGAAGTATTCTAGCTGGTGTTGTTTAACCTTTTTGGATCAAATACAGAAGCATTCTGAAGTGCAGGATCTGATAGGGAAGTCTTTTTTAGAAGGTAGTCAAGCACCATCTCAAAATATTTTCCAACAGAAGCAAAAAACTCCACAACCCCCTTGTCTCTGGGGCTGTACTTTTCTTTGTTTTGCAGCATGATCTTTGCCTGAGATCCAACAATCAGGTCAGCATCATCTTTCTGACTGCTTCTTAGCTTGTATTGGAACTGAAAGACAAAAAAAATTATAAACTAGTACTGAAGTTATTATGATAAACCATTTAGATGATAAATTAAAACAAAAGAAATGTATTAAATTTGTCCAACTAACTACAACATAAATGCATACATTAACATAACCAATCTACACAAGCTCATCTGGTCAATACCATTAACTGCTGTTGGCAAGAGAAATCTGCTGTACAAGTCACCAATTAGGCTGCAGGGGTTCTCCTTCAGCATGATGATCATGGCTTCTTCTGCCTGCAGTTGGACAAGTACCTGTAAAAATAACCATGTGTCATAAAAATACTATTAAGTACAACAGTATGGTAAGGTAAATAATACAAAATTACTAATGTCCACTACAGACAACTTTGCACAAAATAAAATGAATCGTAAGAAAATATTGCTGTTCCAATGAAATGTGAGTAAAATTATGCAGCATTCAAGACTCATGAAATATAAAAATTCATCTCACCTGATCATAAACTTTCCTTGTGTAAGACAAGAAATAGCAGTTAATTTGATTTGTTGGTGACCGCAAAAAGTCATAAATGGCATCAACCTGCTTCACAGAGTAAGTTGTGCAATGCCCTTCCAACACAGCAGTTGTCTGCCCATCATGTGGTTTCTTATTTGGTTTGGAATTTGTATATTTGTCTTCATAAAAAAAGTGCATAAAGTGGTTCCAGTTTTCAAACAATCTTTTTAGGCATCTTGCAATACTAAGCCATCTGGTGCATGCATGCTTGATACTTTTCATCTGTTCTGCACCATACAGGACTTGCAGGCTTTTCAATTCACACTGTCTCTTCAAACTTTTCTTAAAGAAGTAACAAACGTCAACCAGGACCTCCTCAACTGGGGGTAGACAAGAAGCCCCACTTTTTAGCTGCAAGATGCACCAGATGGAGGCAGCATCATGCCAGATAAATGTCTTGCTCTCCTTCAATAAAACTGTATACTCCATTGTATTGGCCAGTCATCAAATTGGCATTGTCACAGCCAAATGCAATGCAGTTTACCCATTGTATTGGCCAGTCATCACATTGACATTGTCACAGCCAAATGCAATGCAGTTTACCCATGAAATGCCCTGTGAATTCAATTCATCGGCCATGATCTTAAATATATATTCTGTCCTGTGGCCGAGGATGCTTTG
>CAXITT010000591.1:232704-295111 GCA_964033795.1 Lymnaea stagnalis | reverse complement strand
CCCCGACCCGACTTCAAAGGACAACCCCTATATTCCGAGCTCTCTGAGAGGGGGAAAAAAAAAGAAAGTTGGGGGGGGGGGCGCTTGTGCGTAATGAAGAATCTAGTATTTCATTCTTTTTTGTGATCATGCTTAGTTTGAAAATTTCGTTTAGCATACTAACTTATACTTATAGGTGGCTAAAAATCTGGCATAGCGTAAAAAGAAAAATACAAACAAATGGGGCTGTGACACTTTGGTTGGGGGATGTTTAAAGACTCTTTAGAAGTAAAATTAAAAGAAAAGATATGACTTATAATCCAGAATTAGTTAACTATAACTGCCTGTATTTAATTATTAAAGAATACACGTAAGTTTACATGATAAAAAAATTTTAAAATACGAAATGCGCTAAGAAATAATATACGCACCTGAACTGCACTTTAACCGAGATATGGTCCCTATAGCAGATGCCAAAAATGCTTCTGAAGCATCTCATCTCCATCACCTTTATTTTCCTTTCAAATTCGGCTGTTAATGTCCAGGATTAGCAGGCATACAGGAAAATGGAGAGGACTAATGACACTGATTAGCATGTTATAAAATAATCCACCCCCCACATGTGAATTATGTGCCAGCCTTCTAGCACTCCTAAATTAGGAAAAGTAAAGTACTGTAAAGGGTAAAGTAAAAGAAAAGCAACAATATAAAAACATGTGGTAAGGTAATCCCTTATTTAAGTTATTATTACCCTTTTATTAGCCTGCCCTTATTAAAATTAAAAGGCCAAAGCTTACGGAAGGCAATGATATTTAAGCGCGATTAATTATTTCTAGTGATATAAAATTAAAACTTCGTCTTTACCTGTTAGAACAAAAGGCCTAAAATAGCGTCTTTTTGTTCATGTACAATAACCATTTAACGAAATTGAACAAGAAAAAAAAAGTAGCCTACAGTTTATGAATCTTTTGTCATGTACGACGCCATTGTGTGGAAAACAAGGAGAACTTTTCTGTCTTCAAAGATACGTTATGAAAGTTGCCCAATTGGATATATTTAGATTTAAATAATTTTAATTTTAATTTTTTTTTATAGATCTATCTACTTTGTCTGATATTTCTCTCTAGCCCACTGGATCCATGCACAGCAATGTAAAGGTGGTACTCGCAAGGGACCTCAATATCAGGGGGTGCATTCACCCAGGGCGCTGCTTTTCCTTTGCACGGTTGTGCATCTATTACGGACGTAACGCGGCTAGAATTTTAAGGTGGGGGTTATGTGGGAAATATTTGTTAAATATACACTCTACATAAAATTGTCAATTTCCTTTCTTAAAATTTGTGACAGTTTTGATTTCTTTCTCAATAAATAGCTGGTGATTTACTAAGACTAAGAGTCAAAAAGCGGGAAAGTAATGAAATATATGTCAGTAGCGAAATAAACACCATTGCAAACAGATGAATAACAGAGCAATTTGGTTCCATCCAGATACATAAAATCACTAACACTGCCTCTCATTTTACTCACCACAAACCAGAGTCAACTTTGGTGGCATCTAAAAAATTAAGTGCCATCTATCAACCACAGACCATTTAAATAGCTTATTTGCCTACTATGACTCACAATTGTCGAGGAAAAGTCAATCCACTTGCATAGGAAGGGGGCTGTGTAGGGGGTGCCACCTTTTTAAAAATTTATATTGAGGGGCGGCATTTTCGGCGAGCTGAAGAGTTGTTTTTTTTTGTTTTTTAAACTTAGTGGTAGTGGGTGGCACAACATTCTAGTTAACATATCGCAACATAACCCCTGATCCGCTCGAAACGTTTCCCAGATCTGCTCATTATGAGGACACGTTACACATGGCCCAACGCTTGGACATTGGTCGCTCTCTCACCTTCGCACCTTTTTTTGCCCATGCGCGGTTTCCCTGGTCTGGTCTGCTGATTACCAAAGTCATTCTCTGATACACTAAAGTAATCGTATCCGGAAATTCGATCAAACGAAATTTTGTCGACAGTAAATTGATCGACGGTAATTTGATCAAACGGAAATTTGGTTGAATCATTTTTGTTTGAGTTTTTACGTTAAAATTCTGCCTCAAGTTTCTTTTGAACGCATTTTTTTTTGTTTTACTATTGAGTATAGTGCGTTCAAAAAGAAATTAGACGAAAATTTTAACGTGTGAACTGAAAAAAAGATTCGACCAAATTTCCGTTCGATTAAATTTCCGTCGATCAATTTACTGTCGACAACATTTCTTTCGATCAAATTTCCGGTAACCTAAAGTAATACGTCGGCATTGCTAGAGCGACGTGGCCTCCACGGCCTTGCCATGTTTCTGTTTATTAAGGCTGTGGGCAGCAACGCAGTCGCCGCGGCTTACCCGTATATAGGTTTACTTTAAGCAGATTTCTGATCGTTAATGCTGCATAAACTTTATGGTTTGTGTCCGCTGCGGTGGCCGCGCAAATGAACGCAGGACAAGTAAACCCACAACACACCATAACACATCCAACAGACCTGTTTACTCTTACGATTTTGGCGTACAATGTACGATTTTTTGTTGTCTTTTACGATTTTACGCCGAGACCCACCAAAACTACGATTTTCAGTGGCCCGTTGAAAAAAAAAAAATTTCCCGATTAAAAAAAAGGAATAAATTTTCAGTTTTGGCAATTTAGCCCTCTCTAAAATAAAGATCTGGCAGTGAATATGACCAAGAAAAACGATTGGTTCGGACAAGTCTTCATTATATTTAGTAAGCATTAATGGGGAGGTGGGGGCCGTATCCGGAAAATTGATCGAAAGAAATTTCGTCGACAGTAAATTGGTCGACGGTAATATGATATTTAATATTTCACAACGTCCCTGTGAGGAAGCCACAGCAGCCCAGCAGCCCAGTTAGAAAATTTGCACACCCCCGCCCCCCCCCCATGGGCGGACCAGTAAAAGGAAAATTTATTTCACCCTTAATCTTTGTGATGTAAATGGTATTTTATAGCTGAATTGACTGTTAAAGTTCCTTTCTATAGACGATTTTCGCGGCTGTTGCTCTTCGTTACATTCTCATGGCCCTGCCCAAGGGCAGCGGGCACCCAGGGTGATGTAGTCCGTTGTAGCAAATATTCTGTGAACCACTGGGCTGGCTGAATCACCAGTGGCGAAAACCCGTGTCACATTTTGTTTACTGTAACATAATATGTAATGGATTTTGCCAATTTTTTTTTATTATTGTAATTGGGGGAAGGGGGTTGGAAAAAAGTCTGCGTGCAATGCAAAGGCCGGGGGAGGGGGGTTACATACCGGTACGTTTTCTATAGATGTTTGTTTGCGTTGTATGACGGCGCGTTCCATTTGTTGACGCCAACTTAACTCGATTCCACTGAACACCACTATAGAAGTAGTTATTATATATATAATGTATACTGTATATTTATTTATTTACTATTAAGATACTGTATTGTACGATTTTGAGACCATATTTCACTGCTAATTCGCAATGATTGGTTCCAAAAGATTTCAGCTACTTTTATAAATATGTAAATGTTTTTAATGTGCTGAAAATTATTTTACAAAATTGTGTAAATAACAATTTTATTATATTTCTTGGGCAGATTTTTGTTTCCTAAACTGAGTCTATTGATTTCTTATTAAAAAACATTAACATGTTCAACAATATTGTTCAACATTTGTAAAAATATCTAGAAAATTCTTATCTTTTATGATAATTTCACATTAATATGATTTAAATTTCATTTTTTTTACTCCTATATTTCTAATATTGCTTAATTTTTTTCTCTTTTTAAAGTGGTCCACTTAGGATTTTCCATTTATCTCTGACGTCAAATGTATTATGAGGAAAAGTATTATTACCACATGCTTCAAAATGTCTTGTTTATTTAAAGGACTTAGGTAAATTTGACATTGTTCAAGTTTCTTCAGTGAACTTGGCTATACCTGACAAGAAAAGGTAATAGTTTAGATTGATTTTGACAAAAATGTGACTTAAGTACTTTTAGCACTAGGGGACTTAGCCATAAATTTTTACATTTTCAACGCTATAAAAAAATGAAAGATAAAGTCGACTTTTTTCTTAATTGCCTCGTACGAAGCGGCTTAATTTGGTTGCCTCCCCATTTTAGGATTTAGTCTTACGCCCCCCCCCTCCCGGTTCTCTTACCCACATACTCTTAAAACATTTTTAAAAAAAACCAATCAAATAAACAACAGCAATTTTTTTTTTTAAAAAGTCCATCATACTATGCAACCTTCGCCTTGTAGTGAGAAGAAGGTTAAAACACTCCCCCCCCCTCCCCGGACATCTAAGGACAAAGTCCATGTTAGAAATGTTTCAATTTATCATTGATGAGATCAGTTTTTTTTTTTTAAAAAGTCCATCATACCATGCAACCTTCGCCTTGTAGTGAGAAGAAGGTTAAAACCCTCCCCCCCCCCTCCCCGGACATCTAAGGACAAAGTCCATGTTAGAAATGTTTCAATTTATCATTGATGAGATCAGCCACTTCCTTGTGTTACGGTGACCGCGTTTTGTGTGACTAACTTAACCGGAACTATTTTTTTATACTTTCCTGTTACATGGATGGGGAACGATGTTCGGTTCTCCCGCAAACATGGCCACTTGAATATCGAGGAACTGTTTGAGAACCCTAGTTGTTGGGCATTTAGTTTAACTTTAATATCGAGGAACCATTCGAGAACCCTAGAGGTTGGACACATGGTATAACAGGATACATGTTGTTTTTTTTCTCCCCAAACGGCTTTAATAAACGCTCTTTAACGTCTTGCGGGGAACGTTTTTCACTTTAAATGTATCAAGTGTTTTTTTTTTTTATATTACCTTTCACTTCCCTGCTTGATCATGACATATGGTGTTGCACTAGGCTTGTAGTCAATATGATAGCCCAAATGAAGCCACCAGAATGTGTGAGCCTCCTCAAACGTCTTTGATCACCACCTCCTTAAATTTATCCTGTAGGAAGTAGTAGGATGACACTTTTTTCACAAAATCCGGTAGTTAATGTTTTTCAATAGTCACGATTACATATCAGATAGCTATTAAAGTGAATGTTTGTATTCATATTTATTAATTAAGGCGCATTTTGAATGTAAAAAAAACCAATAATTTATCTTTTTTTTACTTTTTAAAAAAAGGAGATTTACATTTGGTGTCCTGTTGGAAGGTTTACTGTAAGTTTCTACCTTCACTTCCTTGAGAGGAAGGTCTAACATTTATAAAGATGAAACCGTATATCTAAAAACCTATCCCCCCCCCCCTACAAAACCCCTCACTCCACGCATGATTTAAAGGAGCATGCATTCGTGGCTTTGGCCTCAATGTTGGGACAAGGTCTTGACCAGGCAACGCATGGAACAACCGTTGTGGTAAACATAAAAAGACGTTTTAAGATTCATAGACCTGTACGATGACAATGTTTGCCCTGCTCGTAGGAACCGTCGTAAGTTAGTAAAGCTACAATGTGTTTTTTTTACTTTGAAATTAGTATTCTTTATTTTTGCATTTGTAATTATTTTTTCTCTCCAAAGTATTATAAATTACTCTTCTTAGGCATCAACGCGGTAGATGCGATGTGTAAAAATGTTTAGAAGTATAAATTAAAATAAAATAACTATCCATATAATGTAGCACAATTTTTTTTTTTAAAATTCATAAAATTTATAAATGTACGTATGTATTGATATTAATTGGCATTGTTGTTGTTTTTTTTTAAAACTATATTTAAAAAATATTAACAACCATTTGTCATAAAGTGTGTAAATTTAAAACATAATTAACTAAAAATTCATTCGACATCCTTATTTGACAATTTTAATTTAATGAATGAAAAATAGGCCTTTAAATTTTTTATTATTTTTATTTTGACATCATCTGTTTTGGAGTTCTACATTAAAAGACATCCCATCCCTTACACATTAGATAAAACTGCGAACGTAAGAAATACAATATTATGTTAGTTGCTTTTAGTAAATTTATAAAATTGATTTTTGTATGTTTCGCAGATCCTAAGCTTAACCACACGCATTCAGGTTAGTAGCAGTGGGTTCGGTTTCTCTTTGTTGTCGTTGTTGTTATTTGTGTGTGTTTATATATATATTGTTAATGCTTGACTTTTAATGAACTGTTTAAAACATGTTGAGTTTTGTTTTTCAAACCGTGCTTAAAATTTATTAATCACAATTCACATTGAGTAGAAATTTTTTTAAAGTGTTATTTAATTTAAACACATTGATATCTTAATATTTTATTTTCAATAAATGTAATAACATTATCAATATATTTTTTCCCAGGCCCAAGCAAGTAAGTGTCCAATAACATTAACTAGCTAGTGTTCTTATTAACTTAAAAAAACAACAACAAACTATTGCAATTTTTTTTTCGGTCGAAGTAAGACAAATAAATCCTTAAATTTTTAAAAGTCTGTCTTAAACTTTGTTCTACCTCAAAGCACAACAGTAGAAAGGCGCAAGCGATTTGACTGTTAAAGACATTGTTTCCTGTACCAACACGCCCGCCAGGGTTGACTTAAAGAACAAAGTGGTATATTTCTATGGGGCCTTAACACCACAAGGCATAAATGCCATGTTCCATTTCACTTGTGAAATATTTTCTACGCCCTCTCCTTTTTTAACAACCTATCGCTATGGCCTTACTTTTCCTCCCCCCTTCACCCATTTTACCCTTTTACTAATTCTATAAAAAACAACAACTCCTCCCTCCTGCTGTTCAATCGTATACAACATTTCGGATACCACTTCAGGTAAATTTTTCATTTTCATATTTGTCTTAGTCTCTGTTCATCGCATTTAAACAAATACTTTTAAATTTCTTGTTGTTTATTCATTCGTCCTTTCTGCTGAAGAAGGCCCTTAGCCAAAACTTTCTCTTCTTATTATCATTATTTACATTTCGAGCTACCACACACCTTGTTCCAAAATTTCCTTCTTTGCTGAAGGAGGCTTCTTGCCGACACGTTCGTTGTTTTGTTGCGATCTCCTTTTCTTCATGTTTTACCATAATTTTTATCACGCATTTTTCGACTTAAACCTGAGTGCAGTTTCTCCCACCTTATTATCTTAGATAAACTTTTTAGCATATCATTTTAAAGTGTTTTACAGTAAAGTTAATTCACGCGTCAACTGTGTCCTTCAAAGGAACTTAAGTGCGCTTTTATTTCCTCCTTTTTCTAAACAAGCCCCCCCCCCCACCCTCTTTTTTGCCCAGCCTGTATTCGTTCTGTCGACCCCCTCACTTCATATTTTTACCTGTCTTTGGCCTAGTTTTAATGTATTGCCACGACTTTTTAAACAAACTAACGCACAATGTCAAGACTGACATGTCGAGCTTCCGCCAGAATCTTGATACAGGACATCCTTTGTAAATGTGTCTCTTTTATATATTATACATTAAGCATTTCTTGGTCTTGAGGCATTTGTTTTAAATGCGTATAACAGCCATCATTATGGAAAATGCGAATGATTACCTTTATCAATGTAAACAAATAGACTTCGTGTGTTGACTAGAATTTTTTTTAAAATTTGAATTTCAGTTTCTTTAAATAATATTTACTTGACTTTTTGCACTTAAATCCCACGATAAATTAGCCACGTTTACGATTGAAGATGTGGGTTCCACCAGTCTTTACAGGAAACTTAAATCCATGCATCGAAGGTATGTGCCAGAACGGGGGGACCTGCATAGCCCCCATTGATTACCCACAATGCATCTGTGCTCCAGGTTTCCACGGCACATTCTGTGAATGTAAGGATTAGCATACGTCATTGAAATAACGGCTCCACACACTTTTGACAGCCTTTTAAAAAAAGAACTTATGAATATTTTTTAGGATTATATTATTTTTTTTAATAGCTCAATTTATTTGGAACCACATCTTTATCATCAATCAATGAAATATATTTATAATGGGGGAAAAAAACTAAAGATCTCATTAGGACAGTCTAGTTTAAGGCAGTTTTTTGTTTTGCTTTGATTAATATAATTTTTTTTATCTTATTTTATTTCTCAAAACAGACATGTCGAGTTTCCCAGAATCTTAATGTAGGACATTGTATGAAAAATTAGTCCGTTTCTTGGCCTAAAGGCAATTTTTGTTACTGCATGTAACAGTAATTATTATGAACAACGCGAATTGTGACACGTCAGCATTGTGCACTAACAGACTCATCGTGATGACTTTAATTATTATTTTTTTATATTTCACTTTCTTTAAATTATATGCAGCAAAAAAATTACTTGGCTTTCTGCACTTCTATCACACTATAAAATTGCTAATATTAACGTCTCAAGATGTGTTTCCATCAGCCTTTACAGGAACCTTAAATCCATGCTGCAAAGGTTTGTGCCAGAACGGGGGAACCTGCACAGCATTCGATGATTACCCACAATGCGTCTGTGTTCCAGGTTTCCACGGCACATTCTGTGAATGTAAGATTTTGGCATACTTCATTGAAATAACCGCTCCACTCATTCTCAACAGCCTTTCAAATAAGAATGTATGAATGTTTTAGGATTTAAAAAAAAATTAATTAATCAATTTGTTTTGGGGCGTTAAATTTACCAATCAAACAATGAAATACTGTGGTGATCTGACTTATGATATGTTAGTGAGGGGTATCTCTCGTATGAGATCTCCTCTTGTCACTCTGTCTAGGGATTCGTTATTTAAGCCAAATTACCACACAGACGTAATAACCTATCTATATACATATAGTATAGACTGAAACGAAGTTTTTGTTTAAGGAGAAGTTAACTACAATTAATTATTGAATAATAATATTTACAAATTCCTTAGTAATACACTCTTAGTGATTAATATATATGCATCAAATCGATGTCATCCAATTAGAAAGGTATATCAATGCAATGCAAGTGTCCCTAACATACTGACGGTATCATCATTATTTGTGCTATAATGCTCAAGGTTTTATGTTCAATCTTGGTAAACTTAGCCTTTATAGTTTCACTGAGAATCTCGGTGGATCTCAAAGTGGGGGAGTTCCTTCTTTTCCAGAAGCGTGTACTGTTCCGGTCCTCGGAGCTGTTCTAAGAGTAGCGAAGTCGGAGTTCCCGGTCGTAGATTCCTTGGGATCTATGTTATGGGGAAGATGACTCTCCAGCGATAAATCGTGGTAGTAAGAGTCCCTGGATCTCGAAGTCCTTCTAGTAGCCGTAGGTAGTTTGGTGTAGGACGTAAATCAAACCCCTAGTTCCAGCTTCAAGGTAAGTCGGGCCAGTAATAGAAACCAGGTAGTACTCTAGGTAGCAGTCGCAGTGAATGATCACGCTAATGAAGTCCTAAGTCTAGTTACTCCGGCGTCCACAATCAAGTGATCAGATCTTAAAAGATATATACTTGCTAGTACCCTAGGTTGCAGTTATAGATCACACTATTGAAGTCTCTAGTGTAGTTATGTCCAGCGTTCACAGTCAAGTGATAACGCTATGAAGTCTCTAGTGTAGTTATCTTCAGCGTTCACAGTCAAGTGATAATGATAACGATATGAAGTCTCTAGTGTAGTTGTCTTCAGCGTTCACAGTCAAGTGATAATGATAACGCTATGAAGTCTATAGTGTAGTTGTCTTCAGCGTTCACAGTCAAGTGATAATGATAATAAAAGACATATTCTTGCTTGTTCTGGCTATTTATTCGAGTTGGGTGATGATTCAATTGGGTGGTTTAAATTTAGTTTGTTTCCCATCCAATGAAAATCACTTTCGATGTTGCGGGTTTGACCTTCTACCCTCAAAGTTTATCGTGTGAGGTGGAGAATCCAAAATCACGCTTAGGCGTGAGCTTTCTGGTGTAGAAATGCAACAACCACAAGGGACGTTACTCCGCTTTGCTCCCTCCAGGGCAAAATTGAGGGGAGGCAGGGTATTATTTTCTCAAGATTCATCGGTGAGAGGGGTTGAACACAAAATCCAAGATTTTGGGGTGAGCGGTCTGGTGTAGGTATGCGATAACACCAAGGGAGGTAACTCGGGCTAAGCGACTGCGGAGCAAAACAGAGGGAGGGATTGGTATTATATTACAAGGGTTTCCAAGGGCAGATTTACGCCGGAAGAAATTTGACAAAGTCCAGCCTCAAATCGTCACGATGACAAAACTAAAGACTCATTGAGACAGTCTAGCTTAGGGCATATCCTCAAATCACCACGATGACAGAACTAAAGACTCATTGAGACAGTCTAGCTTAGGGCATATCCTCAAATCACCACGATGACAGAACTAAAGACTCATTGAGACAGTCTAGCTTAGGGCATATCCTCAAATCACCACGATGACAGAACTAAAGACTCATTGAGACAGTCTAGCTTAGGGCATATCCTCAAATCGTCACGATGACAGAACTAAAGACTCATTGAGACAGTCTAGCTTAGGGCATATCCTCAAATCGTCACAATGACAGAACTAAAGACTCATTGAGACAGTCTAGCTTAGGGCATATTTTTGTTTTATTATAATGTTTTTTTTATTCTCATAAAATTTCTATTATGTTTTTATGAAAACAATTACCCATTGAGTAAAGACGAAAAATGTTAAATTCTAATTGTTTAAGTTTCAAATTAAGTTATAACTAATAGTCGAGACTTTAAATTCAAACAGTGACAATTTTAATTTCAACATTCACAATACCCATTCGAATAAATATACAATTTCCCAGAAATGAAAAAGATATCTACTTTAATTCACTTCACTTCAATCAAATTTCCTTTAGCAATTTAATAACGTCTCCTTTCACTTCAAAATCTTTTTTGCGCCAAAATCCTGATCCACTATCACCGTCTCATAACGTGGCCTTCCAATTTCAAAACTGTTGTTGTCCCACACGACCAAATGAAACATTCTGATGGGCCAGACTTTATAAGGCCCAATACTCTGTATTATATGAACGAGGAATATTAACCATATCAATTGTCTCCCATTTGTTGGTAGCACATTTATAATAATATCCCTTAACAGTAAGAAACCTGATTTATAAAACGTTAAAAAAAAATTGAAATTTGTAAATTATTTTAATATTCAATTTCCTTCTGCTTCTAGACAGCAGAGATCCTTGCTTCAACTTCACGTGTTTCAACGGTGGACGGTGCAGAGCCCCACTTGATTTACCACGTTGTGAATGCCGCCCTGGTTACACTGGAGACAAATGCCAGACGAAAATTGGAGAAGGAAAGGATGGCCAGTGTCCAGTATGATCTTAAACTTGTCGATATAAACTTATATTTTATTATTTTAGTTTTATAATATTGACTCTTTGATTAGTAAATGTATTTTCAATTTAAATATAATTATAAAGACAATTTTTTTTGTGTGTATTACGTAAACCAGTGGTCGGCTAATTGCGGCTCGGCGAGTCGGTCACACATCGGTTTTGACTAAGAAAAAACATGGTTTTTGACAGGTTCTTGAAAAGAAACTTGGCTCTCAAAATTGTTTAATCGTCGTTCTGCTGATGTTGGGCCCTTTTCACTACTGAGTATGCCAACCAATGGCGTGAAACATAGTGTTTCAATGCACAGTTAGGGGTAACTGTTTTAGGAGTTATAAAGTTATGGACAAAAGAGATCTTGATATACAAGAATCTAATCCCCATTATGAACTATTCAAACGGTTATAAATTAAATGTTGGCATATTTTTAAGCGGTACATTGTTTTAAAAGTTTGAGGACACAAAAATAATATAGAATTTTGATTATTTGAATAAAGCAAATGTAATTCTAAGAGAGGTAACAGCCTTAGATGACAGTAGAGGATGAAAGAAGATATAAATTAGTATATCTTGATGTCTTCATCTTCTTCTTTATATTAAGAGCGCATGGTCAATTTTTTGATCATTCTGGCTCCTAGGCGGGTGGAGGGGATTTACAATGTTTCTGTGCCTGGTTTTGACTAGGATAGTTCACTGGTTGCAAGGGCTACTTTGCGAGGGTATCATGCACTGGTCGTTGGAAGGCCTGAGGCGATAGACGCAAATGTGTCAAGTGTTGTCTTCGCACTGTTCCTTTTGAAAGTTTGTTCCAGTCCCTGATTGTCTTTTTGTTATAAGCCGGAACTGCCTGTCATGGCCTTGTCGCTGTCTATGGGGGAGAGGGACGAGTTTCTGTTGAACGCTGGCGCCGTGGACAAACCCATTATTTATCTTGTACATCATGGAAAGCCTGGTTAGACGTCGTCGTTCCTCCAATGGTGACCAGTCTAGTGTTTTCAGCATCTGGCCAACACTAGAGGTATTCCTGTAGCGGTTGAGGACAAAGCGTGGCTTCCCGTCGCTGGACTGCCTCCAAACTGTCGATGCTCTTCTGGGTGAATCGGTCCCAGACTGAAGATGCATAATCTAAAAGCGGACGGACAAAGGATTGATAGGCTCTTTCTTTCACACTGGTGTTGCCGATGTTTAGATTACGCCTTAAGAACCCTAGGGTTTTGTTTGCTTGTTGCACACATTGTTAATATATGTTCATCCCAGTGGACCTCTCTTTGAATTGTAACACCCAGGTACATTACTGAGGAAACTGGCTCTAGTATATGGCCATGAAGTTCGTAATGGTGGTGTAGAGGAGTGTAACTTCCAGAGACTGGCAGTGTCTGGCACTTTCCAGGATGAAATTCCATGTCCCAGTTCATATCCCACTCAGCTAACTGATTCAGATCCCGTTGTAGCTGGTCCTGGTCAGATCTGTTTTCCTAGACCATGTAACAAGTGTTCAAGTTAAAATTTTCCCTTTTCTATGGTTTATTTCTCAAGTCCATACAATTTGTTTGTACAAACATCTATAAATTATGCCATTTAAAGACATCTTTCCTTTGTACCCGAACAGATCATTCGTCGTGGCTCTGTGGGTGTGTGTGGTGGTGACGTTTGTTCTGTGGACTTGGATTGTGCTAAGGGTCAGAAGTGCTGTAAAAGTGCTTGCGGTGGAAAACGGTGCACTGGCGTCAAGATCAGTAAGTCTTGGTCACATGACATCGCCTTGGCCTTGATGGCTAAAAACGCTATAAAAAAATGTATACATATGTATATATATAAATATATAGACATACAAATGCATTAATTTAGTTAGCTTTCAATTTAAGATGATATTTTTTAAAAAAATCTTGATATTGGTAAGTTTAGAAATAGATTTCTTTTTACGTTTTGTTTTACATTGATCATGAGCCCTAAAAATATAGAAGAAATATGAAAGAAATATAGACGAAATATTGAAAAGATATAGAAGAAATAAAGAAGAAGACATTGCCAAGAAGTTATATCTCTTTATCTTTTTTTTATTTTTTGTATCCTGCACTGTTAATGTATTTAGTGAATTGTGTGGGTGATTCAAGAAAATAATAAATTCGCATATTATGTTTGAAATAAACATAAGAACGAAACTTTTAGTGAGCGATGAAGTTCTTCATTAGATCCTACTTCCAAGTGTTGCTATCTATTATTTCACATTTTTATTCTCACATAAATCGAAGACATCCAGGCGACAAAGACATTAATCCAACTACATGGCTGACTACTACTAGCTTTATAATGTAGCTCTCTCCTCATCTCTCTTCTCATTTTCTTTATCACAGGTGAACCAGTCGATCTCGTCAGTCTCTGTTCTTTGATAGATTGCGCGCCTGACAGATACTGTCGAGCTGCCTTGCCCTGTGAGACCTGTGATCCCGTGGCTACGTGTGTGCCTACTTCTACTGTAGGAGGAGGTAAAACGTTTATTACCGGAGCAATTGTGTATGCTATTCATTTAAAATTGTTGACTACCTGCCAGAGGTTACGGGGTTCTGTCCAGCTCTTGGCCTCACTAACGTTCAAAGCGATAATGGAAGTTGTTTGTATTTTGAAAAGACAGAAATCTCCCAACATCCGTTCGGTGCCTAAAAACCTACCCGTGGTAATAAATGCTATATTTAAACTCAGCCAGTTGTTTAAATTTTAATATTTACTAGTAGTCTGATTTTAGAAATTACCAAGAAATATGTTCTATATTTTTTTACCAGTTTGATTAAATCCGCAATATCCCATGTGGCCAGAGCCTATGGAGCTCACAGCTTAGACAATAATATTTTTTATTTAAAAATGTAAGATTCAGTGACTCAGAATGTATATCAAATCCAGAAGTAGTGCTTATTCACACAGAACTGTTTTCTTGTCTGGTGTGTGCTTAAACATGGTGAAAGTCCTTAATGCGTTGTTATTCACTAAAACTCCATAGAAAATCTCCTTGGAGACCCCGGTAACTGTCGACACGCGTCATTCCTCAAAGATGATGTTCCTTTAAAAACAAAAAGAGTGTCCTGCTATCGTCTCATTAGCCTTTCAACCAAATAAATTCTGTAAGACTTTATCCTGGAAGGGCAGGTATCCGAGAAAAAGTTGTGACAGATAACGGACAGCTTGTAATGAATGCGTTCCTACATATGGAGCCAATGAAGTGAGTTGAGTAGTGGAGTGATGTGATTTTTTTTTTTTTAGCCTTTAGTTGCCTCTAACCCGGTTAGATAGGAAGGGTAGGAATTCGAGAAAAAGTTGTGGCAGAGAACAGAGAGCTTGTCTGAGTTTTGAACCTTTTGTAGTTTTTCTATGAAGTGTTTTGACAGAAGAGAGTTGTAATAGTCAAGGCTAGAGATAACAAGAGCACAGACTAGGATTTTTGTTGCGCTAACTGTGAGGTAGCCTGATCTGACGGATAGCGGTGTATGCAGTACGTCAAATGTAAGATGAATCTTTGTTGTTGCAGATGATGTCAAGTGTATGTCGAAGTTACCTACTTGAAATGAGGTGGGGAGAGTTAAGGGATAGGATGATTTGAGATTGTAAATTAGGAGAGCTTCCGTTTTGTCATAATTAAGCTTCAACATCCCGAGTGTCATCCATGACTTAACATAATGAATGCAATCCCGCAAAGTCTGGACAACGGTATCGACAAGAGAAGGATGGATATGCTTTTATAGCTGCGTGTAATTTGGGAATGACCGGCTCTCAACAGCATGCCTCATTGGGAATAGAACGGGGCCCGAAACGGACCCCCTGGTCTCCGTACACCAATTTATCAATCCCGGATAGACAGCTATCGACAGCGGCCTGTCTGCGTTCTATCGGAGAGGTAGAACCTAAACTTAATGAGAAATGCCAAAGTACTATTAATTGGTTTCATGGTCCACAGTGCTAAAGGCCGAACTGAGATCTAAGAGAATCAGTATGGAGACATTACCGATGTCCTTTGCGCGTACAAGGTCATTACTGACACTCAAGAGAGCTGTCCCAGTGCTATGGAAATGCCTATAGGCCCACTGATTAGAACTGAGAGGAGGGTGTTCGTTTAATTAGGCAAAAAGTTGTTTCAGAACTAGTTTTTCAATGTTGTTAGTTTATATTTTTTCTTCTTCTTTTTTTTTTTTTTTTTTTTTTTTGTTTTTTTTTTACGCTCCTTTTTTTTTTGTTCCTTTTTTTATTTTCTTTTTTTTTCAATGTTTTTAGTTTATATTTTTTCTTCTTCTTTTTTTTTTTTTGTTTTTTTTTTGTTTTTTGTTTACGCTCCATTCGTGTTGATGCCTTTTTGTAATTTCTTTCACTAGACTTTCAAATATTTTGAGCATCTGATATCGTCTTCACCATAAAATCAACTGAGAGAAACCATTGTTTTTTCTTTAACGCTACTAATTTCAGGAATGAAAAAAATCGATAATAATAAAGGTCCTTTGAATCAAATGTTCAAAATTCCATTATTTTAATTTTATTTTCCCTTTTCTTAGGGCTATTTAATCCTATATATTAAATTCGCTTTCGTTCGTTCCTGGCTGGCTAGCTGACTGGGTGGCAAATTCATAGGACGGCCGATTGACCCAAATCCTGTCAACCTATCGAGCTGAAACTTGGAACACAGACTCGTTGCCGAAGACAGCACATTGTGTCAAATGTTTAGCACCACCTCAAACCCCCAACTTAAAAAAATCATTTTTTTCTTGTTTTTCAGGGGGATTTTTTTTTAAATTCACGATATAGCTGCGCTAAATTATATTCCTTTTTTTTTTTTTTTTTTTTAAACGAAAGGTGCGAAATTTTGTTTTTTGTTTCCCAACTTAAAAAAATCATTTTTTTCTTGTTTTTCAGGGGGATTTTTTTTTAAATTCACGATATAGCTGCGCTAAATTATATTCCTTTTTTTTTTTTTTTTTTTTTTAAACGAAAGGTGCGAAATATTGTCTTTTGTTCTTCTGAGATAGTTCGTGAAATAAATCTGCGGTGTTAAAGAGGTGGGTCATTATAATATTAATGAAGTTCAGGGGCGTAAAAAAAATAATCCGGTTTGCGATCCTTGATGAAACGCGGGGAGCTCTAATTTTGATACTCCTAAAGTGCGTTGCTTGTGGATGTGTTTTGTCAAATGATCAGGGCCCAACCCCGTTGCTCAATATTACATTGCGTAAATGATTGATAGGAAAAACTTTGGTTTTAGTGGTTGTTCAATTTAAAGTGATATCATCAGAAATCAGTTCAATGGGCTGTCACACACGCAACAAAAAGTGTTCTTTCTTTTATCATCAAATATTTGCTAATACATTTATCATACACATTGAGTTTAGATATTTATTTGATCAATTAAAAATATATTGCTCTTTTTCTTCTTTTTAAAAAAAATAAATATGTTATAATCTTTCCTTCTTTTTGAAATTGGTGCTACATTTAGCCGTGACCTTCTTTCTTCTTGGCAACAGATCTAGACAAGGAATGCCAGAGACAGAAGTACTTCCAAGTACTTCTCATAGAGAGCGCACATAATCCTGATACGTACACTAGGTTAAAGTGCAGGGGTCAACTTTCCACCAGAGATTGCCCCAAGGGGTCTGTTTGTGTGGATGACCCGAGAGGCGGGGGCGTCTGCTGTTTTGGGAAACCCCTGGTCATGGAAAAGCCGGGGACATGCCCTACTAGAAAGGTACCTTAAAGACATTTGTTACTGAATAAGCCGGGGACATGCCCTACTAGAAAGGTACCTTAAAGACATTTGTTACTGAATAAGCCGGGGACATGCCCTACTAGAAAGGTACCTTAAAGACATTTGTTACTGAATGAGCCGGGGACATGCCCTACTAGAAAGGTACCTTAAAGACATTTGTAACTGAATGAGCCGGGGACATGCCCTACTAGAAAGGTACCTTAAAGACATTTGTTACTGAAAGAGCCGGGGACATGCCCTACTAGAGAGATACTTTAAAGTCTTTTGTAACTGAAAGAGCAGGGGATGTGCCCTCCTAGAAAGGTACGTTAAAAGACATTTGTTACTGAATGAGCAGGGGATGTGCCCTCCTAGAAAGGTACGTTAAAAGACATTTGTTACTGAATGAGCAGGGGATGTGCCCTCCTAGAAAGGTACGTTAAAAGACGTTTGTTACTGAATGAGCAGGGGGCGTGCCCTACCAGAAAGGTATCTTAAAAGACATTTGTTACTGAATGATTAAGACATGGGTGCTAGGTATACGTTTTTGAATCGACGTTTTTAACTTGTTAATTTGGCTGTTCTGAATATGTTACGTATTAATCATCACTTGTATGTTACCAAAAAACACCATCACAAACTCCTGTTATTTATATAGTAACCTGTGGGTGCGTTATCGTAATGCAGCAGCTTATTCACTCTGAGCATCCCTTAACTAAATTGTCACTCAGGTCAAGGATTACTCTTCTCTATTTACAATATAAAAATAGAACGTTGATGTGCGATACATTTTTTGCCAAATAAAAAGTCATGAAAATTTTTTTTTTTTTATTGCGCCGGAATGTTTGTTAATTATGATTATTTTTGTAAGGTAGGGGATCTAAGCGTATGTGCTGGGACCCCATGCGAAACAGATGACCAGTGTCCAAATACCCAAAAGTGCTGCAGCTATTCGTGCGCTAGCAAAATCTGCACAGACACCGTAACCGACCAGCCCAGTTGTCCAGGCGGTTGTCCGAAAGGTAACACATTTTAGTTAAAAGTACGGATTTGATCTAAGGAAAAAAAAACGGATACTTTTTAGTTGAATCAGATTATCTTAATATGAAAATATACATTCCAAACATATATTTGTGAGTTATTTACGAAGCGTATCTTATCTTTTCAATGACGTATCCCGTATACAACAATTACATGGATTAATAACTTTAATATTAATCTTTCAAAACATATTTAATGATGAAATTTTCGATAATCTTTAAAAATCCTTTAATCCACCTCCGAATTTCTCGTTCCTAAACATTTTGGATTACTATCTTTGCGATGGCCTTTCGTTTAGGAACGATGAGATTTTAGTTTTAGAATATGATTTGCTTTCTTCTACTTAGCTTTTTTTTTTTTTTTTTTTTTTTTTTTTTTTTTTTTTTTTTTTATTTATTTTTTTTTTTTTTTTTTTTTTTTTTTTTTTTTTTTTTTTTAAAGTTTTATAAATATATCTGCATATTCGTAATCTACATTGCAATGCATCTGCATATTCTTGAATAATCTACTTTGCAGGGTACGCTTGCGAATACCGGCCTGTGCCGTGTGCCCCGGGACTGTTCTGCATCCAGATAGTTATCCCAACCTGTGTGCCACTGGTCAGTCGGATATAATATAAATAAGATCTTTATATTTTTTTTAAAATATAATTATCTCGGTTTAAGAAACCACATTACATATAGGCTAGAAGCGTAGGGCATTTAGATTGTAATGCAAACACAGGTCGACCATTAGCGAGTCGAATACGTTAACGAATCTCAGTTTTGAGGTCTGAGTAAAGCCATGAGCAATAACATGATCAGCGACTGTTTAATTGAAATAGAAATGCTGCTTAATTAAACTCTAGTTGTTGGACTTGGTTTGAATATGGAGTTAAGATTCATGAAATTAGACTTTTTCCTAAGCTCATACAGCATGCAGTCTTAGATCATAAGGTCTTAGATCACAGGGTCTTAGATAATACGGTTTAGATAATAGGGTTTAGAAAATAGGGTTTAGATAAAAGGGTTTAGATCATAGGATCTTAGATCATAACGTCTTAGATCATAGGAACTTACATAATAGGGTTTAGATAATAGGGTTTAGATAATAGGGTTCAGATAATAGGGTTTACATCATAGGGTCTTAGATCATAAAGTTTTAGATCATAATATCTTAGATCATAGGAACTTAGATCATATGGTCTTAGATAATAGGGTTTAGATCAAAGGGTCTTAGATCATACGTCTTAGATCATAAATCCTTAGATCAAAAGGTATAGATCATAAGGTTACAGATCATAAAATCTTAGATCATAAGGTCTGAGATCAAAATGTCTTGAATCATAAAGTCTTAGATCACAAGTTCTTAGATCATTGATGTCTTAGAACAAAAGTTCTTAGGTCGCAGCATATTTCTTTTAACTATACGTTCAGTTTAACAAGGAGAGAATCGAAAGAAAACATTGTGTGGGATATTTTAATGAATACCGTTAATAAATAGACCTGTTCATGTTGTGGTTCTAGTGTTACGAGCTACACGTATGAAATACGATCTCAAAATTGATTGGAATAACCGGAAAGCAATCGGACATTGTATGTCACGGACATTGTATGTCACGGACATTGTATGTCACGGACATTGTATGTCACGGACATTGTATGTCACGGACATTGTATGTCACGGACATTGTATGTCACGGACATCGTATGTCACGGACATTGTATGTCACGGACATTGTATGTCACGGACATTGTATGTCACGGACATTGTATGTCACGCTTTAACTTTAAGTAACCCACCTTTTTATCCAAACCCCCCTCCCCAATCCCCCACCCCTCAGATTGCCGATAGATGCGGTGGTTGCCCCGAGTCACAAGTCTGTGTCATGTCGGACGTGCCTTGTTTGGGGTTCAACTGCCCCACCTTCGTTTGTGTCCCCAACGACGAGTGTGGGGGCTGCTTACCTGGACAGAGATGCGAAACGTATTATCCGTCATGCCCCGCACCCCCACCGTGTGACGGCCTGGATGGCCCACCGTGTGCGCCTCTCTACTGTGAACCCATCAGACGTTGTGTACCCATTGAGACCACTCCAGCTCCGGTATGATTGTCAGTTATAAAAAAAAATATACATACACACCCACATATATATATATTTTAAGATTAACTGTCGCCATTGGGGAAAGTTTCATTGTTGTAATGGCATCACCTATTAATGTATTTGCTTTGATGAACTCGATCCATTGTTTTGATGAGGTTGTGTTTACTGTAGTGGTGGAGGGTGTGCGGGGAATGTCCAAGGTTGTAGTCAACCCCGGGGGGGGGGAGGGGGGCACATTTTCTCTTAATATAGAAGGGAGGCATTTTCGGCCAGATGCTGGATTTTTGTCGTATGAGAGGGGGAGACAAAAATCTTAACACGCCCCCCCCCCCCCGGACGGAACTAACGCCAGCTAGGTCTGTGCCTATTTTTGTCTATTACATTTTTTTTTAAAAAACTTGTCCATCAGCTTCTCGTTCCAGCNATATATATATATATATATATATATATATATATATATATATATATATATATATAGGCATGTATCTGAATTAGAGAGCACTCGAGAAGGCTCTAGTCTGTACGGTTTCTGCTATTGATATGCTCATCCATTATCCACCACAAAAGGCAATGAGACATTATGGTGTTAATTTAGGACCTTTTTCTGTGTTTTAGTTGTTGTCTACTTGAGTAGTGGGAGTCATATTGCAAAACCTGCTAAATCCCTATAAAAAAAAATGAGTCATCCATCTTGGCTGGTCTATTAGGTGTAAATCTACAGTAGTTTGTGTATTGAATGATTTAAAAGCTTTATGTAAGTCTAAAATTCATCTTAACAAAAATATAAATGCTATATTTGCTATATAAATTAAGTGATTAAAAACTTCTTTTTCTCGAAATCCAAAAGAAGTTATTAAGGTTGAAAAAAAATACTTCTCAAAGTCCAGAGAGTATAACAACTTCCATTAAGCCCCAGCTATTTAGGGTTGATATGGTGATCAAGTGTGCCAAATAGGTTATGCCTGGTCATTATACGTTCAAATATTTGCGAACAATGATTTATGATCAACTTAGCTGTGAGGGAAAATTAATTCAATTAGTGATGGAGACCATGATTATTATTATTATTTTTTTTAAAGTAAGCAAACCCATGCAATTGCAATCTCTCTGTTCATTCACATGTTTTCAAACGAACGCTATCAAAATGAGTGTTGACATTAATGTAAAAGCATGATATGAGTGTTTATGGTGCCTAACTAGTCAAAGCTTGTGTCTCCATTTAAAACAGGCCTGGAACGAATCATATATGTGTGTGGGTTATGATGTTACTCGTAGAGTTGTAGTTGTGGCTTACACTATTCACGCACATCTACATACATCCTTGATTATCCCAAACAATTACCAGAGAACTCATTGCATCACGACGTTTATTGACTGATCAACGAACACATAATAAAATAATATCTCTGTCGGTCAGAGCAGAATATAATTCTTCATAATAGCTTCCTCCGTTTCACAAACAGCATGAAGATGTTGTTTAATAACTAGATGACCGCAGCAAGTGCTAATGAAAATATCTCCAACCGTCACTCTGTCGGTTTTCTTCCATCCCATCATTCATTAACTTCCGATTATTCCTACTTAACAAAACAATAAAAATTTTTACTAAACTAAATTGATATCGAAATATTTGATACGTGAGAAGACCAATACCCGGTTGTTGCAGCTTATGTCCTATTCTAAAAAAATACTTTACATCACGTCGAAAGCTCGGAGACGGTTGGCGTGTAAATGTGACTATGGGTCCTGGAAATATGGGCAACACAATCAATGTAACCCTGATCTCATATAGTTATTGGGATTGCATAATATGCTTTTCAAGCATATTTAAAAAAAAATTTATTACGTTTTAATAGCATTGAAATCAACTATAAATCATTTTGGAGAGTAAAACCTCTGTGTTAAAACTGTTACTGTATCATTTGTTACAGACAGACGCATGTCAAGGCTGCCCGTCTGGACAAGAGTGTCAATTTATTAGGCCACCTTGTCCCCCTCCACCTGGCTGTGAGGGACCGGACCTATCGGGATGCATCCGACCGTTCTGTGTTCCCGTGCCACGTTGCGTACCTGCAATAAAAACAACTCCAATACTGGTATGTCTGAGTAATGGACGTGGCGCAAATGAACTCTTCCATTATATTGAGGTTAATACAGGACGTGGAACGGTCTGTGTCCTATCTACGTTGCTTTTCATCATTCACATGGGCACAGTTACAAAGTTGGCCAATCTAAATCCTGCTGATTCAACGAGTTTGTATTTGCAGACGTTCCACTGAATCAAGAACGAATAACGAGGAATAGTTGCACTGCCGTAATAATAGCCTGAGGAGTACCTGTCCATTTTTTGGGGGGATGAGTATCATGAAAGATAAGACTGATGTGATGTCAGGTGATGTCACCATAGACAAATACAAACTGGACTTAACTGTAAGTGGTCAGAGAGAAAGAGGCGAGACTAGAGGCCAATAGGGTTTTGTTATTTAATGGCGGAAATCTATTGATAGAACATCCGGGAGTACAGCCTAGCCGATCTCATTAAGATAGTATTTTAACATCCTGGTGTTTTGGTACTTTTACGTTAATATGAGCCTCAAATAGACGAAAGCGTGTTAAAAAGTTTATTTTACGACATATATTTAACAAATTAATTGTTACTTCTATATGCATGCTGAAAAAAATTGTGTCAAGCGTTGTTTTACGAAAAAAAAATGTCTAAAAGTAGTAACATTACGTAATGCAAAATGACTAATTCGGTCTTAGAAATGACAAACTCTATTTGGGCAGCTAGCACATAGCCTCGCTACTGAGACACACGACGATAAAGATGGAGACCAAAGTCAGACTTGGGCTCTGAATACAACTCCAGTGGGGAAAAAAAAACAACTGCTCTACTGATATATGTGGTGTCTAAGGCAAGCAAGCATATGGTAAAACTAGAAATGGTCATATTCGAAACTAGGTAATAGTGTCGATGATATACCACTGAGCCGGTATATTTCTAAACAGCAGAACAATTTATCATTTGGTTTCGTCCAGCTCGACAGAAGGCCTGTCAAACAGCATTGAATAGCCATCCTTCAATAGCAGGAAGTCTAGAATCAGGGCCAGAGGGCGATCACGCTGGCGATAGACTGTGTTATGGACACCCTAAATAAAATCAACAACAAGCAACTTCACCAGGCCACATAATTTGTGGCCGATCACCTTCATTACTTTTGTAATATTTGTTTTTCTGCTTTTTTAATTGTTTTTGTTTGTTAGTTTGTTTGCTATTGTTTGACTTTGATTTTTTTTTTTTTTTTTTGAAGGCTGTGTGTGGTGGTGGGGACCAGCCATTAGCTAAACCCTTTGAAACAATGGAAGAATCTTAAAAATTCAGTACCCCGAAGAAAGTTGAATTTATTTCGGCGTCGCAAGATCAAAAATTTTTTTTTCTTCAAATTTTAACAGGTGGACCCTTGTGGCGGATGTGGAAAGGGTCAGGTTTGCATCGACACCGGCTTACGATGCTCTAAAACACCCTGTCCCAGTCACCAATGCGTGACCAATGACTCCTGCGGGGGATGCCCACGGGGTCAGTCGTGTCAAGAGTTCTTCCCGTGATGTTTGCCACCGAAATTCTGTGATGAGGTTTTACCAAATGGTCAGCTTGCTCCGTGCCTTGTCTCAGAATGTAAAACAATACACTCGTGTGTGCCCGATGTGACGGTAGGTGACTTGTGCGGTATGGACGACGTTGTCGCAATGCCTCGAGTAATTATATAATTTGTGTCAGAGAAGAAAAAACAACAACAAAAGTTACTCTGTCCCCCGGAACTTACTTTTGTTTGTAAATAAATTCTTTGCAGTTTAAATATTAATTATTCACAAATATTTAATCTGACTTTGCTTTGCAATTATGTCTGGCCAGCGTAGAAGGATCATGTTTCAAAAATGTACTCAATGTTTGCCACACACCAGTACGTTTATAGTTTGTTTTTTGTTTGGTTTTTTTTAAAAACTTAAATGTGTTCACATCTAAACGAAATCTGCGACAACGCACAACGTGTGTGTCAATGATTTTTGCTATGCATAAAACATATTCAATACATTAATATTTTTTAAGATAACAGCAACCGTATTTCATTGCTTTGATTTGCTTATAATTTTTTCACAGCCAGTCGATCAATGTGGTGGATGCCCTTCGGGACAGAAGTGCCGATTTACAGGAGTAGTTTGTGTAATGGCCCCGTGTCCTTCTTTCGCTTGCTTTGATTCGGATGATTAAAGATTGACAGAAAGGAAATTCTCCTTCGAAAAATATTAAACGTAGATATATAGATATATATTTAGAGGAGAGTGAGAGAGAGAGAGAGAGAGAGAGAGAGAGAGAGAGAGAGAGAGAGAGAGAGAGAGAGAGAGAGAGAGAGAGAGAGATCTAGGTTAACTTAATGCCTGTGTATCTGAAGGAACACTGTTCTAATTGCAGTGTTAAAAACAATATATATTAAGTAAGCTATATTCCTTAACTAAGTTTTTGCTTCTATTTATACTAAGCACTGCGATGTAAAAGAAGTTAATTGTTAAGAATTAAGACATGCCTTTAAAAAAAAAATTTACAAATACGTTAAGTTTATATATACCGTATTTTCCAGCGTATAAGACGACTTTTTAATCCATGAAAATCTTTTCAAAAGTCGGGGGCCGTCTTACACGCAGGGGGTCGTCTTATGAGCTGGTGTACAGCCAAACGCTAGATTTTAAAAGAAAAATTAGGGGGTCGTCTTATACGCCCAGTCGTCTTATACGCCTGAAAATACGGTACATAAATATTTTTTTTAAAAATACTGTAAATGAAGGTAAAGCTAAATACATTCGCCATAATTCATTCTGTTTGTATCGAATAGTTTTATTTATTGCTCATTTATAATTTATATATATATCTATATATTTCTCCGTATGATTGGAAGCTTGACCGTAGAAAACGCCCAAATCTCATGTGTGTCTGTGTTTTTTTTTTGTGTGGCTTTTCTTTTTATTTTTAAACTATGAATTTAAATCTTACTCTAATCTTTAAATAAGTTGGGACGCGGTCTTGTCTTTTTTTTTTTTAAATGTATCTTTTTTTAAATTGTTTTTTTTTTTATTACCAAAGATCAAAATGTTATTCTCCGTCTAATACGCAGACAAAATTAATGTTAACATTCTCATATTTCCATTACATTTTTTTTGGGGTCCAATTTCAACACGATTTGCATTTTTTATTTTTTTTTTTTTTTTTTTTTCTTTTTTTTTTATTTTTAAACTATTAATTTTAATTTTATTTTAATTTTTAAATAAGTTTGGATTTTGTTTTTTTTTTTTTTTTTTTAAATGTATCTTTTTTTAAATTGTTTTTTTTTTTATTACCAAAGATCAAAATGTTAATCTCCGTCTAATACGCAGACAAAATTAATGTTAACATTCTCATATTTCCATTACATTTTTTTTGGGGTCCAATTTCAACACGAGTTGCATTTTTTATTTGAGATATTCCATAACTGGGGTTCATAGGTCCCTCGAATACATTTTAGACGTCCAGGGATCATTATTTGAAAGAACAGGTTTTATATCGTACGCACCCCATAATTGGTTGAACGTAGATTTACAGCAATCCCCTAAATGTAAGTCTTAACTTTTGAGAAGTAATCATTGCTAATTTTAACGAGGGCCTTGTGGAAATTTGATCATAGACCGTAACAATTTACCGCATTGCTGACAGCCGATTTTTTTGTACGATAGACACTCTATTTGATTATGGAGTATGCATTTTATGATAAACTTTTTATAAATAGAAGAAACAAAAACAAAATGTCAAAGAATAATTATCAATCGAGTACACATAGCACTTCATTCAAATAATTCTAATGTAGTTATATATATTATACATATAATTATAATTTGATAATGCAACTGCACGATATGTTAACCCAAAATATAAGAAAATGGTTGTCGCTGCAAGGAAAGGAAGATATTTAAAACTTGGAATAAAACTTTTCAGCTAAAAGCTGTTTATCTGGAGACCATTCCATACACCTATAATAACGAATTTAGGGAAACACTGGAAATTTTTAAGTATAGGACTGGTTCATGGACTTACTGACAATATAATTGGAAACACTTCTGGGTATTCAACAAATACAAATAACTATCACCATCAGTTATGGGGATCTGGCCTTCAGCGCATCGTTTCACGAGCATCTGACCATCATAGGGTTGTGGAATTGGGAGAGTCTTTTGATAAATGTATAGGGTCCTTGGTTTGTTGTTATCACAACAGCATAAATAAATAATGATAAACGTATATGTTTTAATGAAGGTTTCAACACTCCCACTCTGTGTACTAGATAGACAGTGGATTTATCCAAAAGTATAGACTCTGCCATATAACGTTAAGGGGGCTGGGGAGTAGGCCTATATTGGAAACGCTAGCATTGACGATCTCTTATATAGTATAAAATCCCAAACAAAAAGTGCACATAAAAATATCAGGGGGAATAACTGCACTAGTTAAGCGCGTATCGGTAAAGTATATTTGGTGTAAAATCTAGGCATGTATTACTATGGTTTGACATAACATCCAGGTATGTATTACTATGGTTTGACATAACATCCAGGCAAGTATTACTATGGTTTGACATACTGGCCATGCCTTTTTGACCATTAATTGACATACTGGACATGGTTTGACATAGCTATACTAATATGGTTTGACATAACAGCCGGTTGTGTATATTAAGGTTTGACATATCCAGTCTTGTGTTACTTTGGATTGACATAACAGCTAGGCTTGTCTTAATATGGTTTAATTTAACAGCGATGCCTGTATTACTAAGAATAACGAGGCTCGTAACAGAATGATTCCCAGTTGAACAGTTGAACGGCAAGAAAAATGTTGAATCCATAAGTTCATTACAATTTTAATATACTTCACACATTAGCCATGACCAAAAATACTCAATGCACAACGGGCACCGCCGTGCAGACCCTTCTGTTACACTGTGAGATACAACACCTCTCACTGAGGTCTTTCCTACAGTTCTCGTCACTGGCGCAAAATCTTACCCTGAACTTCTCTCCGAGGCAAGCAAAGTTTAAAAGCGGCAAGAATCTGCTCACTTTTGGGCAGCTGCCCAACTGGGGCTCGTAATTGACGCACTCACTTGTGGGGCACGGCTGTACAAGGCAGTTTACCCCGGACGGCTTGCAGACTTGACCTTGTGGGCAACCGCCGCATTGGTCGATGGGTGGAATGGGCTGGATTGGAAAAAAAATATTAATAACAGGGGTCTCTCTCTCTAATTATATATATTTAAATCCACACATTTAGTTTACTTTTGGAGAAATTTGGTAAACACGAGTTAAGGTAATTAATTAATCGATGTTTTCCTCAAAGAAATTCACACATAAATTAACTTTCAAAATCAAACCATTTCGCAAATTACTTTATTGTATTGTTATTATTTTTTGTGTGTGCAAGCCTACCGTTAATTTAATACACTATTTTAAAAATTCAATTGTGAAGTGTCTTCCTTTATTACAAATAACTAATGGGATGCTACCTAAGTGGGGTGAAAACAAAATTGTGAATTATTAATTATTGTTTTATATCCTTCTTTCCGCAAAGTACTACATTCTCTACTATTATCAGTAATCATGAGGTTATATTTATTAGACAAGTTTAACTAAGAAAAGACATTCATGTATATTTTTTTTTCTTATTTTGTTGATCTTCCAATTCAAAATAAAACATATGTGGTAAAAATCAAGTAATCTTCATTAGTGAATCATGTTTCGGAAATTCTCACCGGTAGACATGTTGGAACCACGACCGGCACGCAAGACGTACCTGTACCTTGCACACCTTGCGTACCTGTAGGACACCCCATTTGTCGTAGTTGACACGTCTGACCTGTAGTCCGTTGGAAGAGAAATGTTTTTAAACATATTTGAATAATATGTTACGACGAAAACTTATGGGAGAAACCCCGTCTTTGAGCATTATTTTTTTTTTCTTTTGATGGGTGGATGGGACCAGTCAAACTTAGATGGGAACTCGTTCAAGAGAAGACAAACCCTATAAAAGAGCTTTCTCGCAGTCCCAAACGCGTATAATTGATTACTTTAAAAAAGACTCGAGCACACTTTAAAGCATGTCTGCATTTTTCCATTCAAAAGGTGGCCATCCAATGAGATGATGTACCTGCTGGACATCCGGCTGGACATGCAAGCGCTGCTTCTGGGGCTGTAAGATAACAAAAATAGTTGACATTTATGGAAACGAATTTTGAAAACAATAAAAGCAATGCACTTCTTATTAACGCAATACTACATCCCCCCCCCTTTAATGTATCCCACTCTTTAATTTAAACACCCGATTTAATATTTAATTTTAATTTAATTTAAGTCTGTACTGGAACAAGATAGGTCAATTATTTTTGTGTTTTTAAGTTTCGAATTTTCATTCTTTAAACAAAAATAATACTCTTTATTATTTCGTTGGAAAGTTTTTTTAAAATGTATAATAAACTAGTATTATCAACGAACAAGTTATATTTAGATATAAATAATAACTTTAATACACTCACCAAGCTGACCCTTGGATTTAAAAAAAAATAGAATAACATGATTTGATAGAAAATAGGTAATTGAAACATAGTCATTTTTTTTAATTAATCGAAACAAAAATTTAAAAAATAAACTTTGCAATTAAAGTAATCGATATTTATATCTAATTATCTTTAATTAAAGTGAATCTCTCCAAACTATTGAAAAGCAGTGAAGCATTCTTCGTAATATTGTGTTGATTTAAAAAAAAAAATATATATAGATAATATTTGATTAAATAAGTTGCAATTAAAAATTAAAATCTAAAAAAAATGTGGAAAATAATGTGAATTAAATTAATATCCATTTATTTTTAGTTGCTTTCTAGCGTAGTGAGCCTTACCTGGGACACACATAGGAGGGCCTGCAATATTGAACAGGTAATTAGAGATAATTAAAATTAAATATGTTTTGTAATCAACATTTACATATATAGGTAGTAAACAGATAATTGGAGCTACAGAAAACAGGTCGATATCCTATATTACACCCTACAGGACAAAGTAAGAAAGTAATTGTATTAAAATTTAGAAGGTGTTAATCAACAAATGGGATATTTTTTGTACAATCACGACCGTTGGTTGTAAAGAGAAATATCTCCTGTGAAAGACTAAGTCATCCTCTCTTATAAATGCGGCTGTGTTACGACAACAGCAGTGTTAAGACCGCCACATGTGTTAAGACCGCCACATGTGTTATGACCGCCACTGTGTTAAGACCGCCACATGTGTTAAGACCGCCACATGTGTTAAGAATCGCCACATGTGTCATGACCGCCACTGTGTTAATACCGCCACATGTGTTAAGACCGCCACATGTGTTAAGACCGCCACATGTGTTAAGACCGCCACATGTGTTAAGACCGCCACATGTGTTAAGACCGCCACATGTGTTAAGACCGCCACATGTGTTATGACCGCCACTGTGTTAAGACCGCCACATGTGTTAAGACCGCCACATGTGTTAAGACCGCCACATGTGTTAAGACCGCCACATGTGTTAAGACCGCCACATGTGTTAAGACCGCCACATGTGTTAAGACCGCCACATGTGTTAAGACCGCCACTGTGTTATGACCGCCACTGTGTTATTACTACCTCTGCGTTACGTATACCGCTGTGTTAACGTCACTAGCTTTGAAACTGATCTGTCGTGATAATAATTCTCCAAAAAATTTTCTAACACATGAAATTATTGTACTATATGAATTTGCTGTTCTGATCTTTAGTCCTATCACAGCCGTCGCGTGGCCCTACAACCCCTTCAGCTGCGTTGGGGCCTCATCACTGATTTCATCCAGGGCGACGAATCATTCTGTTATTGGATTCGTTATATCCATTATTAAATATGACATTGAAATAAATGGATATTGTATGAACTTGCCCGTCGCGTATTATTTTTTTTTCGTGTGGGATAAATATTTGGCGATTTCTTCTTCTTCTTCTATAACTTAAGGGCCCACGATCAATTTATTGATCATTTTGGCTCCTATTTTTGCTAATTTCCAATAAAATAATCCGGAAATGCAACAAAAAAAAAAGCAGTCGGCAGTGACGGTAGCAGACACTTATAGATATGCACATTTTGCTTTAGCATGAGTTAACATCACAAGCGAGCTCACCAGAAAACTTAATAGCGCAGAGATGAACACCATTTTGAGAGATTTTCAAACGAATTCACGCGTTAAAATTTAACGCAAGAGGAGGCGTGCCTGGCTAGTCACTAGGGCTAGTGTTCTTATATTGGCCAAAATGGTGTCACCTGATATCCCCATGAATACTGCGCAAGGTGATAATACATGTGAAGGTATTATTTTCGTTCACTTTATTCTATTATAGCTTTTGAAACCCATACGTCTATGGCTAATTACAGCGTTTTCTTCTATGAGCTTTTCTCACTGGACAACATATTTAAAAATTCCCATGGCAGTATCGACTTAAGCAGTGCGTTCGGGTTTTGAATGGCAAAAAAAAAATGTTCATTATAGCGTGGGATGTGTCCTTTCATCTATCAGCCAGAAGTTAGGCTCTCACAAATGTAATTCCCATCCAAGGCAAGCCTGGTCATTCAAAAGGAAATGAGCGACAAAAGGTATCGGAAAATGTGGAAAAAAAGGCGCAAGTAAAGAAGGAATGTTTCGGCAAGAAGCCTCTTAAGTACCACCCCGGAGCTAAGTGTTAGTTTGATCTATTTTGTTTTTAGTTTTATTTGTTCGCTGAAGGCTTCTTTTTTGTTGTTCAGCGTGGTTCACTTTTCGACAACTTTACAATGAACCAGTGCTTCTGATACACATTAAAAACGTTTAAAATGATTTCTCCTAAAATAAGTCGTATTTGTTGTTGTTTTTTTTTTTAATTGTTTCCCAGTGCACTCGTTTACACAGTAAAGACGAGCCTTTTAAGAGCACATGAAACGACGTCAATGTATCAATCAATGTTTCTGCTTGAGGCCTGCTGTCGGAAGTCAAGTGTTGAGTCTTACTGAAGCTTCTGTTTTTGTTTTTGTTTTTTGCTATAATTAATGTCGACATCAGACTATTTTCCGGGTTTTATTTTTAATTCTTCAAACTGTACTTGTTAGATGTATCATAAGACATTTTGAGGTGTTTTCATGTAATGAATCTGTCATGTGTTGCTCTGGTAGATGACCATTTCGCCGAAAAGAGGGGAATTGGGTAAGCTTAGCATGCAATGCAATTCAACTTGATAACATTGATTTGTTTAAAAAAAAAACTGTCGAGTGTGTGCTAACATTGCGAGATCGGCAGGTTCAGTATCTCCCAGATTACTCATTGTAAATGTTAAAGTTAAAGTTGGGGTTGCTACAAATAAATGTAGTTGCTGATGATGGGATGCTCTAGGGGGAGGGGGGGGGAATACATTTCCAGCTACTGGTTACCGTTGAAATATGAATTTCATCTGAATAAATTAGGATTTGCAAATTCATGGATATTTTTAAAAAAATTGATTTGTAACGATCATAAATGATTGTTTGGTGACAGCGTGTGCAAACATACTCATCACAGATGTGTTGTTGTCAAAACAGTTTGAACACAACAAACATGTTTTGACTTAAGGTGGGACTAGTTTATTTTTTTTTATATACGTCAGTAATTTCCCTGACTTATCCAATAAAAACACCTTCTGTTTAAAAAAAAAAGAAGACATTGTTCTATCACTTAGTCTTACCATATTGTAATCCAAATTTAAAAAATCCACTACATTCTCCAGCTGTTAAGACAACCCGCCCACGAATTTAGGTCGGTTCACTTGAACATGTGTGCGGTAGCAAAATTGATTATGCCTGCTTCTAATTTTCAAAACGAGAAAGAAGTCCTCTCGGATATTTTTTTCTAATCTCTTTCTTCATGTAAATGTTTTCACCCCCAAAAAATATTTTAAATTAAAAAAAAAAAATAATTTAAAAAAAAATTTTGTTTCGTAATATTAAAAAAAAGAAATATGTGTATGACACAAACAGATCCAAAAGAGCCGTCGCTTGACTGCGCATGCCCCTTGTCACTTTTTGGTTTTATCCACACCGTCACCGCCCTACCCCCCCCCCCCCCAATCTTGCATTTAAGGTTCATAGTTAAAAGAAGAGTCCATCGTAACTTTAAACCGCTAACATATCCGAGGACTCCTGCAACCATAGTGGTAGCAGAGGTCCTCACGATTGCTCTGACGTCAAATGATGCCTAAATTATGCTCCCTGATCAAGTGTAGATGGGTACAAAAACTACATTTATATGGAAAAGCTTTAATGCATTCTTGAATATTGAATTCGTCAAAATCGGTTGCCGACTATATAACGATTTAAAGGGCGGACTAAGCTAGGGCCTAATGAACACAATGAAGAGCGCCACAACTGGAATGTATTTAGTTCTTGTTGGGCTGGAGCTGAGCTAGAGATTTCCCTTATCTGAAATGCCCTCTCCTAAGTTCTTTGAAAGACACTCACCGAATTCAAGTTTGGTTCAAAAAGTGTCCTTATATCTCGAATTTATCAAACATTTTCTAAGGGGACCCCGGCACCCGCTTTTGCTCTAGATGGTTCAGCGCCCTCGATTTCTTCTCCCCTCTCTTCACTCCCGCCACTCACTGCGAATGTAAAGGGTTGAATCTAAGCTTGCGTCCAATGATTAACCTGGGCCTGCTACAACCTGAGTGATTTCCTCCCCAACTCAGCTACGCCTCTGGCTGATGGCATTGACCACCCGAAAAAAACTGACACTCCCCCCAACCCTCCCCCCCTTCCCGCCCCTGAGCAAATTGCCCGAAAGAAACACTGAGTCCTGGTGAATGTGGACCGTTTGCAAAAGGCAGCATTAAAATTCCGAGAGATTTTCTTTCTTTTTTCCCAGATGGCACGAATTGACACAGATAAGCCGTATATAATTACATATTTTCGCAGTTTTTGAAAGGTACTTTACACCTTTTTCAGTACTATCAATTTTGGTGCATACCGTTTTTGTTGTTGTTTTTTTTGTTGTAAGTTATCTTATTACGCTATCTTTGGTAATTTCGATTAACACATTTTATTTAATCGTGCTCATTTCAAATGTATGTCGTCATCGTTCGGTAAACTTTATAGAAAACCATATTAACATGGCATTTAGAAAAGCCATAATATCATGGTTTTTACATCACAAAACCAATGATGAAACTTGTGTATTTAAAATCAGGGTTGTTAATATAGCAATATTGTATTGGTATTGGTAGTATTGCCAATACTTTTTTAAGTATTGGGACGATATTGCAATACTTCTTGAAATTTGATATTGGTATTGGTATTGCCAATAATTATTTTTGATATTGGTATTGATTTTTAACCAATACTAAAAGCAATATTCAATAAATTCTCTACAATATTGGTTGTGAATAAAGCTGAATGTAATAAATTTTTCTTTGGTGTCGCCATCTTGCGAGTGACATTGCCAAACAACTTTTGAATGAGACTGATCAATGAAATGAATGATAATAGAAATCAAATCATATATGATATCTTTGGCAATGAGCATTGACCAGTGACTTACCAAGGCTCGATTAAGGCTTAGGCACTTTAGGCACCGTTTCAAATCATATATGATATCTTTGGCAATGAGCATTGACCAGTGACTTACCAAGGCTCGATTAAGGCTTAGGCACTTTAGGCACCGTGCCTAGGGCCTACAAACAAAAATAAGGCCAAACAAAGAAAAAAAAATTTTTTTTATTTATATAATATTAAATTTGTTGTAATTCATTCACAATATGTGTACAGTATACATATTAAAAATCTTGTTGCTTAAGGACGTTAAGGTATGCCGACTTATTTAATATGTTGTCAAAGACTTTTGAATGCTTTGAGGAAAATTGATGAAGCAAGTGTTAACTATTGAACAAAATTTGGTTAAAAATACATTGTCTAAATTAGCCAAAAATGTTGTTATCGTTTATCGATGTAAGTGATATAGAGCGATGAATTACGTATTTGCGTTTTATTCGTCGAATGACCCAAATAATGGTATTGGTAAGGCAATAATAAATAAATTTTGGTATTGGTATTGCAATACTGGTTTTTAAATTGTATTGGTATTGGTATTGCCAATAGATTTTACAGGCAGTATTGGTATTGGTATTGCCAATAATTTTTTTTAGTATTGTTAACAACCCTGTTTAAAATGTTTAGTAAAGGGACACTTGTTTCATTCAAAAATGCTTTAGATTTGTGAGGGATAGGGTTTCTACGCATATCAAGCTGGTATAAGATTATTTAGTTTAAATATATAAAATAAGAAGTAAGAGGAAGACTCAAACGTGTCATAATTATTACGCTCGTTGTGAAGGACATAGTAGTAGATTTGTGTCATACTAAGGTCTGAACGAGATCTAAGTCACGATAATGTGCACCGTGGCTTCATAATAACCGTGTATGTCTCCTCGATCAAGAGGAAATCAAGAATATGTCTGTGTGTGTTTCTGTTTGTGTGTGTTTGTTGGTGTGCATGTGTGTGCTGGTGTGTGCGTGTGTGTGTGTTTGTGTGTGTATGTGTTTAAGTGTGTATGTGTGTGTGTGTGCGTGTGTGGAGACAGAGTTGGTAGCGTCATTGTTAAGCTTACAGACGTACTCCAAGAAATATTTGAGCTTATATGATTTAGTTACAGCGTCTTAACAATTACTCAGAATGAAATTTTTAAAATTTTCATTTTTTTAGAGACAGAAGAGAACACACAAAAATATGTCTCCATTTCTTTATTAATGTCAATCAATGCCTTTCCACGGCACATGTTTCATCAAAGTAGTTCCAAGATTTAGACAAAAATGGGGTCCATACGTCCAATCCCTATTTGAGCCCCTCGAAAGCTCATCAAATGTTCCACGGTCAGTTCCGGGTGAATTAGTTTGGGATACAAATGTATCTTTTGCATTTTGACAGACAGCATTGCATGTTTTCCGGACAGATCCCATTTTCTTCACAAGAGATCATCTTCCGAGCTTCCAGATCGCATGTGCTCGTGTCATTTTTATAGTACATTGAGGGCGTTGGGCATGTGCTCTCGGTCTTGTCTTCAGGGATGCATCGCTGAGTAGGCGTCCAGTTGCAGAGACGCGGGCTGGTTTCGGCGATGCATTCGGGCGTCACAAAATGGCACGTGGAGTTTATGTCGCACTGAAGTCGGCACAAGCCGGGCTCGGGCGTTACGCATTTGTAGGTGGGGCACGGAGGTTTGACACAGCGGATCAACGTGTCCACGCAGACCAGACCGGGGGAACATCTTCCACAGGCAGTGATGGGCTTGTGAGAAAAATAAAGATTCATTTAAAAGGAAAAAACCAATAATTAAAGTATGTAAAAAAAAAAAGATAGAGCCCTCTTGTTAAAGAGTTTTATTATTTTTTTATTGAACAAACGTGACGTTTTCGGTCAGTTTATCGTTTTCTTGTGAAGTTATCACCCGAAATCTATTGATGATCTCGTTGCAACTGAATAGTGTCAACATCGCGTCTTCTTCGTTTCACGGAGGGTGGGTAGGCGCGCTCCTATAAGAGGAGTAGAGTTTTAGGGATTTAAATAAAAGAAAAAAACACTACTTTTGTCGATGTAACGCTATCAAAATTTTTTAATGATACGAAGTAGCAAATAGAAATATAAAACAATCTATCACACTAAACCACTAAAAATGAGAAAACACTTAAATATTATTCAGATGCATTGCGCTAAGAAAGTCTGACAAATACATATTTTTATTTTTATTTTAAACATATTTAAATCCGACTATCTTTGCGGAATTATTTTCTGCTTTTCAGTGGTTACATTCGTCTTTGATTGAAAGTCTTTATTTAAAAGTGTTATTATTATTTTTTTTATTTGCCTCTTTTCAGTTTTCCAAATTTAAATTTTGATATTATCAAAGCAGTATTATTTAGTTTTTCCTTTTCAAAATCCCCAAAGTGCAACGGCGCCCACAGGACCTTAGAGACCCTCACTCCCCCCCCCCCCGGTCATAAATCTCCCGTCATGCTCTGAACGAAGCAGACCCGATGTTTTCCTGACTTGGAGGCGAACTTACAGGTGATGACGTGATAGCGAGTTCCCTTAGTGAGTGTGTAAACAAAAAGAACTCTCGTCATACGCGACGGAAATTCCAGTAGAGACAAAACCCTAGAAAAATTAATAGATAAAACAACTTCAAGTTGCGTCAGCATTCATTCCGAAACCTGTGGCTACATAGAATGCTCAGCTCCGTAAATATATAATAATTTTTCTTTGTTTTTGTAATGCATTTTAAGAATATTTAATTATTTTCTATCATTTAATGCTCTAAAACACATTCTTTGCTACAAAGTCATGTTTTTTTTTTGTTGTAAAAACAATTAAAAAAAAAAAATATAATCTATAATTCAATTAAACTCTACAACCAGCTCTGTATTTTTGGCAATGCTTCACTGGTTCTTTTTAATTTTTTTTGTAAATATATAATAATTTTTCTTTGTTTTTGTAATGCATTTTAAGAATATTTAATTATTTTCTATCATGTAATGCTCTAAAACACATTCTTTGCTACAAAGTTATGTTTTTTTTTTGTTGTAAAAACAATTAAAAAAAAAAATATAATCTATAATTCAATTAAACTCTACAACCAGCTCTGTATTTCTGGCAATGCTTCACTGGTGCTTTTTAATTTTTTTGACCAAATTGAATGGGAAGACGATGCATATTCTGAAAAAAGGAAAGCCTTTCCAAATGTTGCATTTCTTGTTGGATTTCGAGTTCGCTTCGTTAATCTAAAAAAAAATATTTAATCTGTCGCATCAAATGTGTATACAATATATAATAAACTGATTTTAACTCACCACTACTTCATAATTAGTCGTATTTATGACGCACTGTCGGGTAGGCTCAGTATCACACAAAAACAGATCGCAGATGGCACTCGCGTCGGCCTCGATCAGCAGCTGACAATCTTCAGAGATGCTACACGGGTTGTATAGCTCCAAGCACGTCTCTCCCGGCGCGCAGCCACCACAAAGATCTCTGGGCTGACAAGTGTGAGTCCTGCATGATTCACAAGTCGTACTCGATTCTAAACAGACTTCGTTATCTCGACAGCCGCCACACGAATTGTTGGCCACACACTTGTAAACTGGACAAGGTCCTGTGACGCAGACGATACCGGTATCGATGCAGACCTGGTCTTCTCGACAACCTCCACATTGGCCCGTTTCATTTTTCTAATGGGAACAATTAAAATGCAGATAATTTAATTTAAAATTACTTATCTAGAATATCGTAAGTAAATGAATAGAGGCGCACGATATTCTAGTTACTTAGAGTATGATCTTAAGATGTTTACGGTTAAAATTTCAATGAAAGAATGTTATTTTCAGACCAGCGGTTCTCAACCTTGTGGGTCGCGACCCCTTTGGGGATCGAACGACCCTTTCATAGGGGTCACCTACGACCATCGGAAAACACATGTACCCTACAGTTATGAAGTAGCAACGAAAATAACTTTATGGTTGTGGGGTAACCACAACACGGGGAACTGTATTAAACTTGTCTGCCACCAAACCCGGACGCTTGTTCCAAAAAGGTTCAGGACCGCTGTCTTATTAGCTTTAAATGAACTATACAAAAAAAAAAACTTGAAGTTTAAAAGAAAATGATAGGAAAAAAAAGCCTCTGATAAGATTGTTAAGTACATCTGAATCAAATGTTTTAATTCAGACATTGGATTTCATTTTAAGCATCTAACAATCTGTCTTCGTTCATTCTCCCTCTTCCATTTTTTTTTCTCTTTCTCTCTCTCTCCCTCCTTTTATCTTCCCATCTTTCTCTTCGCGCGATCTCTCGCTCTCTCTCTCTCTCTTTCTTTCTCTCTCTCGCTCTTTCTCTCTCTCTCTCTCATTCTCCTTCTCTCTTTCTCTCGTTTCCGATATATCTTTAGGTAATATGGTGAAATCATGTTAAATGATTAACGTTTTTTTTTCTTCTTGTGAAACCGTTTTAATATGTATTTTGATTTCCTTTAAAATAAAGCATTACCCTACACGCCTGTGCGTGTGCGTGCAAAGTGGTTCCTATCCTTGAAACACTATACACATACCTCAACAACGTTTGAATAAGAATAAATCGATCTTGTCTGTGCTAGAGAGCCTCGGGTAAAGGTAGATTATAGGTAATCCATACAATTAGATTATGGTTAAAGGTAGATTATACTTAAAGGTAGATTATGTCGTTTTCTCTGGAAATTACTTTTAATTCCCATTAATTTGTGATTTATTGCAGGTATTGTATCATTATGTTAATCATGCTATCACTTTTTTTTTTCTGATTTTTGCGTCCGATTTTAATTTTACTTCCGGCACTTGACACTCCAATGAAAGAATGTTATTATGTACCTACTTTGTAAGGTAAAGGACTAACCTCTCGACACTCAAACAAGTCAAGGCATTCTGTACTCCGACCCTCGTTAGCCCTCCCTGGGAAACAATCCTGTCCAACCTTCGCGCAAATCTCTTCATCACCGCACCGGGTGCAATTCTCGGCAACACACACTGGAGGTAAAGACTCTTCACACGGCTTTCCGTTTGGGCAAGGTGGAGTTTTCAGTAAGCATGTGTATCCTGAAATCAGAATAACATAAAAGATGAGAAAAAAAAAATACAATAATTTTTTAATATATTTTTTTAGATAAATAAATCTAATTGTCAAAAATCTTAACCCATGCGAAGATAACCGTGTTCATAAAGTTATATAAAATAAAACCGTGGTTTGGATATCGTGGCTTTGACACACACACACACACAAATGTTGCGATTTTTTGTTATAATAATATTACATTCAAATTCTATAAAGTTCTATCAAATAAAACATATTAAAATGTTCAAATGACCATCTGGACAGCGGACCGGACAGATCGCTGGGACGATTGGCTGTATGCACAGCTTGACTCCAGTCGGACCTTCACAGCACTTTTGGTCAGGTCCACATTCTTGGTCCCAGAGGCAGGCTTTATGGTCATGGACAACAGTTGCCTTAAATGACAAAGACATTAGCAGATATATGAAACTAAATGTCCCGTGATTAAAGCTCTACACTCTACTGTATTAGGGAAGCACTTGCCTTAAATAATGAACACGTTAGCAGGTGTATGAAACTAGATGCCTGTTCTTAAGGCTCTACTATATTAGGGAAGTGACTCAATTGAAGAGGTGTGCACCAGAGCACGTTTAATCAGGCGAGACTTTAAAAAAGAACCTTCCGATGTACAGAATAATTGTAAAGGATTGATATAATTTGGTAGTTTTACTTTTCATTCAGAACAAGAAACTTTTGAACGATTTTTTACTAGAATGACTCGTCAGATACTTATAGTAGGAACAAAAGGACATAGGCACCAACCGTAGGTACGGGCACACACTAACCGTAGGCACGGGGCACACACTAAACTAAACGCAGGCTCGGGGCGACACTAAGCGTACGTACGGGCCCCCCCCACTAACCGTAGGCACGGGGCACACACTAACCGTAGGCACGGGCACACACTAACCGTAGGCACGGGGCACACTCCGGGTCTCACTTCGTCGACCAACGTGCCATGGCAACACATGTTTTCACCTTTACCGTCGACCACACACGATGACCCGGTGGGGCATTGTTCCATAGGATTAGGACCCTTGCACGTCAAGAGCCCGTATTTAGAAGGGTCCATTGCGCAGTGAGTCAAAATAGCTTTCAGCTTGTTGGCTTGAATGCAAGCTTTATCTATATCTGTGTGGAGTAAAAGAACAAACATCATTTTTTTGTTCCCATTTCGAAAAAACAAAACAAAACAAACATACTGTTTTAGGGAAGTAGGATTTGTTTCATGAGAAGCAGAAATCACGTGACCCGAAACCTTTCTTTTCTTTATGAACAATCAAATGTAACTTGGTCATTGTGATGCAGATGCAATATATTTTCTGTCTCGGAACATACGATTTAAAAAAAAATCGATTTAAAAAAAAATATTTAATCTATTGAATTTTAGAATTATGCATTTTTAAAGTCCATGATTTAATCCAGGCCTGCACACCATACGCCCCCCCCCCCCGGCAACAAGTGGCCCGCCAGCACCCACTTTGCGGCACGCGAAGTAACTAAATATTCTTTATTCTTATTATTTTCTTCATAACTTTCCCAGCTGTCCAATTTTCTTTTGGCCCGCACAAGTCCTGTCATATTTATTGTTTTTGGCCCGCATAAGTTTTCATAAGGTATTACGACCCGCCTTACAATTTGCGTTCTGCAGGCCTGATTTAATCTATTCAATTCGACAAGTATGCATTGTTAAAAAGTCCTTGATTTAATCTATTCAATTCGACAAGTATGCATTGTTAAAAAGTCCTTGATTTAATCTATTCAATTCGACAAGTATGCATTGTTAAAAAGTCCTTGAATTAATCTATTCAATTCAAAAAGTATGCATTGTTAAAGTCCTTGATTTAATCTATTCAATTCGATAAATATGCATTGTTAAAAAGTCCTTGATTTAATCTATTCCATTCGATAAATATGCATTGTTAAAAAGTCCTTGATTTAATCTATTCAATTCGACAAGTATGCATTGTTAAAAAGTCCTTGAATTAATCTATTCAATTCGAAAAGTATGCATTGTTAAAGTCCTTGATTTAATCTATTCCATTTGACAAATATGCATTGTTAAAAAGTCCTTGATTTAATATCTATTCCAACAAACTAAGCCTATAAGCTTTGTTTGTGTCGATCTGTTACTGGCATCTTAGCATTTATTTAAACATTTGAATATCGGAATTAAAATCAGAAGTCGCCCAGTTGAAAAATGTTATTTATCGCCCAAACTGCATAAGGAAGACAAATACTGTTTTCAAAAGGAATGCAATCGTTGACGATAGATCAGCAAAACAGGGCGTCAGTTGAAAAATTAAAATTAACGTAAACTTTATAGACATGATTTTATATGGTAAATACCTTCATAGAACCACTGGTGGCCTTTTTTCCCCCTGTTCATGAAATAGGTTTGAAGAAAGTAATCTGTTCATCACCCCCCCCCCCCCCCCCCCCGGGGCCGGTTATATTTTTGTAAGATTATCATATGCACGCACTCGACATGAGATTTGCTGCCTGACGTACTACTCGGCGCTTACAGACAAAAACTAGGGTTTTTTTTAAATTTGGGGAGGGGGGTTCAAGTTCAAGAAATAAGTTTGAAGTTCATAATATGTTAATCTTCCCCAATTTACCTTTTTTTTAAAAAAAAAATTACCTTTATCTAAGATGGTTGGACTCACGCACTCGACCTGAAGCTGGCTGCAGGAGGACTGACTGACCACACGGCACTTGGAGTCAGCACTGCACGCGACACGATCACAGGGGTCCTCAACTAACAAATCAATAGCAGGGGCTAAAATAGACATGAAATAAACACTGAAATTAAATGTGTACGTTTCAACATCTTACGAAAGTGTCAAAATATGCAGAGTAAATGATTGAACCGTATTACAAAAGTCAACTCATTTCATTTACACAGCGGTATGTGAAGCTCAATTTTCTTCAATTTTTTAAAAATCCTTTATATTAACTTCGCTTTTGTTCTAGTGTTCTGGCTGGGTGGAAAAAATCTTCGGACGACTTACTGACCCACTTCCCGTCAAATTTTCGAGCTGAAATTTAGCACTTAGCCATCATCATCCCACTGTTGTCGGTGTTTTTCAAGGGAACGATGAAATAAATATGATGACACGGATTTCACGAGATAAAATTCCCGATAAATGCGCTAAACGAGATTCTTTATTAAAAAATTATCGCAAGTGCGTTTTCTTTTTTTTTTTTTTCCCTAAAATAGTTGTATAAATAAATCTGTCGTGTCGCATTGGGTTGGTCATTACTACAAGATTTAGATTTTCTTGAATGTTTTTTATGTTTTTTTTTAATAATTTTCAGCCCCACCCCGATTGCTCGATTTTACATTTTATACAGGGTTTTTACGAAAAGCTTTGTTTGAAGGTGTTAAAAAAAAAAAAAAATTAAGTCTTTAAAAGATGATCTGGAAAATAATACATTTCTTGTTCACAATTATAGACGATAACCTTTCAACTGTACTATCTAGACAACTGAACTATTCAGACAACTGTACTATTCAACAAAGAAGATGAGCTGACAGTTTGTTAGGTAAGGGACAAATCAAACACTTTCTTGTATACAAATTGAAATGAAATCTAAAATTTAAACTTTTGTTTTCTTTTTTTTTTTTTTTTTTTTTTTTTTTTTTTTTTTTTTTTTTTTTTTTTTTTTTTTTTTTTTGTTAGTATATTTTTTATACGAATACAGAAAACAGTCGGCTACCTGGTGCAGAGCAGGCGTGGCCTCCACACACAGTCTTGCAACACTTCTGGTTGCCAGGACACATCTCGTCTGCCTCACATTCACACATGCAGGTCGATAAAAGCGTCGGCTGGAGAAGGCATACGACGCGTGGGTACTTAAGAATCAACTACTGTTTTTATGTATTTTTAGTTTATATTTAATTAGATATTTTTTTTAGAATCCTTACAGTATGATTTTTTAAAAAGTAAAATAAAATTGCTGCATAAAACATATTATATGACATGCCAATATATCCCCTCCAATATTAATACATTATTTTTTTTTCATAGAAATAACTTTGGTATAAAAACCCTATTTTACAATATAATCATGTGTATGCTTGCTTTAATGACAGGGTTAAAATCTACCGTGTTAGACAGTATAAGTTAATGACAATATAAAATGAATAAAACAGAGTATGGTTAAACCTGAAAAAAAGGAACGCAACAAAACAACGAACGTGTCGGCAGAAAGCCTTCGTCAGCGAACTAAACACCAGAGAAAAACAGTATAAAAATAAAGATAAGGAATAGCACTTAGCTTAGAAGTAGTATCCGTAGCCAGCAAAAGAAAAAGTTAATGACACTTATTTTTACAGCTATTTAATTATTTAAGAGCATTAAAAAGATATAAAAAAACTCATCAAAATATATATTTAATAAACTAGACGATCTGACCCGGTGTTGCCGGGATGAAAATGGAAGACGTACAGCGCTACGTTCTATCTGCTATTGCGAAGTCACAATGTATACAAATAGATTTCTTAAGCGTTTAATCGAGCCAGGTTTTGAGAGGTTGTATCTTATAATTTTTAAAATGTCTATTTATAGATGTTTAATGGGTCTAAAACAAACTAAGTTTTTTTTCTTTTTTTTTTTTTTTTTTTTTTTTTTTTTTTTTTTTTTTTTTGAGAAATCGGTATCTGCTGTACAATATTATAGTGCTATCAGACACTTTTCACTACCCTGAACTACAAAAAAAACAAACTTATATTAACTTTTTAAAAAAGTCAATTAATATTATAGATATTTAAAAAGGGTACACTCATTTTAACAATATAAGGATATTTAGATATAATAATTGTATCTCCATTAAAAATGTATCAAAACGTTTGCCTCACCCCTAAAATATATCATTGGAAAATCGTACAAGTTCGAATTATTATATCTATCAAGAAAAATCTTGACGCCAATGTTCATGTCTGTAACTGGATTGTGTTTTTTCAATAATATAAACATTATCGAAGTAAAACAATTTTTTATATTTTTTTTATTTTAAAACAAAATCATAACCTATCACACCCCAGAGCCTTATTTTCAGGAAATGATTATGCAATGACTTTATTTATTAAGATTAGATTTTAACATTTGTTGTTATGAAATGTTGTAAAATGTTTTGAATTTTTAAAAAATGATTATCCACATATAAATGTCTTTTTTTTTTTTTTTTTTTTTTTTTTAACTGGAAAAGAATATTCCAAAAAGTTTAAAAATAAAGTTACTAAATATAACCAAATTGTTATCTTTATTAGCATCTGTCCTTCCTTTAACCTTGCCCCTGAACTACATTTTTTTTTTGAAGAAAAATGGGTTATTCTCGATGGCCTTAGTTTGAAAGAAAATCTCATCCAGTATTTCCCCCTTTCCATCTTCATTAAATTTTGCGGAATGCGTAAATCTTGCCACAATGAGTCAACACTCTACAATTGTATTTGTCGACATTGGTCGAGCGCATACTTATTTAACTTTTCTTTTAAATTTAAAACTTATTTTCCACAACTACATTACCATCGAATTTCAAAAAAAAAAAAAAAAAAGAGTCGTCCACACATTAAAATGTACACACAGTCTTTTCTGCCCCTTGAAATGTGTTTGCAGAAGGAGGATAAATATATGATTTAATTTTTTGAAAAAACTTTATATCAATTTCTGGTATTTAGCATATGTGGAATTTGACATATTGTTTTAGCTATAAAATACGCCCACGCGGTGTTGTTGCGTTTCTTGTGCTGCCTGTGGCAAAGTCAAACGATCGCAGTCCCTCTCCACCACACACCCTAATATTTTATAACGTTTTTAAAAAACATCAATAAAAGCGCCCAGGGATGTTGAAACTATCGGTATGCCTCGGTACATTATTTACACGCCTCTAAACTTTATTAGCATTCCAATGTCCCACTCCATTTTTAGTACAATGTGCTTCATTTTCTAAAAAACAAAATAGTCTGTTTTTTTTTTAAAGAGTATGGCAATTAAAAAAAAAAAATCCACACCGAAGTTAAAATCAATAACATAATCGGGTCGCAATTATTGATTATAGTACATAGATAATATGAGCCCCTTCCCTTCATTGTCTTCACCCTTAAAATGTGAAAACAAAAATAAAAAGGTACATAGGTATTGCTTTACGTTACATTATATATATATATATACAAAAATATTTAGTTAATAAAATGTTGGGGTTAAAGATATTGCTAAAACAAAAAAGGTGCATTTGCTGCAGATATAAAAAAACTTTTCAACATGTACCCCCCCCCCCCTAAAAAAATTTAGTTAATAAAATGTTGGGGTTAAAGATATTGCTAAAAAAAAAAAGGTGCATTTGCTGCAGAAAAAAAAAAACTTTTCAACATGTACCCCCCCCCCCCCACTCACAAAAAAAAAAACGTGCAGAATATGTTAAACGACTCACTATCAGATTAAGCTTAAAAGACACTCGCTCTATAATAAATTAGACTAATACATAGTTGATTAGAAAGAATGTCAGTCTCCTCCTATGCACTGCACTATCTTACATTCAGATGTTTACTTAAAATAATGCTTTTTTAAAATTTTAATTGTATATTTTATTTATGATAATAATACTTTTACATTTAAAAAAATTACATTTATAAAAGCAACAATTATTTTATCATAAAATATTTCAAAGATTATTGCCATTGTTTTTTAGAATCCAAATTCGAAACGGGTCTTGTAATCAAAGATGGATAGTGAACACAATATTGCACGTAGTTTGGTTTTGTTTAAGAAAAATAATACTTAGATTATATCTTAGAACATATTAGCATACTTATTTTATCGGAATTAAATTGATTCGATTCCAGAAAAATTAAAAATCATTTACAATTAATTGTTTTTTAAGAAATCCTTTTACTCCATGCGTTTAAATGTTCAACTCTAGTAGACTCAAATGTGTACGAGGTTTGGAGCAATCATGGGAAATTTTATTTAGTGGGACTATTTAAATCCTCATGGTGACATTAGGATATTCCTATTTTTATGTCAGTAAGTACCTTGACTTATTTGAGCTAAATATGCGCTTAGGTTAAAAAAAGGGAATAATAATATGAAGTAGCAGAGTCAACAAATTTTGCTTTATTTAGTTCACGAGTAATGCAGATGTTACAGATGTTTAACATAAAACTGCATACAGATAATACTTATTTACTACAAATACTTATGTACTATAGATACTTATATACTGTATATACTTACATACCACATATGCTTATGTACCACATATTCTTATGTACCACACATATACATATTTACCACAGACAACTATGTGCCACAGATACATTTATTCTACAGATACTTATGCACCATATATACTGATGTTAAAAACCCGAGCTTACATGTGGACACACTCCTGGGCGTGTCTCTCTTCTAATCTCACAGCGGGTACCATAAAATCCTACAGCACATTTGCATATTTCGACACCCTGCTCGGAAGTGCAAACACCTCCGTTGATACAGTAGCGTTCACAAGGGTATGGTTGGTGCCCTTTCAAAAAAAAAAAAAAAATTTTATCAGACTTTGAACTAAACAAGGGATGTTCATAGTTTAAAACTGAGAGCTAACAAAACAAATGTCCGAACTCAAGAAGTCTATTATTATTCAACAAAACAAAATCATTTTAAAATGTATGATCGTGTAGGTAGATGTGTAGATTGTAGATGTAACATTGTTTGCTAGAATGTTTTGGTCACCAGCGAGGCATGGAGTTAAATGACGACGCTGATAAACTCTTACCTTTAAAATATAATTATTTTTTTTTTTTTTTTTTTTTTCTTTTTTTTTTTCGCCTTTCAATGTTCCTCGTCCTATACAATAGCGCCACTTCGCATCACTACAAGTATACTAATTATATAGAAGATGTTTTCTTTTTTTAAACGCAAGTCGTGTTAAAATAAAAGAATTCAATTTTTTAACTTTGAATTCTTTTTTTTTTGTTCTATTTTTAAAATTATTTTTAGTTGTCATTTTTTGCAACATTTATTTTTTTCAAAAAAAATGATGAATTTATTGGAATTCTATCAATAATAATGTACATGTAATTTTGTTACAAATTTTGATCACCTTTAACATCTGTCTTCAAACACATTTTTCCACAAAATGTGAAACAACATTTCTGTTGTATTGAGCACTCCCAGTCATTGTCGCAGTGCAGACCTGAGCACTTCTCCAAGTCTCTGAACAAGAGCTGGAAGACGTGGGGCAATCAAGTTTTATAGAGATTAAATTTAACTGACATTTTGACCATAGTGATAAAATTTTGTATGGAGTAGTGTAAATGGAAAGAAGACGAAACCTAAAATTGTTTGAGAAATGAGAAATCCTTCACTAAAACCCGAGACCCATCGTGATTAATTTAGAAACATTAAGTTTGTTCTTTTTTTTTTTTAAATGTGTTCTGGCTGAGTTGCTAAACTTTCGAACGGCTAATTGACTCACTTTCCGTCATACTATCGAGATGAAAATTGGCGCATAGACTCGTTACCGATGTCAACTCATTAAATCCAATTTTTACGCCCACCTCCAAACCCCCTAAAATTAGTTTTTCCTGTATTTGAAGGGGAAAATGAAGGAGATACAAAAAAAAAAAAAAAAAAAAAAAAAAAAAAAAAAAGAAAATTCCCTATAACTGCGCTAATTGAGATTCTTTTAAAAAAATATCTCAAGTACGTTTGTTTCGTTTTTTTTTTCTGGAAATAGTTGTTGAAATAAATCTGCTGTGTAAAATCGGGGGCTGTCAAATTTTAATCTTTTAAGTTGGTGTGTATTCAATGTTTATTCAATTTTTTTTTTTTACCTTAATCCATATAGGTATAGAAGTTTTTTTTTTGTTTTAAATAATATATTATTTTTCATATATTCTTATTTAATTAATAATAATAATAGAACGTAATATAGATGTGAAACATGTTGGGAGTGATGTTTTATCCCTACATACATGTGTTCATAATGATTTTATTCTAATTCTTAATTGCAAGCCCTTTAAATAGTTTATCCTTTATTGTCTTATGTTCAAAACTTATGACAATTAAAAATTCTCTGGGTATATATTTTATAATGGCCGTAACGTTGTTGAGACGCGCTAAAATAAAATTCTCAGAAGTTAGCACTCACTGTGATTCCTATAAATTGCGTTACTTTGAATTAATTTTTTGTCAAACAACTAAAGAAGATGGTAAGTTAATACATTGCAACCGCCATTGTTTTACTGGCTTTTTCTTGTATTTATATATATATATATATCAACAAATGTGTGTGTGTGTGTGTGGTTGTAGGAATATAGAAACTAAGAAAGATAATATTTATAGAACTCCTCCCCATGTCTGGCTGCTACTCACCGAAAATGCCGGGCACTGTCCAGGGTGGTCAATGACGACGTCGACATTGTCAATCTTCGTCTGACAGCGCTCACCGTAATACTGGCTGCGACATTTACAGAAGGGGTGTCCTTTATAAACTAGACAGCGCCCTCCGTTGAGACAGTAATCCTTGCACGGGTCGGTCAGAATAACTGTTGAATGATTTCATCGTTAGCTGTACACATTATTTAAAATACGATATATGCAGTGGCTGATTTGTTATAAGTAAGGGCTTTCTTCAAAAAGTATTCTTTTTAAAAAAATATTTAAAAAATCCACTACTTATAAGACTGTGCTGTTTCAAAAGTCACCTGGTTGTAGCCCAGTGCTACGTCTTTAGCTTCAAAAGTTTAAGGAGTCACAATGGTTACGTATATTATATGGTTAACGTGTGCTCTCTTTAGAGCAAAGTATAATTAATTGTTGTTTTTTTAAACCCATGTTCCGTACAAATCCAGCAGGAGGTGCAGCATGTCTGGGCGATGTATTATAAACGTTATCAATCTTTTTAAAAAAATAAATGTTTACCAATCACGCTCGCGCTCGCCAATGTGACGTTATTAGTAGCCTTGACTTGAGTTGTATTTTGTTTAAAGTGAGGGAGAGATGCTCAACTCGTAAGCCTCACTTTCTCTTCCTCGGCTATTTGATTCAATGGCAAGACTTAGTCAAGACAACTGGGAAAGGATCAGGATGCAGAAGATGACCAGCAGAGTGTCTTGTGCGTTTCATTGTGCTTTTTACGCGTTCCACGTCGCAAGGGTTTCGCAAGATTTGTCGGGATTTTCATCGTGTCTATGTCATACCGGCTACGAGACTCCATCTCCGGGTTTCGATTTCACAGTTTGCCTTCTCTTTAGATAAGTTGCCATCCAAAGCTGCTATCAACAAGTCTCATCCACCCGGGTGCTGGTGGTGCTTTTGGATTTGCTGGGGATTGAATCCGTTGGATGGACTCAGTTTAGACCATCCGGCCACACAGCAACCCGACGCGAATTTTAATAAACCATTTTAACAAACTGTTATACTTTGTTTAAATTCATCAGTTTGATATGGATGAGCATCTACGTAATCTATATGGGGGTAGACGTTGTAACGCTTAAGAAATCAGTCACACAAATATAGTGTTTTTTTTTTTTTCTGTATACACCGTTTTACAACATTTTATAGACCAACAAATAAATAGAACTTAAAAAAAAAAAAACTTAAACAGCTTAAAATTCAACAAAACAAAAAAAGTAAATTATTTTACAGGTTTTTACTGTTCCAAAACGGAATGGGGTAGATGTTGTAACGCTTAAGAAATCAGTCACACAAATTTAGTGTTTTTTTTTTTTTCTGTATACACCGTTTTACAACATTTTATAGACCAACAAATAAATAGAACTTAAAAAAAAAAGAACTTAAACAGCTTAAAATTCAACAACACAAAAACAGTAAATTATTTTACAGGTTTTTACTGTTCCACTCAGCGAATTTAAGACAATGGTAGGATACTTGCATTGACAGTTGTCTCCGTAGTAGCTCGGAAGACAACGACAGTAAGGTGCTCGATCGCTCTCATCCACTAGACACGAGCCCCCATTGTGACACTTGAAGTCCACGCAAGGATTGCGTCGATCTAGAACAAAGAAGACGATTCCGGAAACAAAATGTTAATAGAGTGCTGGAGGAAACGATGTACGACGAAAGTCGTTTGTCTGTTGATTTCAGCCTGACAGTAACTTATGGGTAATTTAGACACATAAATTATACATTCAAAGTCCCAAAATAGTCGTGAAACAAAGCCCAAAAGACCCATCATGCTAAGCACCATGTTAACATCAAATTGTTTTTTTTTTTGTTTTTTTTTTTAGACGTCTTTTGTAAAAGACTGTAAAAATGGGAGGTTTTTACGCCATCGAAAATATCCTAAATATAATCTAACAATTTTTTTTTAAAATGTCTCTTTTGCTTTCAATCTACTGTCCGCATAGATACATTGATTTTTAGACTTTGGGTAAGTTAGATGCGTATATTCGTATAATCAATCGAGGTGTCAAGATTATAAAAAAAAAAATTGATTTGTATAAAATGAATTTAAGATTTACCTACGTTGACATCTTGCTCCGTAAAACTTAGGAGGACAATGACAGAAAGGTTTATTTTTTTTCTGTGACCGGCAGTATCCACCATTTTCACATACGACATTCCCACACAGGTCGTCAGTGTCTGTGGACACGAACAGGCAGACCAAGAAATTTGTATTGAAATAAATTTTTGCTAGTTTTCTCCTTTTTCTTCATGTAAGAGATGCGTGTAATGATGAACAGTTGGTGGTTTGGTAATTATTTGTCAATGCGCGAATACATATGATTTTTTTTTTTAAATCTCACCACCGAGCTTAGATTTCGTCCTCTCCTTAACCGTATAGATGCTTTTATTCTAGTGAAATTTTGGCGAAAACCTGTTTCTAAGGTAATATGTAAATATGTGTACCCATCGTTCTAGAGCCAAACGAAATTAAAGTCTATACAAAATTAATAATTTCAAGCAATCTTTCAAGACCAAAAATGTCATTTTTGCCCCTATTTTACAGTTCACGCGATCAAATATTCGCAAATTTACTTAAAATTTTCGTCAAATTTTCGTCAAATTTCTTTTTGAACAAACTATATTTTAAAATGAGATGGTGCGTTAAAAAAAAAATTGACGCAAATTTTAATCAAATTTGAAGCAAATTAAACGAAAATTCAATCGTTTGAACTGAACATATGTGTTTAGGTTTACAACAAATTTTTTTTTTCAACAAAAACCAATGAACGTAATTCCATTTCATGAAAAGTAACACTTACTTAAAGCCGGAAGTAGCTCGGCAAACACCGCCAGCACAATAAAGATTGCGTTTTGGATGCAGGCCATTTGAGCTGTTCATGTGTTGGCTCAACATTAATAAATCAAGAAATGAAGAGATGGGAGACAAAACACACACACACACATACACACACACACATACATTACACGCGTTAGTCTATGGCTGTAAGTTATAATATTATAAATCAATATTTTTTTAGTGATCTATCGAGCATAAAAACCCAGCAAGTGGTAGGACGGAGTGAAACTTCATGTTCGATAAATAAACAAACCGCTATTACTGCTCACATTATACAGGTTGTTGTTTTCTTTGCCCTTTGCCCTCTGAGACTCCAGATCAACGGTTCTGGACCTGTGGATGGTGATCCCGGGTGGAAAAGGGGGGGGGGCGGAGTCGAACGATCCTAACACCATCGGAAAGCACATACACTCTACAGTCATGAAGTAGCAACGAAAACAAAATTGTGGTTGGGGGTCGCCACAACATGAGGAACAGTATTAAATGGTCGCAGTATTCGCGGTATTCGGAAGGTTGAGAACTACTGTTCTAGACTTTTTAAATACACTTGACATGCAAATTTTGCATTCACCGTGTTAATGATCTCCACTGCTTTAAGCTTATCTTGGATACTGTTTTCCGAAATGTAGCATGCAACTTTTGGAAAGTCTTAAGTGGTTAAGAAATCTATCAGTGTGACTGTCACTTTTCTCTTCAGAAAAATTGGACGAAATGGAAAAAGTAATTGTCTCAATTATATGTGGAAATGATTACCTATGCGAAAGAACTCACTCTAATGTGTTTTGAAATCCCTGATGATTAAGACAGTTTTTGTGCTATGGTACTTCAGTGATGCGTAGAAATATTCTTTTATCACACAACACAACGTGATCATTGAGTTTTGCAAAGATTTTATTTCGCTAGCCTCTCTCTTGACACAATACTTGGTCGTTGGACAGAAATTTAATAACTCTTGGACATGTAACTTAATGGCTTCCATTTAAGTAACTGCGACACTACGACATTTACTTGACGTTGGCGGCAGTGCACATATTGACGGTCTCTTCATTACATTGGTGCCGATGCGTGATATTTTGGGCATCACCATAACATATATCGGCCATTGAAAAAATCGATTTTCCGTTAACACATAAAAAAAAAAAAAAAAAAAATTGACCCTTTGTAAATCTTCTCTCTGCCATAGTTATAGTTTTTGACATCTGCCCGATGCCCTTGAAAATGTTCACCCAAATATCCAACTGCAACGACTAACTTCTGCTAGCCGTCTCGTCTGCTAAATAGCGCTTATAAATTAATGTAATCATCTCTTTGATGGTATTTTACATGATGTTTGCCACATTACATTTTTACACATGAAACCTTCGCTAATTGTGGTAATTTCGAATTGACCACTTCTTGCAGAACGTTCAATATCAGAGTGTTTTATATTATCAGGTAAATTCGAATAAATCTTTTAAACCTAAATCGTGCTACCTAGACTGCGTAATGGGTGTAGCCAAAAGGTGGTGGAGATACCACAAACTGATCAAATGTAAATAATTGACCTTCTTCATCGCTGCTTTCCAAACTGTTTGTCGTGACAGTGTAAGTGTATCGTCTGCAGAGTTAAGGTGTGGCGCGAGAAAATAAGCCACACCAAAATTTACCAATTATTTAACTTTAAAAGAAAAAACAACTTTGGAAATGAATGCAGAAAATTATGGAAACGTGGTTGAAAATGGGAAATAAAATTGAAATAAGACCTCCTCAATCAAGATTGTGTTGCTGTTGTGTGTGTGTAGAAATTGCGTCAAAATCTGAGAAGAAGAAAAATCCACATACAAACCACCGGAGGAACCTGAAGAGATTATGCGCAGGGCCTGCCATATACAGGCGTAAATCTAATAATAGAACATCCGGGTGTACAGTCTGGCCAAGCACACTTAAGATATTAATTTAAAAAAAAAGAAAACTGGTGTTCCGTTTGGCCAATCTCTCAACAGCTGTTCGGCACTTCTATGTTAATGTGAGCCTTAAACTAGACGGCAACGGTGTTTACAACTTTATTTTAAGCACAATTTTACAAACAAATTTTTGCTGTGATGTATGCGGAAATGCATTGTTAAGAGCTATTTTTTTACGAAAAAAAATGTAACGTTACGCAATGTGATGTGATGTTTCCCAAACTTAGACATGACAAACCCTATAGGAATTGGGGTTAACGCGCTTCCATTTTGTTTTGGTGTGTGTTTGTGTGTGTGTGTGTGGTTTGGGGGGTGGGGTTGGGTAATGAGCGAGATTATCAAATTTATAAAAAAAAATATTTCTGCACAAAGTTTGTATATTTTGATCTTGCTGATATCTTTATTATTCAAATGAAACAAAAACCGACATTCGTAAATTTATTCGGAATAGAAAGACAAAGAAGACAATGGGGAAAAATATGTCGAAATAACTGAGTGCGACCTGAATGTGATAGTGGGCCAATTCTCATTTGTCCTAATTGTTTAACAATTCCCACTGCTCTTAATTGTGGACCAATTCTCATTTGTACTAATTGTGGACCGATTCTTATTTATCTTAATTGTGGACCAATTTCATAACTCTTAATTGTGGACGAATTCTCATTGCTCCTAAATGTGAACCAATGTTCATTACTCCTAATTGTGGACCAATTCTCCTTTTCTCTTAATTGTGGACCAATGTTCATAGCTCCTAAATGTTGACAAATTTTCATTACTCCTAATTGTGAAGCAATTGTCAGAGCTCCTAATTTTGGAACACTTTTATTTGCTCTTAATCTTAGACCAATTTTATTTACTCCTAATTTTGGACCAATTTTATTTACTCCTAATTTTGGACCAATTTTATTTGCTCCTAATTGTGGACCAATTTTCATTGCTCCAAAAAGAACGTCTTTGCCCGTAGTTCTTGAAATAGGCCATTTTAGGCTACACACCACCGCAGTCCCACTACCCACAAGTTTCGAAACTGACTTAGGGCCCACTGTATCGCGAAATGGTTTATGCGTGAAAATGTGTCATCAACAGTAAAAGCTTGTAAGGCAACGTGCTACTTTTTGTTTTGTTGCTTAATTGACGATTTTAAAGGAACTAATGGCCGATTTCTCTAAATATTGCAACTTGCTTTTTTGTTTATTCAGTTCAGTCTCATGGACATCCTGTAACAAGAGACCTCCTCTAACAAAGGACATCCTCTAACAAGACATCCTCTAACAAGAGACTCTCGTAAAAAAGATGTGGGTTTTTTTTCTTTTTTTTTGGTTTGGTGGGGAAAGGGGGGGGGGCTCTGACATTCACTGTTGTTAACCCAAGGATCAATGGATGACTATAAAGTGACTGTCCTTTGATCCGTCTGACGTGTAGTCGCACTCGGGATGGTACTTAATGTTGTACTCCCCGACATCTGATTCTTTTGTTAAAAGCCAATCTTGATCGTTTTTGACTTAACGTTGAGTTCCGAATAAATAAATTGAAATGAATGTACAAGAGTAAACAGTTAAGATCAGAACTTCGTTTGTTAGCCGCATTTACAATATGACATGATATAATTTTGGATAATCTGACCTATAACGAGTTGCGCTTAAAGTATTGATTGTAGTAGAAACAAAATATTCCTGAATGCCTTTTTCCGGTTGTCGTGCTATGGCTCTAGGCATAGGGCCCATACCATATTACAGGTTAAGGATAGTTAAATTATATCATCTCTGCTTTGAAGCAGATTATGGGGTCATATTTGTATTTATTTTCTCTACATGGTTTATTTAAGAATTATTTTTTTAACTAAATAATTGATTTTATGTTGTGTTTTTTTTTTTAAATTCTGTTCCCCTTTTTATGTTAATAAATTAATTTTATACTATCTTTGATTCATTCTTCTGAGCTAAAATTCTCTTTATTTTGATAATGTGCTTGTTATTTTAGCAATGCGCAAAATTATTCAAGAGTGAGCTGGTATTCTTATTGGATTAAAGTTCATTATTTTGTTTTTTTCTCATCAAAAAAGTAAATTACATTTGTAATTAGAAAAAAAAGTAAATTAAATTTGTAATTAGAAAAAGGGGGGGGGGGAGTGAAGCAGCAATCAGGTTAGGTAGAAGGAAATTTAGGGAAACCAAGTATGGGGAAAACATGAACAAAAAATGATGCCAAAAACAAAACAAACATTTATTTTGTTTTGTTACTTCCTTTTTTTTTCAGGTTTCCCCAAACTTTGTTTCAAAAACTGCCATTTAAATTTGTAACATTATCCTATATAGACTATCTATCTATTACAAATTATTTTTAAAAAAAAATTATTAATGGAAAATTTCCTTACGATAACATTTTATGAACAGAAAAACAATTAAGGCTTAATAACATTTTGGACCCGTGCTAAAAAAATACTAAAATTGATGACATTTCTGCTTTCACAAATTAAACTAAGATGTCTATTTGCCTAAACAACATTTGGAATGTGACTGTGAAGCTGTAATTTTTTAATATATAAGTATCAACCCTTCCTCCATGAAAACAACTATTATCTTTTGGGTATGCAGGTCATAAATGAGAATCACTGATATAGTTTACAATGATTTTTTTTTCTTTTTTCAATTTCCTTTGCCACCTGCAGTTTAAAGAAATATACAAGTTAATTTTGAAAAGTGGGAAAGCTTCTTTTTCCGTTACTTGTAACTTTGTTTATTTTCAATTTCATAATTCAAAAATGTATCACAATAAAAAACAAACATTATTCAATACTAAATTAAAAAAAAAATTCCACAATATGATAGTTATTAATTTTAAATTAGCAAAATATTAAGCAAATGTTTGAAAACATAATAATCTGATTTCATGGTTTATCTTTTTTTTATCATACACATAAATGAACATTAAGTTCACTACCAAAATCTAAACTAATTCAAGCTTAGAGTAAAAAAAATGGATTTTCCCACATTGATTATGCATTCATATCATTTACAGCCATGGTAATTTGAACAGTCCTTAAAATCGTACAGTTGTGCTACACATAACATGAGTAGCACACTGAATTTTAAATAGGAAGGTGTATTGTGTACACAGGACACATGATGCAAAATATCATAGTACAACAATGATCTAAAATGAAATGTAACTTTTTTTAATTTTATGAATCTAAACTTAAGTGGTGCTTAGCTTGTTATGAATCTAAACTTCAGTGGTGCTTAACTTGTTATGAATCTAAACTTAAGTGGTGCTTAGCTTGTTATGAATCTAAACTTCAGTGGTGCTTAACTTGTTATGAATCTAAACTTAAGTGGTGCTTAGCTTACCTTCACAATGAATTGGATGATCAAAGTTTCATACATCAAAGAGATTTAATTTTATTTTAATCACACACATATTTACATGTTTATTTATTTATATATATATATGTGTTGATGCATATGCATTTGTATAAATCAATTAATAGAAATGTGACACTACATGAGTATCTTAACTTCTCTTTTTTTTTCGAAAAAAAAATAAATGTTTGAAACAATGCCAATAACAATAGGATGCAAAAAGAGACAGACAAAATGAAATGTATGTCAAAATTCGTTCATCTTGTAGATCTGTCATTTGCTATGTTAATAGATAAAAATTGCTTCAATGTAAATTACAATTTATATGTAAAGACTGAAAAGATGTGACATAAGGATTCCATTTTTTCACTATTATCTGTTAGAACTTTTAGTTCAATTTAGTTGTTTTAATTTTTTTTGAATATTAGAGACAACAGGGAATAACATTTGCTTTTAAATGAATTACTATTTGTAAAAAGTATCTATAAATATGTTAAATTTAGAAAATACTAAGTTTAGTAGATATTTAAGTAGTTCTTTCAAATCTTTTTAAAAAACACACATTTTAATTTATTCAAAAAAAAAATTAAATATAAGCACATATTTAATGAAAAAATCTTTTTTAAAGAATGAATAAAGAAATTAATCAAATTTATTGATTATGCCACATTTATATCACAGAAATGATGGGCTTATATTTGAATGCTTCTCACAGAAAGCAAATACAACACAACAATTAAAAAAACAGGAAAAAAAAACAAGCAACATTACTAATAACTAAATATTTACAAATAAATAATATTTTCTAAATATCTATCTTTTAAATGTCAAAGCTTGAAAATTAGGCTATTCATTTTATTTTATAAACAGATGAGAATATTTTTTAAAAATATATACATCAATAATTTAAATAATAAGTAAAATTACGCCATCCATTAAATTAAATTTTTATGATTTTATTCATTTGAACAAAAATATGTAAATAATAATTAAGAAGAATGTTAATGTTTAAAATGCCATAAATTAATATAATTTGTTTTAAAAATCATTATGGAATGATGAATTAGACTAGTCATTCATACATTTTGTTGGCCAACTCAATTAAATATCAAATGATCAAAGTCATTGTCAGATACCAATATTATTTTCTTTAAGAATTTTAAAGTATTTTGGCTTTCCAAATTTATGTTAATTGACAATTAAGATATTAAATTAAATTTTTATTTTTATTTTGAATTTCTCATTCAAAACTAAATATTTTTATTGAATTAATGTTGTTCAATTCCCAACATTTTCTGTCAAATTGTCACGTGACCCCATTGGTCCCATCTCCATGTTGGAATCACTCTCTGACATCCTACTGTAGTACTTGATGCTGGATGGTTTGATAAAAGTGCTCTCCCCTTCTACGATAAGCTGCTTACCAGACAGCCAGAAGAAAGACTCTGGCTTGGAAGCTGAAAATAAAATATGAAAGCTTATTTTTTAAAAATAAAACGTGATCTATTAAACAGAATTGTTATACATATTTATATAGTTTTAAATTAACTAAAATTGATTTGTTATTCTCAGATAAAATAAGGTTTTAAAGAATCATATCAATAATAAAGTCATTTTTTTTAAAAATTATGACTTAAACGAAGATGTGGATAAGTTTTGCATGAAATATCTGTAAAGCATTAATTAATTATGACAAGCCTGCCTTTGAATTTTTCAGATTGCCTTCCAACCATCAGGAGGGCGGCATAAAGGAAGATGGCAGCTACACTGAACGTGAAGCAAAACACCAGAAAACTCGAGGGCCCGGTGTTAACAACTAACTGTGGAAAGGATTAAAATGTGATAAACTCTTAAGTCTTAAGTGTTAAAAATGAAAATGTAATTTTTACACACACTTTAGGGCAGGTCTGAGACAACACATTCATGTGTATAAGCGTAAATAATAATTACATTTGAGATGTGTATTTATTAAACTTATGTAAGTACAATAATTACAAAGATGTTGACTTACGTTGCCGACAATAACAGGGCACAAGGCCTCCCCAAGGGCAGCTATCACCACTAAACACGTTGTAATGGAGGCTGCAAATAAATATTAAATTGATCATTTGGGCTTTTTTTCTTTTAAAGTCATGTCATGGCTTGCAATAAGATGTTAAATAGGATTAAAAAATTAGTTCCAAAGACTTGCATCATTAAATTAAGTATCAATTTAAGAGCTATCATAGATTCCATGTGCACGGCCCAACATACGGTTAATGTCTATGAACTGTTCCGCCATGGACATGACAGTGGGGGACATGCTGCTGACGAACAGGCCAACGCTGCATGTGCCTATGTAGATCATCACGTGACTCCACCGGAAGATTATAGTGAACAGCAGTGCTACAGCACAACCTATCTAAAGTCATGCAAAATTTAAAATACATTTTTTTAAAAAAATGTTAGCATAGTATAGCACATTAGTAGAAGGAGTCCCCCCCATTTTCATTTAACTAAGGGAACTAATCGCTTTTTTCCAAAGGGAACTAAATCCCGTATTCTTTTCCTTGACTGATTTACATCGTTACACATAGTCTGTTTCTAAAAGATTATTACACGTGAAGACAATCTCAGTTTTTAAATGCACATTTTCGTAGTGTTGTTATTTTAATCAAGCTTAAATCGAAACCAACCGTATATACTCTCATATAAGCCAAATTTACAACTATAAAATACAATACTGAAATCAGGGGGGTCAGCTTATATGCGCATTAAAAAAAATGGACACAAGGACAGACACTGATGCCAATTTTCTAGCCACACATTTTCATCGCTAACTGACTCTTTATTGGGTTGTGTGTACAGAGTACTGATATATATATATACATATATATATACACAGGTGTCACTTCAAAGAATTCAATGTATGCATAGCTGATAATTATTATACTGAGTATGAAAGAGCAGAACACTTTTTTGTGTCGTTCCAAAAGGTAAACAAACTGGTATGTAGCATTAAAAAAAATTAAGCATTTTACATCTTTACAGTAACAAATTGCTATGAACCAAAAATATGGAGTAAAATTAGACAATTGCATGGTCGGCTTATATGCGGGTTTTTTGCAAAAACTGGCCATTTGAAGCAGTTTTAGGGGGGTCGGTTTATATGCGATGTAGGCTTATATGCGAGTATATACGGTAATCTAATTATTTTTTTGTGTAGATTATCAATCCTCATGACCTTCATATATGTTTATTGAAGTCTCTATTTGATATGAATGATTGTTTAAAATAAATAACATAAATAGCGGCAGTCAGCAAGTGGAGTATCAAGAATGTCTGACGCCAATGGCGGTCACTGATACTGCCAAAGAAATCAAAATGCACCACATAAGAATAGAATATATGAATCATAAAAAGCTGAACGATAATGCCTTCTCCCCCCCCCCTTCCCAACCCGAAAAAAAAAAAGCTAATCAACTTTTAAGATATCAAATTTCGTGTTGATGATAAGGTGAGATGCTTAAAGGAAACCTGCATCAAATCGAAAAATTAAGTTTATGTTATTATAATAATATACACATACACTGCATGCGCAATCATTATATCATCGAATTCAAATTATTCCTAGTATTCCCTTTTTTTTGTGGTTTTCTTTTTTGATTCATTTTTTTTTTTTAAATCTGTATTTTTATATGATTTTGTACATCTGTTTAAAGTAAATTTTAAAAAAAAGCTATGACAAAAAAATGTTTTTCAACTTACAATATTAACTGCAAGCATGAAGGATGCGGTGAACCGTGAAGCTACTGGGACGGCAATAAGTCGTCCAGCCGCAAACAGGCCCTGGGGGAAAAAAAAGGGGGGTCATAAAATATCACCTGATGAAAGCAGCGATTATTTCACTTGAGAAAAGATCCCAGAAATCTCTCTGGATTACGCTTTTTAAAAAAAAAAAATGTTTTTATGAAAAAATATTGACTAAGAGCCCTTGCAAACATCAAATGATACGTTAGTTGTTAAGCAAGCATTGAAACTAATAGAAACAAAAGTGGGGGGGGCGTGGCGGAACATTGAATTCTTGGAAAAGCTAAAAGAATAATAATTTAAATAATATATGTAGCAGTATACATATAAGTTGTAGTACACCCCCCCCCCCCCCCCCCAAAAAAAAAAAATTTTTTTTACCATTTTTTTTNAGCTGTGTTGGTCAACGTCGCACTATGAAGGGTAAGTGAACTCGTCTACAGCTGTGTTGGTCAACGTCGCACTATGAAGGGTAAGTGAACTCGTCTAAAGCTGTGTTGGTCAACGTCGCACTATGAAGGGTAAGTGAACTCGTCTAAAGCTGTGTTGGTCAACGTCGCACTATGAAGGGTAAGTGAACTCGTCTACAGCTGTGTTGGTCAACGTCGCACTATGAAGGGTAAGTGAACTCGTCTAAAGCTGTGTTGGTCAACGTCGCACTATGAAGGGTAAGTGAACTCGTCTTCAGCTGTGTTGGTCAACGTCGCACTATGAAGGGTAAGTGAATGTCTATCAGGCAAATGTTAGTTTGCCGATAAAAGGCTGCCCCAATATGTTTAAGGAAAACTTTACTCATTAAAACAACTGAAACTAGATGACCATCTGAAGACTTCCTCATACTCGTGCCATTGTAACATCATTCAGAAGTACACTTTCTGTATCATCCTTCAAAGGTACACTTTCTATATCATCATTCAAATGTACACTTTCTATATCATCATTCAAAGGTACACTTTATATATCATCATTCAAATGTACACTTTCTATATCATCATTCGAAAGTACACTTTCTATAGCATCATTTAAATGTAGACTTTCTATATCATCCTTCAAAGGTAAACTTTCTATATCATTATTTAAATGTACACTTTCTATATCATCATTCGAAAGTACACTCTCTATATCATTATTCAAATTTACACTTTCTCTATCATCCTTTAAAGGTAAACTTTCTATATCATCATTCAAATAAACACTTTCTATATCATCATTCAAATAAACACTTTCTATATCATCATTCAAATTAACACTTTCTATATCATCATTCAAATTAACACTTTCTATATCATCATTCAAATTAACACTTTCTATATCATCATTCAAATTAACACTTTCTATATCATCATTCAAATTAAAACTTTCTATATCATCATTCAAATTAACACTTTCTATATCATCATTCAAATTAACACTTTCTATATCATCATTCAAATTAACACTTTCTATAACATCATTCGAAGGTACACTTTCAACATTCATAATTGATGTTAACACGAAGTTCTCTTTCAGATGGCTTGAACCCATTGAAATGTTGAGGTCCTCTGCAGCGTGACGCATTTGTTACCTAACCATTTCGGGATGAGAGAGAAACATTTCAAAATCTGTCGTCACTTCTTAATCTTAAATATTTACTCAAACAGTAGAGTGAGACTCAGTCTAATTCTCTGTTAGTGGTTGCACGGAGCTGAAAACCTGAAAACGATAGTGAGGGCTTAAAAGGAAGATTATTCTCTTTGATTTTTTTTACTTTTTTTTTTTAAATTATAAAAAGTTTTTTTTGAATTTTGAAAAGTGTTTCCACAATTTAATTGAATTTGATGAACGTATTCGAACTATTTTACATTCCAAAAGTCCCCCCACCCCCTCTTTTTTTCTCCTTGAAAATATTCTCCCTTGATTATGGCCAGAAATTGAATTGCTGAAATTAGTGTTTCACAAGAGAAGTAATTCACCTTTGTGACAAATCGTTAACAACAAATACTCCTCAAATGTCATCCAGTAATGACTGACTCTATGACTCTAAATTATTTTTGACTCAGGGTCTTCCCCCCACCCCCACAGAGTCCTCGCAAGCCCGCGTCCTCAGCTAGCCAGCGACTCGCCCACTAAACCTTTGCTGCCGAAGCTCAACTGTGGCCTAAACTTGTCAGTGTCGCATCCTCCCCACCCACCTGACCCCCCCCCCCCCTTACTTTTTCC
>CAXITT010000591.1:213278-226961 GCA_964033795.1 Lymnaea stagnalis | reverse complement strand
AACACACACAATGTATGACATAAACCAAGTGCCCCCTCCCATTGCCCCAACACACACAATGTATGACATAAACCAAGTGCCCCCTCCCATTGCCCCAACACACACAATGTATGACATAAACCAAGTGCCCCCCTCCCATTGCCCCAACACACACAATGTATGACATAAACCAAGTGCCCCCTCCCATTGCCCCAACACACACAATGTATGACATAAACCAAGTACCCTCCGACCGAACCCCCACCCCAACACAGATAATGTTATCTCTGGTCAGAGAGAGAGGGCTTCGAGCCAAACGGCTTCATGAAATAAAACAGGAACTCCCTGAGGGGCACAGCCTCGTTTGGGGGTAACGGAATGATCAACGATGACTGTCCGTTGTACGGTATGTTAGGACAGCGTCTCATAAATGGTATACAATGAGTATGGTCCCATTAAATATAATCGATAAAAGAATCAATAACGTCCTCGCCCACTTCTGTCAACACACAAATACAATAAACTACAGCCATTCCCCATCCAATGTATGCCCGCTCCCCAAAAACTACGACAGCACTGCCTGTCAGGGTGTCAATGAGCGATACCTTCGGCTTAAAAAAAAATGTATTTGCTAACGGAAAATAAGAAATTTCTGTACAGAGATGATTGGAGTTTTAGTTTCCCTAATGGAATGTATTCATATTGAATGAAAATTAAATGACATTTCTTTCTTTTTTTTTTCTTTCTTCAGAGTAACTTTGCATATACGACTCTAAAAAAGGGTTCTTTAAAAATTAACTACCGAAGAAGGAAATCGATTACAGGAAAGTAAGATCAGATTTGAATCTAGTCCAAAGGAATGGCAAGCTTCGACGAGCAGGTCGCGGCCTTCTTCGAGGAGGCGGACGCGGACAAAAGTGGAGCTCTGACCAAATTTGAGCTCTGCAAAGTTCTGCAAAAAGCCGGGGACGGAAGGAGCGTGGAGGAAATAGCCGTGAGTGTGTCTCATCAGATGTGTCTTTAGAACACTGGCTCATCTCATGACAATAGTGTTGGGCTGCGATAAAGCTTTAAACTATATTAAGTAATTAGACACGAAAAAAGTGTGTCAATATGACAACATATCTTTAGCTTTTAAATAATAATTTTACATAATGCACAAGTAAACCTTTCGGCAAATGCCTCAATCAGTGTAACAGCAAAACATTGAAAGAAGTATGGCTCATCTAAGCGGACATAATACATTAAATTTGGTTAGTTTAAGTCATCGGCTGGTAGTTCATCATCCTTATGATTTGCGTCTATATCTAATAAGAAGCTTCAATATTTCGCGAGTAAAAAATAAAATTAGGCCTACTACGAACACGAGTATAAGAGCGTGGGATTGCGATAAAGCTTTAAGGAGGATTAATTAGAAACAAGCAGTATGTGTAAATAAAACAATCTATGTTCAGCTTTAATGATGATTTGACAAAATACACATGTAGAAGTTTAGGGTCAATGCCTTCATCGGTACAAAAACAAAAAAAAAACAAATAAAAAACTTTCCATGTGTCCATAACTACGGAAGACCTTTATATATCAGACTGATAAATATTTTATGATTCATGTTCTATAACAATAACGCATTGCTTCATTCCTAACACAAACTTCTTGCAACAGCCTTTCCTTTTTTAAATATACCACCAAGATCTCCCAATCCAGATAGAGCGCATGCATTGCTAAGGTAGTTAGAGATATCGGTAATTTACTATCCTAGGGAATACTGTCTTAAAGTCCACTCTCGTCCACAGGGATGGTTTGATGAGATCGATAAAAACAGTGATGAAAAGATGACACTGGAAGAGCTGAAGAATGCACTGAGCAAACGAGATCCCAAAGAAATTCAGTAAGCCTGTGATTATGTTTAAAATATTCTGGGCTTTTTATTTTGTTGCGATAAATGTATTTCCCTTGGTTCGCTTTGTTTCAATTCTTTTATTTAACATAAAGTGTGTGCAAATTTGAAAACATTCACTTGTTTTTCTGAGATGCAGAATCATTAGAGTCATACAATTTTACATAATATGATAGAACTGTAGAAATCGCTGATAAATATGAATGAAATACGGAGGGGAGAAATCACGGGTAAAAAAGGAGTAGGTGAGGTCCGATATCACTCCAACTTGGTGTGAAATCTTAAACCTGAGTTGGACCCTTGCTCTTAACTATCGCTAACGATGCATTACAATAGCCCCTACTTAGACATCCTCCACACACACAGGCCTAACTATTGCCCCTACTTAGACATCTTTGATATTAACAGGCCTAACTATTGCTCCTACTTGGGCATCCTTCATTAACACGGGGCCTAAATATTGCCGCTGCTTGGGCATCCTTCACAAACATAGGCTAACTATTGCCCCTACTTGGGCACCCTTCAGGTTGAACTTGTAGTTTCTATTTAGTTAGTTCAAGAAAAATAATTTCTAGCTCATTTAAAATGGTTCCACATCAATTCCCTTTTACATTATTCATTTGCCCCTCAACCATTTTTCTTCTCTTTTCGTTTGTTGTTATAATTCATGTTCCTTTTATTGTAATACATCTCAATGTAAACAATCTTTAAATGATCTGGGTTGGAGTTGACGACATACCCGAAAGAGCGGGCCAAGGCCATGTCACTTAAAAACATTTTTTTGAGCCCTGTGCAGTTCAAGCAGATACATTATTTCTATAACATGCTGAATTATCACAGTGATGATGACCACGGGGCAGTGTTTATAGATTTTGACAGTGAGGAGGATGAAGATGGGGCAGTCGCAGCAGCCTCTAAGACAGTGTTCAGTGAAGCATGTGCTCAGGGTAAAATTAACCCACATTCACCTGTCAATCATGGTGGGTAATGGGAGAGACGGCGGTAGCAATGGCAATAGAGGAGCAATAGCAACTAGGAAGGGGAATGCGGATCTGAGGCTGGTTGGTCACGTGTTAGACGTTGGACGCTTATCTTAATGTCTGTATCATGGTATCACCAATGGTATCACTAGTCTTTTCTGTAGTGGTAATACAGGGGTTATTATCGTGTATTAACTGTAGATTTACTAAATTAGAAAAAAAAGCTTGATTCTTTCCCTTTTAAATGATTGCTGTGTCTGTAAATGATGAGTTGCTTTTTAGCACATAAATACTATTATTTAAACACAATACAGCTTCATCTGATGTTCTATCGATGCAGAAAAAATGTTTAAATATATAGGCTCTAAACTCTAAGATGAAGAACTTTGGGAAAGAACATCTCTGTAAATTACCACATTCAATTGTCGATTGGGGGAGAATCATAATATTATGGAACTAAAACACTATTAATTGTTGAGATGCTCATTGTAGAGGTTCAAATTGCTATGTAAAGATTTTGATGAGAAAATCAAGGGAAATCATCGTGTAGTAATTTTCATTTCACTGAATAATGACTTTGTTTAAAGATCTTAATAGCAAACTCAGTTAATAGTGATAATAGTTGTGTGTAATGTGTTGATTGCACAGTCAACTGTGTGCTTCCAATTGTTGTGGATCTGGGCTTCGTGTCTTTCTTTCTGTTATGAATCATGTAGAAGTCTCAATGGGTGTCATTGACTTTTCTAAAATAATTAAAACTAATAAGAAAAATGCATTTTCCTTTAAGGCAAATCCTCACCTAATAATGTATACAAATGTAACATGCTATTTGCTAGATAGACATATCTTATTCTGTACTTTGTATGCATAGAGCATGAAACAATATCGTTATTTTTAAGATAGTTAGTTTAAACTTTTTTAAATAATTTAAGTTAAAACTGTTCAAAGATGAATGCCATCACTGCAATTTCAATTAAAATCAAATTTAAATTTGCATATCGAAAAATAATAAAATAATTATTACAATGTACATATGTTTTAAGCTATTCAAAATTATAGCGAAAATTTGGATTAACTTAGAACATATATTATTTGTAAATAAAATATGAACAGCTGGGTGCTTTTAAAAAAAAAAATAATATCACTTAATAAGTGAGAAAGTAAAGAATCTTGATTTTAAAAGTTGTATTATTTATCATTGTAATTATTACTTTTTTTTCAAAATCTTAAACCATATAGTAAATGAAAAGCAGAATTAACCATGTGTTGCTATATTTGAAATTCATATGAATATTTCACATAATTTATATATTTGAGAGAAATCAACTAATACTATATTTAATTTTAAGTAATCCCTTATAGCTACTTTGGTTGAAACTATTATTTACATTTAAATAAAAGATGCCGGTATATGTTTGTTAAAAATAAATGTCTGCAATAACAATGGATTCAAATGAGGAAAATACATGTACGTATTAAGCTGTACTGGTAATTTTTTTCTATATCATATCCATAACTGCATGTCAATCTCCAGAGAAAGTGATCTCAGGGCGGCCTTCAAACAGCTTGATGTAGATGGATCTGGATTTATCACTACGGATGATTTGAAAGAGGTTCTGGGCAAACAGGGATTGGCTGAAGCCGCAGAGTCTATCATTGATAAGGTGGATACGAATGATGACGGGAAAGTCAGTTTTGAAGAATTCCTCAAAATGTGGAAGGAAGGCTAAAATTCTGTTTTATATTTGCCAGGTTGTGGAAAGGAATGAAGAGGAAGTCTACAACTTTTGATAACTAAAAAAAAGTTGATGCAGATAAACAGTAGTAAAAAGTCATTAAATATAAATATTTTGATTGATCTATTGTTGTATAAGATATTTTTCTAGGTACAAAAAAAAATGGATGTGGTAAAGCCCATTGAAGAATGTTAGCAAATTGGCATGCATGAAGATGGAATGTGAATTTCTTTATAAATACATTTAAAAATAGATTTATATAAAATTTGTAACAATTTTAATAAATTTATTGAATTTTCCAGAAAAAAATCCCAAGGTAAAAATGGAATATGAAATAAATTATACCTTGAATATTCTAAAATAAATAATGCTTGTCAAGAACATTGCAGAATTTCACATTAAAAAAATTAATAATTAAATTTCACTGCCTCGCTTTCCTTTAGTTTGAAAAAAAAATATTTATATTTCTTCTTTGTAATGTGAAACTGTAGTCTTAATACAACTCTTTGTATAGCTGCTTTCTTAGTAAGTGGTAAAGAAAGTTTTAGACTCTTGTTGATATTATGTGTATGTAAAATACTCAATAATAATTTATTTCCTACTCCTAATCACTAGTAGTCTTTTTCTGCAATGTTATCCGTTGCTGTTTATCATTTTTTTTAGCTTGATTCAGTTTTAAGTAATTATAAAAAACAAATCAATTTTTTTTGTTGAAAAATCTATGTCTCAAATATCAATTGTGCAACACATTTTTATAAACACTCATGATTCATATTGACTGTTTAAATGTCATAATATTTTATTTTCAAATTTTAAGTTTATTAGAGAAAATACTTTTAAGTGCAAATAAATTAGCCTAATTAGTAGAACAAATAGGCCAACTGTCTTCTAAAATAAAAAAAACTGCAATGCTTTGTACTTTACAAAAACTATTCCCCCTTTCCCCCCTCATTCTGTTGAAAGCATTAACTAAAAAATAAATATATAGCGATTTTGATAAAATTGAGTCTAATTAGAATCTTCAAATGATTTTAGTATTTTATGTAGCCTACATTGTTTTTGTAGGCCCAATTGTCAGTTTTATAAGGTTAACTACATGAAAAAAATCTTGACATGCAAAGCTTAGTAGTAATTATATGCCATTTTGAATAGGTAATAAAAAGAACATTTCTTTTTTCTTCTTGTTTTTTGTAATCTGTATAGCTTTATGTTTCAAAGTGTTGTTTTCAAATCTTATTTAAATCATCTAAAATCAGACACTGAAAGAAGACCAGATACCTAAAGGAAATGTTGGAAAAATACCTGTAGCCCTTTTTATTTTTATGCATAGAGATAAATATTTATTTTTTAATAAAATTTTTTGCTTATAAATTTTTTTATTTATTTATTATATTGATAATTAAACCCTTCAATGATTTGCTTATAATTTAATCGTGTTTGTTATTTTGTTTATTGCTTTTAGGTGTGTATTTCCTTCATCACAACAAATGGAAATTAATGTATGTGACTTACATTTTTGAAGAGAACATCACACATTTTTTTTTAAAGAACAGAATAACACAACAAACTCCTTCCAAAAATTATAATTTAAAATGCAACTTTTTTAAATTAAAACAAAGAACTTTTTGGTCTCTACAAGTGCTCAAGTTTTAATTGGCAACTCTGCAATAATATTTTGGTTGTTTCCCTTTTACTAGTGCCCCAGTTGCTAACGTCTCAGTTGAGCAATTTCCTTACGATTTTGTATATCTTATACGCAAATAAATTATTAAACACTATTTAATGAATTATTTTTCTTTTCATTACAAATTATACTTTTTAAAAGTAAATTTACATTGAATTTTAAGTTTGTTTATTAAAAAAAATATTTTAAAATGTTTTATTTTCAGCGGGGAGGGGGATGTGAAGACAAAGTTTTCTGAAAGAAATTTGTTAATAAGTATAATGATTCTATTTACATATTTAACTTATAAGGCATGTTTATATTCCATGGACCCGAATATATATATCGAAAGATAAAAAAAATGTCCAGTACCATTTACCTTGTAGCTTGAACCTGTGCTGAAATGCCTGAAATTACGTGACTAAATATCTATCAGGAGATACGTTTTCTGTCGTGGAAGGATATAGCTTGGAAGTTAATGTGTCTTTTGCGTGAAAGTGTGAGCGAGAAAGTACTTACCCAAAAACTGGCGTCAAGAACTGCACCCTCGTACTTCTTAAGCCCTTTGACACCCGACTCGTGTGCGTATGTGTAGATGTAGTTGGCAAAAGATGACTGGGCGGAGGAAGGTGGGGGGTTGGGGGAGATAATACAAAAACATAATAATTTAATAATTTAAAAACAAGGTGAACATGCAATAACTATTCAGCTTTACTAAAGTTTTGTAATTCAAAAAAAAAAAATTAAATATAATAATAATAATAATAAAAATTGCAAACACTGCTAACAACAGGACAGAAAAAACTACAACAGATTGCACGTGTGGTGTTAGTTCGTGTGTGTCAGGGGCAACAACTGCAATCAATCATGTACTACTTTCTAGATATTGCTCACGGTGATCGTGTGTACTTAAGATACTGGTTATGATGCAGCCTACCTGGATACAATGTTTCTGCTTTATTTTTCATCCTTACGCGAAATAAGTTGTTTATTTAAGTTTTTATACATTTTTATGGAAGGGGAGTGTTTTGTCATGCACAAATGAAGGGTGATTTCATTTTTGAAACAACGAGATATTTTATATTAAAAACACCGATAAAATTTATAATTCACCTCACCACCCCCCCCCCAGCCCAGATTCACTCTTTTTATTATAATGCTGCTTTCAACAATTACCATATAATGTAGGCCTACTCATTTTCAAATAACTGCATCAACAGCTATACAAAAGTCCAGTTTTCAAACAGTACATGTACCCACAAGATACATTAAAAAAAAAAATTTGGATTCGTCCCATTAAATTTGATGTTCTTATTGTTGTTTCATTACAATAACACGCAAGTCCAATTTGTTGTTAGAACTTATTTTTACACAATATGCTAATCGAAAAAAAAATGTGTATGTTTACTTGCGTTATAATTTCGCTTTTAATCTTTTGTTGAAACCTCCATGTGAGCTCGCAATTTTTTTTTTAATTGGTGTTTGTTTTTTGTAATGTTATTGAAAAGGTACGCCTAATGAACGAAACAATGATGCACCTTCTAACCGTTCAAAATTCAATACCCCACCCTCATGGGCGCCCGCAGAAAACTTTCTAGGGAGGGGGGCAAAAAAATCGATTAACTTTCCAGGGGGGGGGGAATTTTTAGTAATGTTTTAATATAGTTTTAATTTACTGTAGCGTATTTGTATGGTGAACGAACGGACAGGACATCAGCTTAGTTACTTTCTCTTTATCTTCTCTTTACTTTAATAAATTTTGTTGTCTATTTTTGTCTAAAAATTTTTTATCCTATCAATCCAGGGGGGGGGGGGAGAAGTGCCCCCCTTGCCCCTACCTGCGGGCGCCCATGCCCACCCACATCCCTCCTCTCACAGGGTGGTCGATAAATATGTTTTTTTACTCTCGATGTAAAGCAAATAAAAATTACTTTTTAAAAACCCATCAAAAGAATGAAAAACAAAACTCAAATGAATTATTATTATTTTTTTTTTTTTAAATAAATGTTTTACCTGTAGTCCGTCAAAAACAAAAAGTAATAGACAAGTGAACATTGTTATCAAGATGACCTCTCGTCCCCCGCAGGCGCAGCACGTGTCCCGTAACCAGCCGCCTATTCGGTCCACTTTGAAACCTGCAGGAATTTAATTAAACACATGAAATTGTTTGGTGTGGGTTCAAAGCCTTAGGACAATCGAATGTTTATTAAAAACAAAACCAGTGGTGAGCATTTTTATTTTGGTGGGGTGAGGAAGTGCTTCTGGTGCAGATGTTAGTCTCGATTTTTTTGCTTTTGTTTTGTATCTATGTTTATGCAATGAACGCTTTTGTCGAATGGAAAGCGTTAATGATTTGTTCATGTTTAGTGTGTTCATGTTTTGGCGTGGAGAGTAATTTTGTAGCTTTTGCTATGGGCTTTGTATTTGTGACGTATTTGGGTACGAGAGATGACTCTTTTTTGTTGTTGTTATGGTTTTAGTAGTAAGTGATAGAGATCAAGCGGATGAAAGACTTCACGTGTTTGTTTGTTTTTTTTTAATAAAGAACCGTATGCCATATAGCCCCTTGATTTTTGGAATAATTACCTCTACACGTAATGAAGCCATTGAACTGATTAACCGAGTGAGCAGCAGTTCGTAAAAGAACGCGTTCTGAGCCAGGCCCTTCATCAATCGGGCAAGTGAAAAATCCAAGACTGTCGAGGTGGTCGACAGAAAGGTAGGCACGGCTCTAGGTTAACCTCACCCTTTATATCCAGCCCCCTTTCCCAACATTCTGCAACGTTTCTTATTCTGTGTGCCAAGGAAACAAGAGGGGCCGGGGAACGGGTCCTGTGGTGTGATGGCGTGTTCCAACCTGTGGCATCACTGCTGAGTCCTACTGACGCCACGATGAACTGATGTTTCTGCCCAGTTTTCTTCGCATTTTAAACATTATTATTTTTTCTTCTTATTTCAAGGCTGGCTTATGTGTTATGAAAATCACACAGACGGTGGATTCGGGGGAGGGGGAGGGGGGAAACTAGTCATGATATCCAGCACATGATGCCCGAAGGGGGAGGGATGAATCGCTTCATGATGCTGGGCTCACTGTCACATGGCAGCATCAGAGATTCTCTTGTAATCGATATTGTAATGATGATGATGCTTACAATAAGAAACAGCAGAGAACCACATGGTCCCAACCTTCGTGCTCAAATAAGCAAATAGACATCCAAATCTAACTTTGTTTTCTCCATTTGAATTCCCTCACTTTCAAACAACTCAACGCATCTAGCTTGTTATCGCATGTTACTAATCATGTCTAAGTGATGGTCTGGCCCGTTTTGACATGCACACATTTTACAACCTCTGCTGAAATGTATATAATTTTTTGCGTGGCATACACCGTTAATATCCAATTACTAATTTAGAGGCAAATAGAAACTGACCTTTGACGGGGGTCAGCATGTGGCCTTGAGCGCCATGGTCAAACGCTACGTTCCTGGGCTTTAACTGCCCTCTCTTTTCTTGGAAAATAACATATGCCACAAGGGCAGCGATGCAAAGCTGAAATTTATCAAGAAGTGTGTAGACATCAGCAAATACGTAAGTATCAATACCTATATAAGTAATAACAACTGTATAAGTTTCAACACCTATGTAAGTTATCTTGCATTAACTATTCACTATGTAATTATCCAAACCTGTGTAAGTATCGACACCTATATGTAATTATCCAAAATCAATATAAGAAGTTATCTTGCAAAAACTTTTCAGTATGCAACTAATCGATACCTTTGTAAGTATATACACCTATGTAAGTATCGACACCTTTATAACTATCTTCACCTATGTTACGTTATGTAAGTATCTACACCTATGTAAGTTATCTTGCAAACTGTTAAAAAATAATTTGAAAAACATCTTTAGAATTTGCTATTTTATTGGTCTATTTTTTTCTCCACAAATTTCAACATAATGACTAGGTTGTTGTTTTTTTGTTTTTTTTTGTGTATATTTTTATTCATGTTTTTTATTTTTGAGGGTAAAAATGAGAAGTTTACAGTCCTAGAAAAACCGCTGCGATTGTGCTTCATGTTTTATATTCAATAAAAGACTTGACAAAACTCACTAAAAAAAGTCAACACTACGATAGATTTATTAAGGTTCCACACTTTTCCAAGATCTTACTCATCCTACAAACAAAATCCTTTAGTTTTCTTCTCACACCCAAAAGTTATTATTATTATTATTATATTTATTGTTGTTATTATTATTGGCTTTATTTCAGCAATCATTACCGTATTTAATTTTTATAATATCTCAAAATGCCCCCCTCCCACAAACACACACACATTTTTTGCTCTCTCTTGGTTACCTGCAAACCGCCCAAAATATAAAAAGCCTTCGGCAGTCTACTCATGTGAGTGTATCGGAAGACCCTCTGGGGCTGGGGCGGTATCCGCAGGGTGACCGTGCTGAACTCCGAGCCCGTTTCGTTGACCGAGTAGCTCCTGTACGACGGCGTCTCGATGGTGAAGCCGTCGATGTACGGCGAGCAGTCTCTGTTCAGCAAGAAAGCCGAGGCTATCATCGGACTCACGAAGGCCCCTATTCCATACGAGCAGTGCATCGCCTGTAACAACACAACAACAAAAATGAAAGTTTATTTTGAAAAGCGATAAGAAAGAAATGATTGAGCCGTTGTAAAATGTCAGGGAATACGCTGAGCTTTGTAATATGTGATGGATCGTGCCTATCGTATTCGTTGTCATGGATATGACAAGGGAAATGACATGGAAACATTGAACGTCGATACATTGAACACAATGAAAAGACAAGTAACTCAAACCGTGTGTGAGTTTTGAGGGCCAGATAATAATTATTAATCATTAGGTATTTGCACGCATCATTTGACGGACGCAGACTACTGTAAATGCAATATGGATTCATTCTGACTGGAAGTTTCTTTATTCTAAAGACGGTTTCCACAAATTCGGTTGATTAGCGAAGGGTAAACGCAAAATAAAACCCCAAACTAACCGTGTGAAGTGAAACAACACTGGGAAACTTGGGTCTGTGGTCAGGGACGTCATTTCGATGGGGCAGGATGGGTCATTTGCGCCCCCCCCCCATGAATTTGCAGGTTTTATTTAAATTGCTATGTACTGTGCCTACAGTAATCGACAACTTAACAAGCCGACTAAGTTTTTGTTTTTGTTTTGCCCCCCCCCCCAAAACCCTTTAAATATAAAACATGACATGACGCCCTTGTCTGTGGTAAAAGTGTAAAGATAGATAATTTTGTTATGGTCCACATTTCCCATTCTCTTTTTGCGCCCCCCCCCCATGAATTTGCAGGTTTTATTTAAATTGCTATGTACTGTGCCTACAGTAATCGACAACTTAACAAGCCGACTAAGTTTTTGTTTTTGTTTTGCCCCCCCCCCCCAAAACCCTTTAAATATAAAACATGACATGACGCCCTTGTCTGTGGTAAAAGTGTAAAGATAGATAATTTTGTTATGGTCCACATTTCCCATTCTCTATACTGAATAGCGGCCACTTGATCTCAACTTCATCTTTTGATTTCAAGGTGCACTCATTGTTATCCGACCAACTTACCTGCAGAAATGGGCCGACGTTTTTACCGAACATCATGATGATCTTCAGGTTGGCGAGACAGTCGAGGCAGCCCATGCACCAGCCCATGACAACCAGGACGAAGATGAGCGCGCCGAGGTTGTTGCAGGCCGGGATGACGAACATGGCCAGGGACACCCCCACCGCCCCAATCAGCATCAAACTGTGTGAGGGTATCCTGTGAGGGAAGTAGACAAAAGGGCGGAATCGATTATTAGGTTAATCTCATTGCCTGAAGTACAAACGGGTATCGAATACTGGCTGTAGCGTATTAAAGCGCTGCGAAGTCAATAGGCGTGGGTAATAGTGCTTGTAACATTGACACTGAGGTATCGATTACTGCCTGTATCGTAAAAAGTACTGCGAAGTCAATATCAATAGGCGTAGGTAACTGTGTTTGTAGCCCTGACAACCGTGTTATCGAGAGCTGGCTTTATCACAAGGAGGTGATATTTTAAAGATAAGTAACAGAAATTGGCAAATCAAATACTCCACATTAAAAAAAAAAATTACATCAATTATAAAAGACACACGCACGCACTCACACACACAAACACAAAACCCAGTGCTCCATCCTGAAACTACTGAGCTTACAAACTGAAGATCTTTCCATCCCGACCCTATTGAGCTAACAGAAGATCATACAATCCCGACCCCATTGAGGTTACAGAAGATCTTTCCATCCCGACCCTACTGAGATTACAGAAGATCTTTCCATCCCGACCCTGCCAGGGGTACAGAAGATCTTTCCACCCCAATCCTACCGGAGGTACAGAAGGTCTTTCCATCCTGACCCTACCGGGATTACAGAAGGTCTTTCGTCTAAATCCACTAACAAAAAAACCATCCATAATAAATATGTTATTAGTCATTACGTCATTTTTTCATTTCTTGATTGAGCTTGACCATCTTGACTATCTGGACCCTCTTAACCATCTGGACCAAAAACCAAATGTAACATGCTTCCGGTGATTAAGAAACAGCAACAGAGCAGATCATGAAACACACTTTAGCTCATAAAACATTCCCTGAAAACAGATGTTTTCTTGTAAATCATTTATACAATTTGATATCGAGCAGCAATTGGTTGGGGGGGGGGGGGCTGAGGATTTGACAAAAAGTGCATACAAGTAACGCACTATATCAGAACCCCAAGCATTGCTCCCTCTCCCAAAGCTTGCAATCGCAAAATTCTTTTCACGCCCCTGAATTATATGTTTTTTTTTTTAAAATGACTCTCCTCCTTTGACACCATAGATATATTTCACTAACTATTCCAACAACAAAAAAAGTAAACTATAAAGCATCATTTAAAGAATATCGTTTTAGCGCAGTTATCGCGAATTTTATTTCATGAAATCATATTTCCTTTATCCTCCTTTGAAAAACAGGGGGAACCACACGCCCCCCCACATGTTTTGGGGTTTAAGGGCTGAAAATTTGATGGGATGTGTTTTCATCGGTAGTGAATCTATGTGCAAAGTTTCAGCTCGATAGGTTGACGGGAAGTGGATTAATTAGCCATACACATTTTTTCCAGCCAGCCACCCATGCAGCTAGCCACCCATGCAGCCAGCCTACAAATCCAGCCAGCCACCCATCCAGCCATCCCCCCAGCAAGCCACCCATCCAGCCAGCCACCCATCCATCCAGCCAGCCAACCATCCAGCCAGCCACTCATCTACCCAGCCATCCAGCCAGCCAGCCACCCATCCAGCCAGCCACCCATCCAGCCACCCACACATCCACCCCCACCCACCCCCCCCCCCCAATCCCCACCCACCAACCACCACCCACCAACCA
>CAXITT010000591.1:168854-213060 GCA_964033795.1 Lymnaea stagnalis | reverse complement strand
CCAGCCACCCATCCAGCCAGCCACCCATCCAGCCAGCCACTCATCCACCCAGCCACCCATCCAGCCAGCCACTCATCCACCCAGCCACCCATCCAGCCAGCCACCCATCCAGCCAGCCACCCATCCAGCCAGCCACTAACAAAAGTGAAGTTAATTTAAGTATTTAAAAAAAGTAGGGGGAAAACGCAATTCTTTCTTACTATTTTAACTAATCTGATGACTTTGATCAAAATTGCGCTATATAAAAAATAAATTCCTGTATAAAGAGACGTATAAGAAAATCGATCGCAGTAAATGCAATGCAAATTTCCTTTATATGAAAAGGAAAATACAAAAATGGCTTTAGCCTAAATCTAGCAATACATAGTTCATTAACAATGAAAACTTTCACATTCAAACATTTTATCGAACAATACCACAGTAGATAGTTGGTATGATTGATTTTTTTCAACCAGCCATTTATCTTATACTCCCGGTCCCAAATGGGCAGTTTTTCCCTCTCCCCCCCCCCTTACCCCGTCGTGTGGGGTTATTAAATGTCGACTTAATATAGATTATTTTTTTTTAATCAGTGATGTTTGACATTCAAGAAGGTTTTGGTGTAATGCAATGGAATTTTTTGCTCAAGGCAACAGTATCGTCAGGCTTAAAAACCTGTGTGATTTTTGCCATCAGATTCTCCCCCTTATTTTCTGCATATGTACAATATTTACTATTATTATTTTGTCATTTTAATGCAGTTTGTAAAGTCTTTTTACACAATTTTCTCTTCACAGAGGCCAGCCCCTTATGAAGGGAGCAAGGCCCCTAATTGTTGGGAGCCATGGCCCCATATGGGAGTCCCATATGAAGGAAGCCAAGCCAAATAGGAGGAAAGCAGGGAAGGCAGGCCTCATATGGGGGAAGCCAGGCCCCATATGAAGGGAGCCAGGCCCCATATGGGAGAAGCTAGGCCCAATATGAGGGAAGAAGTGGATCCAGGCCCAATATGGGGGAAGCCAGGTCAACTATTTAAAAGTCCTTGAAATGTTAAGCAGGCCAATTTTACCAAATAAAATCAAATTGCTTGACGAAATAGTTGCTAATGTATATGTGTATTACACGAGCCTTCTCAAAGATCTACTGAGCACCTCTACGAGAAGCTGGAGTCAGGTAGACTTCCGGTCAGTCATTCTCTCGTTCAGTCATACGAGCTGTGAGACAGACTCTCGTGAGAGGATCTTTGTGGAAGAACGTTGTGTTTTGTATCTGTCTGATAGCGAGCTGCGCTATGCATATGAATACGGAATTTACAGTATGTGTATATAATTAGATATTAAAGTGGTATTTATTATATGCAAAAAGGACTTGAGTTGATTCACTGCTAATACGACGTATTACAACGTGTGGAAGAACTTGATGAATTAACCAATCTAGTGCACAGTGGAGTTTGACTTTTATTCAGTCATTCTCTTGATCAGACATACCCTTTGTCAGACAGGGTCTAAGTCTGACATACTCTCGGTCAGACATACTTTCGGGCAGAAAATCTCTCGGTCAGACATATTTTCAGTCCGACAAACTTTCGGCCAGACAGACTCACGGTCTGGCATACCCTCGGTCAGACAGACTCTAGGTCAGAGTCTTTGCTCTATTCAGCCTTTTTTTTTAAACCAGACCGACCCGGCGCCTGGTGATTAGATTAAGCCAAGTTAAAAATTTGTCAACAGCTCCCTGAGTTTGTGCTAAATTCCGCGTAACGTCATCCGAAAGCTGTGATCTACGCGTCTGTCCCGGGCGGACTGGGAGACATAAATTTCATCATTGGAGGCGAGCATCTGCGTCAGCCGGTTGGGTAAGCACATGTGAGTGACACCCCACACAATAAGACTTGTAATGAGAGGCACCCAGTGGTAAGTGGTAAGGGGAAGCGAGTAGGGCGTTTGGATGGAGGAAACGGCTCCAATGGGTCTTAGTATCGGTTAACTATGTACAATTGGAGATTTTGAAATGATTGTGTGGAGGAGAAAACTATGGTGTATTTATTTATAAGTCCGAAAACTTAGATGTTCCTATGTATTTACATGTACACATATCATAAGAATGCGGAAGTTGTTGGTAGGGAGTTATGAGGGAAAGGTCCACCCCTTGTGGTACTTTGTTTTTATATAGAGGGGTGGCATTTTTCGGCCAACCGCATAGGAGCTTTTTGTTGTTATTGTGTGAAAGCGTGTCGGCATATACCCTGAACCCCTTTTTGTTGTTATTGTGTGAAAGCGTGTCGGCATATACCCTGAACTCCTTTTTGTTGTTATTGTGTGAAAACGTGTCGGCATATACCCTGAACCCCTTTTTGTTGTTATTGTGTGAAAGCGTGTCGGCATATACCCTGACGAGGCACCTGCACCGATGGTCACCCGGTGTTATCAGTGTAATAATCCAAGGGTGCTTTATGAGCATCAATCTCACTACCTTATGGGCATCAATCTTACCGCGTCATGGGCATCAGTCTTACTACCTGATGTGCATAAATCTTACCACATTATGTGCATCAATCTTACTAAATTATGTGCATCAGTATTACTAGCTGATGTGCATCAATCTTACCACATTATGTGCATCAGTCTTACTACATTATGTGCATCAGTATTACTACCTGATGTGCATCAATCTTACCACATTATGTGCATCAGTCTTACTACATTATGTGCATCAGTATTACTACCTGATGTGCATCAATCTTACCACATTATGTGCATCAATCTTACTAAATTATGTGCATCAGTATTACTAGCTGATGTGCATCAATCTTACCACATTATGTGCATCAGTCTTACTACATTATGTGCATCAGTATTACTAGCTGATGTGCATCAATCTTACTACATTATGTGCATCAGTCTTACTACCTGATGTGCATCTTACTACCTCATGTGTATCAAACCTACCGCCGTGTGTGCATCAATCTTACTACTTTATGTGCATCAGTCTTACTACCTCATGTGTATCAAACCTACCGCCGTGTGTGCATCAATCTGACTGCCTTACCAAGCCTGCACAAGCAACAATTGAAACAAGTATGTTTAATTCATCCTCGCCTTGAATAAAAGGACAAACTTATTTCTAGGGGGGGTGGGGGTTTAGGGGGGTTAGGGAGTGGTGGTGGTGGTTGGACTAAGTTCCAAGTTTCATCTCGATAGGATGACGGGAAATGGGTCAATTAGGCCTCCGCAGATTTGGCCTTAAACACAGAATCACACGAAAAAAACAAAGAAGGTGGGGACGAAGGCTTTCAAATGGACGCCCCTCAAACTATCGTCATCTAAGACTAACTTCCCACACAACATTTGGTCATCTAATACGACTAATGAATCACTGTCTCCCTACTTTGTGCGCCTACAATAATGATATTTATTGTCAGTATTACATTTCGAATTTCAAATGTCCCATCTACAACCATCCCCCCTCCCCTTTTAGTTCCCCCGTTTTTTTCCGCAATGGAATCCCCATTATGCTTTAGACGCCTTGAAACGGAAAGAGAAAAATAATCATCTCTATGAAATGACTTTAAGAAGAAGATCGATAGTCGTGTCTGTTTTATAACGAGATAGAATGGGAGGAGAAGAGAAATAAAAAAATACAGATAAAAGCATTAGATTTCAACAGCGTGCGCTTAAAGACGAAGCCAAATATTTGATGAGGAAGAGATAATAAAAAAATGTGTTTAAACAGCATTAAATGAGGAGTGTTTAAAGGGAATGAATGGATCAGCCTGATGAGAAAATGTATTGCAATTTTTTTAAAAATAGAAATGTGCAGGTCTTAAGACTTGTTGGAGGACACATAAGACGCCAAAATTGGAGGCTGTGCGATGTTCATGGATTTTTCTCCTTACATAAAGCTGGGCACTGGATGGTTGTAACTTTAAAGATAACCATCACACATTGAGAACATGAGTGGGGGGGGGGAGGGGGGAGGTTTATGTTGACAATACGTTGTGCGTTCTTAATACAGGAAAAAAAATAATTATCACGTTTATTGTAGTCGCAATCTTGGTTGAAATTTCAAAGCCTATATTTTGAGGAATTATGCGTTTATATGTAAAGAAGATGAGAATATGTTGAGAGAGGGTTGGAAACAAGAAATGAGATATTATTAAGTTCTCACATTTCAATATTTGATACGGTTAATAAGGTAAAATCTGTCTCTTTAAATTATGTTGCTGAATAAGAAAAGAAAAATGGCATTACTATTTTATAATTGAACTCCATTATTTTAACATTGAACATTTCAGAAAATGGTTGAAGACATATTGAGCAAGACTACATTCATCTTTAGTGCTCTCGACCAACAGCAGTAAATTTATTTGTTATCTTTGTCATTTCGTAACATTTTTCAAAAAAAAAAATAAAATTAAAAGGGTTTTCCCCCCCCCCCCCTTTTTCTCTTCTCGCCGCCTCCGCGCCCAATCTTCATTGGTCAAAAGACAATTATGTATTTTCTTAAAGCAAATCATTCCTTTCGTGTAACTATCCAAGTCAATCCCAGCAAGAGATATAAGCTCCACCAGAACTGAAGATGTTGAGACAATTCCATGTCAATCCCAGTAAGGGATACAAACTCAACCATAGCTGAAGATGAAGAGTCGTAAGAGAATCTATGTTTTCTTTTCTTTATTTCTTCTTTTTTCCCAGGTCTTTGGCAACGACATGTAACATTTTTCGTAAATGTGTTAAACTTTTTACAAAATATTTAAAGCCCCGTTAGAAAAAAAAAAGGGCACTGCGGTGTTAAAGACGATATGTTGGGGTTTTCTTTTATAACGGATTCCGAATGCCTTATGGTAATTTTTTTTTTTAATTTATCGATGCCACAACCATTCTTCTGCCCTACATGAAACATTTTTGATATGTCATCTATTGTCATTGTTACCACGTGACTTCAAACCATAGAAGTTGTTCAAGCCACAAAAAAAAAAAAAAACAACAAAAGAAAAAAAAAAAAAACAAGCATAAAACTCTAAAATGGTTTGTGGTCACAGGCAGAGCACAGCAGGTAGGCGCGAGCCATTGCCCAATCAATATTTGGTTTTGTGTGAGGATTCAAGATGTCAAACACGGCACAATCACGGGGGCAGGAAACATACAGGCAAACACGCGTGCACACTAATGGCACCGCGCGCGCGTGCGATGAAGCAAGTCGAAACAATAGGGAGGATATCAAATATTAGTTGTCCAATAATGAGAGCGACCTTGAAGTGGATGTATTGCTGTTCTCTGGTGGATGTTGGATGTTATGCAGTTCCAAGAATAGAGATCCATGCCGCGGTGGAATGGGCGTCATAGTAAGCGATGTTGTTTAAACGTATCACTCTGTTTATGAGTGCTGTCAGAGGCGTGGAAAGGGGTGCATCGAAACGCAAAATTAGTTTGACGGACAATAAATTTTATATTTTAAAACATATTCATCTTTTTTTTTATTATTATTATTATTATGGAATTTCTTCCTACTCGCAAAGACATGAGGGTTTGTAGTTTTGTGACATTGTCACATAATTATTGTTGGTGTTGTCACACGTGACCCTCTCGCTGGGTTGATCCGGTCTGAAGCGTGTTGTCCTGTCTTAAGTGTGCATCTGAGTTGATTTTGATGACAGAGCTACAGATCTGGGTCGAGGGGGGGAGGGGGGTTTTGGGTGGAGAGTGATGTGTAAGTAAGAAAAGTTGATGAAAAAAACTCCTACCTCGTCACTTGCAATAGTCCCAGGTGTAAACTGTAGGATTGGGTTGGGGGGGGGGGGGGCAGGGATTTCGGGCGAGGTATTCCGGCAAATGGTACATGCAAAAATAAATATAATTTTCAGTTATTTTTATCAGCTATAAAACGTGATTGAACTCTTTGGGCTCATCGAAACTTTTATTTCAAAATGAAGCTTAGAAAAATAGTTGCTTTGGGCCTTACGGGAGAATTCAAAATCAAATTTGTTTTAAGATTAAACTGTCTCACATAATCTCAGAAAAAAAAATGATATTTAAAAAAAAAATTAATTAATATGTCTATATATTAATGTTTCATCTTTGACAGAAGTTATAAGATTGTTGACAAGATTGAATATTTCATAATCTATTAACTTTTTTTTAAAAATATCACATACCTTGAAATAAACTACTAAATTTAATAAATAGTATACTCCAAATTCTATTCAAAGAAAGTTATTTTAATTGGCAATTAAAATTATTATTATTTTTTTAAATAAATCTGTGCGAAAATTTGAAGTAGATTCACGATATTATGTTCCCACAAAGTTATATTTATTAATTTCTCAAGTAAAAGAAATGCCAAAAGTCGCATTAGAGTAAAAAATAAATCAACGATTGAATCAAAGTTCCCATAAGTTCCACCCAACATCATCGTGCTCCCCCTTCTTCCATCTCTTCATTAACATTTAAAATACCGCCACACGACTGATTTGGTCAAATGTCCCTGGTCAGGTCGCACGTGTCCCCGAGAACATTTCTGTCCTTAGCTTCCATTCTGCCGCAATGACCCGTCACTTCATTAAGTTAAAACCGGGATTGTTGCCTCTTGGGCCGGAACTCTTTGGGAAAACCCTGGGCTTTAAAAGACTTTACGGGTAGATGGGGCTTTGAGATTCGGACGGAGACGTTGGTTGTTTCCCTTGACGTGGACGTTGAACAGTAAAGGGAACGAAATGCTGATAATAAAATTGTAACTAATTCTAAGTCGGTCAGTGTGTGTTACGACTACATATATGTTTATATAGTATCATTAATCAATTGACCCTATTTTTTAAAATTTTATTGAGTCTGTTTTTTTTTTGTTTTTTTTGTTTTTTTTGGTTTTTTTCAAATTATGAGCATTTCTTGCAAGTTTATATGAGATCGATATCTATAACACAGGGCGCAATAATTTATCTCAATGCACTAATTTATCTCTTCAAAAAACAAACAAAAAAAAGTGTTTGGAGCAACGTTGTATCAAAAGCAAAAACTTGATCTTCAATGAACTATTTTCAACAAAAATTAATAAATGCATGAGGCCAACTTTATCAAATTTACAATACTAAAAAAAATATTTTTTTTAAATAATGAATTCGATCATAACTTACGCTTGTACATTACCAAACTAGTGCAAAGATTCCCTAACCCTAACTATCATTGGAAGGCTAAACGCGTCTCTATTACCCTGCTGATCCCTACCCTCCAGGATGTTGTATTTGTCTTGTTAATTAGCCAAAGTCATACCAACGGCCAAGGCTGATCTAAGGCGGCTCAATAACCCGGAAATGAATGATTTTTTTTCTCTCTCTAGAAATCGGGATAAAAAAAACACTTTTTTTGCCCCACCCCGCTCGCCCCAGGGACGGGCAAGAGAGACGAGTATTAGTATTGATAGCACTAATACAAAAATCAGGATGAAATAATACAAACACGTTCAGGGTGATAAGGGCGTATGTTCGAGACAGCCAATAGATGAATGGGATAAAGCTCAGGCTCTTGGATGTCAAGTCTAGTCAGTAGTGTTGTCTCGCGTGTGATATGTTTCATATCATTAACGAGTGTTCTTTAAGATTACTATCATCAAGCAATATGACACACCCCCCCCCCGTGTTAATAATTTTCAAATAAATAGAAAAATGAATGCATCAAATTAAAGAAAATGAAATAGTGGAAAAGGGTGTATGTGGAATCCTGAAGCATAAAAACAGGGCAGTGACAAGAGAACGTTTCAGCCAAGAGCTTTCCAGAGGCGCAGAGAGAGAGAGTGTTTGGCGCCCTGGGACAAGATTCGCGACCAGGGACAAGATTCATTTTAAAGCGCCCCCTTTTTTTTTTCAACTCTCAAACCCATTATGTTCATCAATAAAATAATATCAAAGCATATTTTAGCGCCCCTAACTAGCTGGCGCCCGGGGACTTCTGTACCCCAGTTCCCATCCTTCGCTACTCCTCTGGAGACTTCTTCGGCAGACAGTATACAATTTAAAAAAAATAAAAAACCGTTGAAAAACGTGTTAGTAGTTCGCTGAAGAAGGCTCAGCTGAAAGTTCTCTTTTGTATCGTCTTGTCTTCCTACTTCAAGTTTCCACATTCCTAATTCCACTATTTCATTCGCACAGCTTGAACACAGTACTTCATTAAATATTTAAATGAATGAGCATTTTTTTTTTCTTGTAGAATTTTTACCCAACCTTTAATCGTGATATCTTTTTTATTTCTTCCAGATGCGCCATTTGCTTTCATTATTATCACGATGAACGTATTTTGTGACGTCCATGATTTAATTGACTCCACAAGAATTGCTGTTCACCTTGATTCGTTATTTATTCCATACGTGCAATCATTCAACTAATATCAAGACGAAATGGCACATTAACAAAAAAATGAAAAAGGGAAGGAATAAAAAAAGATCTTCAATAAACTAGGTCACATTGGATGACCCATACGTGCTATTGTGTTGAAATTCATCCTAACTGGCAGGAACATTGTCCCAAAAAAGAAAAAGATTTAGAAAAATGCACCAGCTTTTCACCCTCTGACATTTTTTTCCCTGATAGAATCGATGGTGGCTAGAATTAAACTCCTTGTGAAATGCACGCACAGCGTTGGTCCCTGGGGACTTGCAACTCTATTAGTTGTTGGTTCATCATCGGCTACTTCGGTGCTGGCCACAGGGGTAAACAACTCATAATAACTCGTTCATCGACTGGATCTCTCGTTTAACTGTATTTAACCCCGTAGGGCTCTATTTTGCGGCATAGCATAATATGAATTGCGCAACCGCTGTTACAAATTTTATTTGCAAGTTAATTCGCAATGTAAATAAATGATTTTATTTAGTGCGTGCCTTGTTTGAAAGGGGTAAAAAAGGGGTGGGGAAGTGGGGGGGGGATAACTAGACTAAGCAGGTGTGAACTCTACACATGATTTTGTTTTACTTTATAGTATAGTGCGTTCACAAAGAAATTTGACGAATATTTTAACGTGTGAACTGGAACAAAAAGACTCGACCAAATTTCGGTTCGACCCAATTTCCGTCGATCAATTTTCCGACGACGAAATTTCTTTCAAATAAATTTCCGTTAACCGCTAAAGTCCCGGTACCCTGAGTTTCAATTGATATTTCAGTGAAATGTATCTCTTATATACATTTGGCTTCTGGTGTGTCCTTCTCCTTCTTCCTTTCCACAACCGGCCCTCCCCTTAATGAACGTGTTTTATATGAATCTTACTGAGTGGAAGGGGGGAAAAAAATCAACCAGTCACTCAGTGAGCGTCATGCGTGACGTTTGAGCTCGGGTAAAAAAAGGGGTGGATTTTCTTCGGAGCACACTATTATACTATGAATAAAGAGCCACGGGTATGGTGTAGGAATATCTGTAGGACTATTGTTTAAAGGCCGGAAGGTAAGATGCAGGACTGCGTGTAGGACTGTTGTTTAAAGGCCGGCATTTATTATAGATAATGAGAAGTTGACCCTTTTTTCTTTGTTGCAACACTTAGACCAACCGGGTAATTTTACAAGACAGTACAGAAGAAACAAAAAAAAAAACAAAAAAAAAAACTGTATCATGTTAAGCCCTAGTACTAGAGCATTTCAAACTTAAAATTTAGTTCCTAAACAGTACTCTCAATAAGACAATGTCCAGTCTGAAATGATATTTAATGCATCAGAGTCTTTCCGCTTTTAAAAATCCTATTACCACTGAAGTTTTGTTCGGGGTAAGTAGGAAGCAGCAGAAATGAGAACCTTTCTAAAAAAACACGGTGGTGTCAAAACCAATTCATCTTGATTTCGCCCTAAGACCTGGGCTGAAACTTTAAAACAAAAAACAAAATTAAAAAAAGAAAAACTCTTCAGAATAAAAGCCAGGCATTTAAGAGACCACATTTTAGAGCAATATCTTTGAGTGCTATTGGTTCCAAGAGTTCCGCGGCCTTCAGAGTGTCCGACGACGTTGAGGTTTGAGGGGCTTTTCGAAAAAAAACTTAAAAAAAAAAAATAACTCTCTAACGAAATGAAATCACTTTAATTCGGCGAGAAATAATAGCGTTTAGCGTTTTCATCTTATGGCTCAAGATGGCCGTCAAGATGGCGGTGAAGATGGCGGTCCATAATGCTGGAATGTTAAAATAAAATTTAAAAAAAAAAAAAAATCCTGTTCGCTGACGAATGCTTTCTGCCGACACGTTCACTGTTGTGTTGATTTTTGTCAGGTGTAACCCTCTACTCTGTTTTACTCATTTTTATATAATACTAACCTGACTCCAGTCTCTCTCCCCTTATTCCCCTGGAATGTTAATGGCGTTGTGATCTACATCAATGGTTGTGGGGGAGGCGGGGAGGGGGAGGGAGGCGAGTCATCATGAATGGTTACGTTAAGACAATATAGTTTTATGTGATGGGATTATAATAGCCATTTGGGAGGGGGTGGGGAGGCGAATCATCATGAATGGCTACTTTAGGACAATATAGTTTTATGTGATGGGATTATAATAGCCATTTGGGAGGGGGAGGGAGGCGAGTCATCATGAATGGTTACGTTAAGACAATATAGTTTTATGTGATGTGATTATAATAGCCATTTGGGAGGGGGTGGGGAGGCGAGTCATCATGAATGGTTACGTTAAGACAATATAGTTTTATGTGATGGGATTATAATAGCCATTTGGGAGGGGGGGGGAGGCGAGTCATCATGAATGGTTACGTTAAGACAATATAGTTTTATGTGATGGGATTATAATAGCCATTTGGGAGGGGGTGGGGAGGCGAATCATCATGAATGGTTACGTGGGGGGGGGTGGGGAGGCGAGTCATCATGAAGGGTTACGTTAAGACAATATAGTTTTATGTGATGGGATTATAATAGCCATTTGGGAGGGGGAGGGAGGCGAGTCATCATGAATGGTTACGTTAAGACAATATAGTTTTATGTGATGGGATTATAATAGCCATTTGGGAGGGGGTGGGGAGGCAAATCATCATGAATGGTTACGTTAAGACAATATAGTTTTATGTGATGTGATTATAATAGCCATTTGGGAGGGGGTGGGGAGGCGAATCATCATGAATGGTTACGTTAAGACAATATAGTTTTATGTGATGTGATTATAATAGCCATTTGGGAGGGGTGGGGAGGCGAATCATCATGAATGGCTACTTTAGGACAATATAGTTTTATGTGATGTGATTATAATAGCCATTTGGGAGGGGGTGGGGAGGCGAATCATCATGAATGGCTACTTTAGGACAATATAGCTTTATGTGATGGAATTATAATAGCGATTTTGGAAAAAAAAGGGGGGGGGGATCAAAGCTAAACCCTGTGCAGCAAATATGGGATGAGTGGAGAAAACTGTAAAGTTCCGAAATAAATTTGACGCGAATGAAGGCGTTATCCGAAATTAAAATTGTAGAATTATTTTTATTTTACATTTAAAGGCAGATATTTTTTTTATCTAACCTTTAATATTACAGGGGAAAAAAATGTTTTTTTTGTTTTGCTTTTTTTTACAGCAGAGAATATATTTCTAATGTTTGCTCTGCTTTTGTACGCTCCCATTAAACAACCATGCGGCCGAGCAGATATTTTCCCAATAAATAGCTGCAGATTACGATCAAAGGGAGTGTTCATTATCGATCAGTTTCATCAACTGTTCAGTGCGTTGCTGTGCATGTTGGCGATTGCGACGCTGGGCGCACATCTTAGAAACATTAATCAGCATTTGTATTTATCACAGAGAAACGCCCGAAAGGCAAAGAAAAAACTAGAGAAGAATTGTGAGTTTAGAAGAGTAAAGTAGAGAAATCATCATTTAAGAAATGTCCAGCTAAATATAATAAGTTCTGTGAAGAAGAAGGCGACATACATTCTTGGTAGAATTAATTTACATTCCGACATGTAATATACTTTTGGACGGAAACTAATAATAAATTAGACTATCATTATTATTTTTGTATTTAATTTGATTTTTTTTTATATTCTGCCTATCGGGTTTCTTGGCTTTCGGGTCTCTTGGCCTTCGGACATCTCTTGGCCTTCGAGTCTCTTGGCATTCGGATCTCTTGGCCATTGGATCTCTTGGCCTTCGGATATCTCTTGGCCTTCGGGTCTCTTGGCATTCGGATCTCTTGACCTTTGGGTCTCTTGGCCTTGCGGGTCTCTTGGCCTTTCGTTCTCTTGGCCTTTGGATCCCTTGACCTTCAGGTCTCTTGGCCATCGGGTCTCTTGGCATTCGGGTCTCTTGGCCTTTGGGTCTCTTTGCCTTCGGATCTCTTGGCCTTCGGCTCTCTTGGTCTTCGGTTCTCTTGACCTTCGGGTCTCTTGGCTTTCGGGTCTCTTGGCCCTCGGGTCTCTCTTTTTTTTTCTACTGATCGTCCCGACCCTGGCCAGATACAAAGCGAGATTTCATGTTCCTCAAACTGGTTTGTTGAAACGGTGGGATAAGACCAGACACTACAATCTTAGTCAAAAGACCGAGAAGTGATCAGATTTTTCTTTCTGGGCTTAATCAGGCAACGATCCAAGCCCAAAGGCCGGGAAAGCAAGTAGCGTATTGGACTATAATAATTTGGAATTTTTTATCAGGGTTTCTCCAGAAGTAATGTAAGACTGGGGTAGTCCCTCTTCAAAGCCTGCACTTGCGGATATCCTGACCTTGCGACTCTATCCCTCTCTCTCTCTCTCTCTCTCTTTTGTTTTCACCGATCGTCCAGACCCAGGCTGAAAACAAAGCAAGATATCACGCTCCTGACACGGGCTTGGTAACTTGGTGGGGAAAAGACAGACACCACACCGCAGGGACGTCATTTGGGTAGGCAAGGTGGGGCACTCCCCCCCCCCCTTGAATTTGCAGGTTTTATGTACTGTTGCGCCGTGTGTAATAAACAACTTAACAAGCTGACCCCACCCGAAAAAAAAACCACCCTGATATGATGCTCCAGCTACACCTTGATCTTAGCCCAAAAGGCAGAGAAAGGGATAAGAGCAAATTGGAGAACAATTTGAAATGTTAAATTCAACAAACCAAATAAAGAAGCGTTTAATATTTAACCAAAAAAATAGAATCTGAGAAAACATCAGGCACAATAGTTTAAAGGAGTGGATTTTGAACGTGTCAAAATACTAGCTTTTGAATTCTCTCCATAAAGGGGACAAATTCAGTTGAGTTATTCATAGTAAACCTGGTATTTTTCCCTCAATAAGTAACGCAAGAGAAAGTCTCAACTTAAAAAATATATGGTTTCATTAAATTAATGAAAATGTCATAGTGTTAAACAGAAGGCTGTTAATGAGGTGTTGGGTGGAGACGGGTGGCAACACTTTGGAGCGTAATAAAATGGCAGAGTGGAGGCTTCATCCTCTTAAAGGTCGCCATCTTATCTACATTTAGCAGCCCTGCTCAGATCGCAGAGTCGATGAACTACGTGCGTTGTAAGCTCCTTAGACGTTGTTTGTCAAATCAAGCCCCTCCACCGGAAGCTTCAGCTGCTGCGTCACTCCCACGCTTTCTCGGTAAATACCTTACTTCACTCCCTCGCTTATTCAGTAAATACCTTACTTTACCCCCACGCTTTTTCAGTAAATACCTTAGTTCACTCCCACGCTTATTCAGTAAATACCTTACTTTACTCCCACGCTTTTCCCGTAAATACCTTGCTTCACTCCCACGCTATCTCGAGAAATACCTTACTCCACTCCCACGATTACTCATTAACCTTACGTAACGCCAATGCTTTCCCAGTAACCCCACTTCCGTCACGCGCTCTCTCAGTAAACACCCTACTTTGCTCCCGCTATTTCTCAGTAATCTTACATCACTCCCACGGTTTCTCGGTAACCTTACTTCACTCTCAAGCTTTCTAACTAATTGACTTTAAACTTTAGAATGCACATTTTGGAATATAAGAAAGTGTAGACTGTCTTTTGTAATCAAACGGAAAACGTTATGAGAACTTTGATGCCCAACTTACTTCAAACAAACTTTTTTTTAAAAAGTATATAGGAATTAATTTGTATTACTTTTTTTTTAAATTTAAGAATGTTCATCAGTTAGTAACATTAATGTCTATGTAATGAGCGCAGGTGAAAACAGATTCATAAAAATGTCACGTGATTTGGTGACAGTAGAAGCGAATATTAAGCCAGGTTTTTTAACGAGCTGGTAGGAATATGCTTGAGTGTAATCGGAATTGTACACGCTGAAATGTTACGTGTATCAGGGACGATGGCAAGCCACTAGAATAACACGTGTTTAGTGAGTGAGCTAATTCAAGTTGAAATAATTAAGAGGTGAATCAATACCGTGTTGAGAAAACGGACAGAAGAGAAAAATGCACCCGGCTGTGGTTACGAGCAGAAGGAGAGAGAGAGAGAGAAGGAGAGAAAGGAGGAGGTATCGAAGGAGAGAGGGAACGAGAGAGAAAAGAAAAGTAGAGAGAAAACGAGAGAGAGAGAAGGAGAGGGAAAGGGTGATGCAAACAGTGAGTAATTTTAAAATTGGTGACTGTTGGAAAAATAGAGTGTATGTTTTTAATATATATATCCATACAGAAATTTATACAGCAGTATATTTTACAAGGTGTATTTCACATGCATACCCCATAAATACTTATGATTTTGGATTTAAATAAAGGAAATATTTTAAAGGCGAATGGAAAAAAAGATAAAAGTCACACACAGATATAAAAGTATCTCAGAGTGACGGCAAGAAGGAAAATAGACCCAAAAAAATTTAAAACCACTGATATAGTTTAGGGTGGAAAGTGGGAACAATCGCTTGAATGAATGTTTAGGTACAAGAATATACGAAAATGCAATAAACGTGTTCTACCTTATGAAGCAACACTTCACATTTAATTATGGATTAACTTTTGAGTTTCAAATAGTTAAAGTTTTAGCACGTTTGATAATAAAAACATTTTAAATTAAACAGCCCCTTAAAACCATGAAACTTGTAAAGAACGTGTTTTTATCTTCGTGCCAGGTTTCAGCTCGACAGCTTGACGGTAAAGTGGATCCATAAGCCGTCCAAAGATTTTTTTGCTAGCCGGCCACCCACGAGCAAAGGTGAAGTTAATATAGAGAGTTCAATGAAGAAATTTATTCCGAGTTAAAGTTCTTAATACTCCCTCTTGAAGCAGCTATTTGATGTAAACATCAATTAGAAATGAATTGGTTAGAGTGACCCATTCTAATAGGACGGCTTTCATACAGTGAGGTTATGCTTGAAACCGAGACCACTTTGAGACAGTAAGCGGTAGAAGCAAAAATAAAAAACAAAAAGATATAAATATTAAAGGCTGCGGCAATTGGGACCCGGGTCCCTTTAGAGTAAATGCTATTCGAATATCATTTGTGGTATTTTATTTCAGTTAAACTGAAGAAGTAAGTTTTAAAAAAAACCACATATTCCTTTCAATTATCTTTCATTTGATACCAAATTTTGTCTTAGAAATCCAAAAATAACATTTGAAATATATATTTTTTTTTAAAAATAACCCCAATCTGTAACTCCTCTCCGGGTTCGAATAGCTAGTTCGATGAACAAAAAAAAAAAAAAGTCTGGAAAAGATTCAACTTAGATGTGAAAGTAATGATGAAATCCAAAAATAACATTTGAAATATATATTTTTTTTTAAAAATAACCCCAAACTGAAACCCCTCACCGGGTTCGAATAGCTAGTTCGATAAAAAAAAAAAAAAAAAAAAGTCTGGAAAAGATTCAACTTAGATGTGAAAGTAATGAACAGTAAAGTTTGTTATTTGAGCGCGATATTGTGCGGTGTGACTGCGCATGACAGTAGTTTGTTTTGTGTGTCAATGTTGTGAATCTTGGAATGGCTGTGGTTTGTCTCCCATGGCATCATTGTGCTAAGCGTCATGGAGATTCAAACCAGGAGGAAAGTAGAGAAGAAAGATAGAAGGCGTAAATGGAGAGAAAAAAAAAAGGGCCAGTCGTCTGACCGCCGGCATCCGGTCAAGTTGCAATCTAAGATTTTACGTGACTTGAATCCCGGGTCGTAGATCTTCATATCGTCTGAAGGAGGGTGGCTACTTTCTTTGCGAAAATCTTTCACGTCTTACATTTAGAATTCTCCCTATTTGTTTTTTCCCCAATCACTGCTGCTTTCATTTGCTGCTTATTTTAGGTCATAGTTCGTCCCCCAAATATACAATATGCAAAATATTATGCTTTATGTTCCACGGAATATGTAAAAAAACAGATCATAATATAAAAATCATCGAGCATTAAGAGTCCTTATTTTTTTATCCCCGTGAAATTTTCTGTACCATATGTCGTTCACCATGCGTTATCTCAGTCAGCCTTTTATGAGTAAATATACAGCTCCACAAAGGTATTATCTCTTGTGCTTTTGGCTCTTTGTGTCTAGCTCCAATGTTATGCTCATCATTTATTTTATTTCGGGGCGAGGGGGTTAGGTCTCCTCTCTTTCTTTATCACTGTCTCTTATATATTCCCCTCTCCCTCCTTGTCTCCCAAAATATATATTTTATTTGTATGTACAGTTTTTACAACCTCTCCCTTGCTCTCCCTCTTTCTTGCTCTCTTTCCTCTTTCTGCCCTCTTTTTCTTTTCTTTCTCACGCTGTTTCTCTCGCCCTTTTATAATGCCTGTTTCAGAAGCTCTTCCCAGAGTCATCTCGCAAACACTGTTCTTTTCCTCCAGAAACGCCATGAATACCTCACCACCCGTGCAAGAGACTGACAATACCAGTCATTTTCTGATCAGCGACCACTCACCAATCATCTCCTAGCAGACCCGATCTGCCGCTTATCGATCGGTCAAAGGTCACGGGCCACTGTTGAAAAAAGAGTTCAATCCGTTGTTTACGCCACGTGCCGCCGCGTCACATTGTGCCATTTGCCGAGAGGTACGGGCCATTGTTCTGCCCACGGAAAGGGTAACCGAATCTCAGAACACGGAAAGACAACGAGAGTTCGACACATTGTCGGCGTGGGGATATCAGATCTTTTATCTTTAGGGGGTCAAGTCGGTTCCGTCAGATATTCCATCTTTTTCTTTGTTATATGGTGGGAGGAAGAAGAAGATCGAGACGGGTGCTAAATATACATACAATCACGGTCACCTCATTTTTTTTTCAAAGGAAAGATTGCTATATTTGTAGAAATGAGAATGGAAGATTTATTTTAAAAAAAAGAAAAAGGTAATAAGAATTATAGATGATATATTTAACGATTATGGTAGCTTTAAAGGCAGCTAGTGTTTTTTTTTAATAAATAAGTGTGATTATCATACAAAATTATTTCTTTACTGCTACACTCAGGGATGAAACAGAAAATTATCAAACACAAAAAAAAAAATAAAAAAAAATAAATAAATAAATAAAGTTAAAAAAAAACCCAAATGGAAAGCAGTCTTTAAAAATTAACAACTAAAATTGTTAATATATTTTTTTTTAAAAATTATTTCTTTACTGCTACACTCAGGGATGAAACAGAAAATTATCAAACAAAAAAAAAAAAATAAAAAAAAATAAATAAATAAATAAAGTTAAAACAAAACCCACATGGAGAGCAGTCTTTGAAAATTAACACCTGATATTGTTAATATATTTTTTTTAATTAATCATTTGAAAGTATGTTATCTTTGTAACAGCCCAAGTTAAGAAGCATGGGCATTAACGAAAATTTACTGTAAAAATTATGTCCTTTATCTCTTATTTTTCGCAGAGATGCAATTAGGTGGGGAGTTTCCACAGCCCTCCCTAATGTTGCGATAGCTTGATATTGACTCTTTATATCGATCGATAATCAAATACCACAGGAACAAAAGCAAACATATCAAGTTTTCATGGAAGATCATGCGTGCATTATCGCGTACCCTTTGCTTACACAGTTTTTTTTTTGAGATTCGTTGATGATTTAAGCCACAGAATAAGCTGCTCTAGCATTCAAGCATTTTTCGATTTCGCACTGATGAAAAACATTAAGTAAATGTCAGTGTGTCATTGCATTGGGATAAATTCTCACAACTGGAACAGCTTCTAATGGCCTTGGGAATCCTTCAGGATGTGAAGTAACTTCAGACAATCTAAAAAATTCCCCCCCCCCCTCCAACTTACTTAACATTTCTGCACCGGAAAGTAAACATTTTGTGTTTATAAAAAGTTTCATGTTTTTTTTTGTTTTTTTTAAATGCATATTTTGTATTCATTACTTCTTTTTATGTATTTGGAATTAATTTGGTCTTGTAGCATGTTTAGTGTTAAAAAAAAAAGGGTTCATGTTTTTTTAGAACATTTTTAAAATTTAAAAAAACAAAACAACGAAGTTATTTTGTTGTGTTGTCACGGGTTTGTTTAGTTGTTTTTTTTTTTTAACTTCATTTGAACGTAATCTATCACTAAAACATAACATCTCAGGTGATTCCCCCATCCAAAGTGAAAGTTCTATGACAGATTTAAATTGATGGCCAAAAGATCTGAAGCGTGTGAGCCTTTTGGAGCCGCACCCCCCCCAGCCCCCCTTTTTCAATTTTAAGGTGTTTGCTGTCCAGCAATTTAAAAGCAATTAAAAATATCTTCCCTTTAATTTTTTTTCCCCATATTGCGAATTTCGGCTTCTTGATGACATGAGCCCCTTTTACAGATGCAGGGATTTGCAGAATGCACGCGAAAGCCTCTGGTGGTTAGGGTTAGGGTTATGATTAGACGTAAACCTTCCACAAAAACACTTTCAGTTAGAATAACGAAACTTTTTTTTTTTGGTGTTGTTTTTGTTGTTGTTACATACGCTACCAGAGGGGTGTGCGTTGAAAGTACACATGGTGCGCTTGGTGTGGAGCGCGTATTTAAAAAAGACAAAAGTCAAAAAAGGCAATCGCCGCTACCAAGGTCGACTCTGTATGGTAAATTGAATCAGCGAAGACTGTCGTCATGCGGGGTGGTGCCACTCTGTGACGGCTTATTTGATTTCACACCGCCATTATTTCCTATCACTACCAATCTTTTCTGGCTCACATTGTTATATGCTTTATCCCCTCGAACTTCTGTTGAAAGAGGCGCGACCAATACAAAAAGCTGTATTCCAGGGCGTTAGAAGAGATCTGGAATTAACTAGATAGAGAAATCGATTTTTTTTAAAATAACTTGAATTGATTCGTAAAGGCTTTCTGTGAGCTCATGTTGGTTAATGTTAATAAACATTTAGCTTTTAGCAGCTAAAGATACTTCAAGGATATTAAAGCAGAACATATTATTTATACTTTTTATTTAAAATATCCCTTGTACTATTTTTTCCTTTTCTACATTTTGTGTTAACTCAAATAATTGCTGGATTTGAGCACACGTGATTGGGAATGAACAATAGAAACAAAACATTGTCTTTTGTAAATTACAGATAAACAATCTGTTGTCTGTCCATCCGTCCGTTAGGGTGAATTCACCATGTCCATCAATTCTTTAGGTTGAACACATTGTGTCCATCCGTCCGTTAGGATGAATTCACCATGTCCATCAATTCTTTAGGTTGAACACATTCTGTCCATCCGTCCGTTAGGATGAATCCACCATGTCCATCAATTCTTTATGTTGAACACATTCTGTCCATCCGTCCGTTAGGATGAATTCACCATGTCCATCAATTCTTTAGGTTGAACACATTCTGTCCATCCGTCCGTTAGGATGAATTCACAATGTCCAGCAATTCTTTAGGTTGAACACATTGTGTCCATCCGTCCGTTAGGATGAATTCACCATGTCCAGCAATTCTTTAGGTTGAACACATTCTGTCCATCCGTCCGTTAGGATGAATCCACCATGTCCATCAATTGTTTAGGTTGAACACATTCTGTTCATCCGTCCGTTAGGATGAATCCACCATGTCCATCAATTGTTTAGGTTGAACACATTCTGTCCATCCGTCCGTTAGGATGAACTACTTCATTATCTTTATTCTATGTTATTTACACCAAAATGACCTGTCGTTTTGGCATTCAAGCATTTTTTACAGCCACAAAAAAAATTATTTAAAAAAAAGAAATATTTTATTCAGATTTCTGGTTAACATTATAGTTGTACTTACTTTCCCTCCATCATTTTTAAACATACCTATATTATAGTACGTATATTATAGTAAGCATATTATATTGTCTCTATCATGTTTTTTCCGAAACTTTCAAATATTGAGAGAAGCAAAAGCGTAAGAATGTAAATGTAGTATTATGACTAGTTTATTATTCTTTTTTTTTCTTTTTTTTTTTAAATTGAACTGACTCGCCCTAAATCAATAACAAATATTTAAGATATTCAAATGTAATCATAACTTATAACTAGTTTTTTTCCCTCTTTTTTCCACCTTTTCTAAATTTTCTCTTTCATGTTCGTTTTAGAACCCAGTCTGCATCACCTCACTTTTCTATAGTGCAAATACGTTATCCGCCCTGTACCTTGGACCAGACATGACTTTCATCCGTTAAATAAGCCTGTAATCCTCTGTCTAGACATCCCATTAAAACATTGGCACCTTGATTTTGATGTCGATTGGAGTATGGAATTTACACTGAATTTATGTTTTCTCGCCTTTATTAATTCAGCAAAAATTAAATTGACAGATCTCAAGAAAAGAGCGAATAAAAAAATAAAATGTATTTTATTTTAAAATATATAAATATATATTATATTTGTTTGTTTCTTAAATAAGGAACATCCAAATGAGCGTGACAATTTCATATGAGGAGAATTAAAATGGTTTAAGTTTAGCTCCCCATATCGATCGCCTGCTTGACCTCATGAACTCACCTAGTTAAACTCACCCAGTTAAACTCACCCAGTTACGTATTCAACTCCAACTCATGTCGTTTCACTTCAGATTTTTTTTCTTATTTCCTTTTGCGTATAAGCAATTTTTATTTTACATTGCCCGATGGAAGAAAAGAAAAATTGGCTTACAACAGTTATTCTTGTCTTTGACGTGGACATTGTTCAGTGGTAAAATACATTTGATGAGGGTTGTTAATGAAAATATTAAATACTAAACATGGCCAGGACTTTACGTTGACCTACTTGGTTGTCTCATTGAACGGACAGACTTAGCAAAAACAGGGAGAGAAAACAAAATAGAAGACATCTGAGTGAAAGGAAAGTAGAAGTAAAAAGAGGGGAAAAAAAGGAATTGGTGCTAGCCTGGAGACACAATAAGAGAGGATAACTCTCGTCCTGATCCTTGGGAAACCGGAAATGTAGGTCTTTCCCGGATGTGGGGGGGGGGGGAGGAAGCCTGGTCAACGGAGGGACTGAGGGGGAAGTGGGGAGAATGAAGTAAAAAAATAGCCTGGAGACACAATAAGAGAGGATAACTCTCGTCCTGATCCTTGGGAAACCGGAAATGTAGGTCTTTCCCGGATGTGGGGGGGGGGGGAGGAAGCCTGGTCAACGGAGGGACTGAGGGAGAAGTGAGGAGAATGAAGTAAAAAAAACACTCAAATGTGGTTTCAAATGAGGGGAGTGCGGGGGCTTGGGGTGGAGGCTTAGTGTGGAGTCTTTTAATTAAAATATCGGAGCATTGGAAGAAGTTGTAGGCTTCCCGCGACATGCACTACTCGGAGTCTGTGTTATTAGCTTTATTTTTTTTGAAGAGCCATTGGGTATCAGCTTATAAATTATAAATGAAGAAACCTTTATTGAGATTTTCGTGGTATATTTTTTAACCCAAATGTTTTTCATTCAAGTCGTGACGAACATTTTGATACGCACCGACAAAATGATATATACCGTAGTTTTTGTAACCAATACACATTTTTAGAAGGTGGGGTGTCGGCACGGGATTCGCAAGGAGTATGCATGTCTTTTTTTTAAAAATAATTTAAAAATACACTTAGATTGTGTTCCCAATTCTAAGATCTAAGACACAATAATGATTTTTTCTTTGTTTCCTCTCCTAAGTTTCCATGACGCTAAGCACAACAATCCATGATGCTAAATGCAACACTCCATGTCGCTAAACACAACCACCAATTACGCTAAACACAACAATCCATGACTTTTAACACAACAATCCATGACGCTAAACACAACAATCCAATGATGCTCAACACAGCACTCCATGACGCTAAACACAACAACCCATTTACGCTAAACACAACAATCCAGGACGCTAAACACAACAATTCATGACTTTTAACACAACAATCCAGGAAGCTGAACACCAAAATTCACGGCGCTAAACACAACGAACCAAACGAGCTAAAATCTGATGATGTAGCTAACATTTAGCCGTCTGCCGATAGGCCCTTGGGAGCTCTGTTCAGTGTCATAGCTGAATGTTTAAAAAAAAAATGTCACATAAATCTTCGGGGACCAATGTATATAGACAAGCCATTGTCATAACAGACTGCGGAACGTGCCCGAAACATTACGAACTGTGTAATTTTTGTCCGAATATTCATTTATTACTATCTTCATATTATTACGTTAATTAAAGAATTAGATCTCTTAGTCTTTTTGTAAAGATGTAATGAAATCTAAAATATGACATGCTTAAATTCGGTTACTAACTTAATAATAACTTTTGAGGGAACCTCAAAATATGGTTATTTAAAACTGCTCTCTTCAATATTTCAGTTTATCAGCTATCAAAATATTTTAATATTTTGTTTGTTTTTTTATTAAAGACTGTCGTCTTTTTAGAATTTGACAAGTTATATTTTTGGTGAAAACCAGGTTTTTTAAGAAAAAGAATAGAGAATTAAAAAAAAAATTGAGAACCTCTGCCCTAGATGAACACCAAGAGCCTTAACGGTCATTTCTTATTCAACCACATTATTGTCCCAAAATGCAATTCGTTAATCAACGGGCTGTCTTCGATTTGTAATCGCTGTGCTAAAAAATTTGACCGACAAGCTCCATTAATATGTTATTTCAAACACACAAGACACATTTAAAATAAAGGATTTAATTGATAACTTTTCAAACAAGATTAACTTGAAAGACACTGGCCATAGAGAAAGTGCGACTGAGATAACTGTTACAGTTTCGAGGCAACCATGGACTGCCTTGTAGTTAGTTAGTTACCAATATAGCGTGACCAGCAATTATCGAAAATTCTCTCCACTAAATCCCCTAAGGTTTCCGAATCGAAATTAAAGTCCCAAACTTTTTATTTTGACGTGAGCCGTGAGTTCATTGATTGGGTGATAGCATACCACGGAAGTTAAAGAAATGAAAATGTATGTGACCTGCTTTCAAGAATGTTTTTTTAAAAATTAAATATGACCTCAAAGACAAATAGTTCTTATTGAAACAAGAGTTGATGCTTGAATTAAGCTGTGAATAAAGCAACGATTGTGTATTTGAGCACATTTCCATCCATCCCTGTGGCGATCCAGCCCATGTAGGGCTTCGGCCTGCCTCACCGCTTCCTTCCACTCAGACCTAAGTTATACTTTCCTTTTCCATACTCGGATTCCCAGCTGCTGTAGGTCTCTTTCCACATCATCTATTCATCTAAGCCTCCGTCTGCCTTTGAGATATAATCTATTCAATTCCTGGTTGGTTCGTAAATTTTCCGAGCTCATTTCCAGGGAAATAATTTTTTTGTATTGAATTATCAATCCATTCACAAAGGTCACACACTTCGCTTCTCTTCATCAGTTTTGCAACTTTAGAAGACTTCATTGCAACTGACCTCATTCTCTAAAGTCTTATAAATATATATATACATACATAAGTTTTGTTTTTGTTGTAAACATTTTTTGTGGAAAACAATCGAACTTACTTTTAGAGCAATACCATTTCCAAATTAATTTAGTTTTTAAAGTGAATGAAAGCTATTTAATAGCTTTGGCAAACTTCAGAAGTCAATGAAGTCATTGCTACTGGGTGTTTTTATGATTTACATTTCGAGTGGCTGACCTAGTGACGATATATCACGTGGCCGTGCTTTAAAGTTGATAAACCCAATCAATCCCTCTGGATTACAAAGACCGCTGGAGGGTAACGACCCACGTGACAACAAGAAATCCGTTGAAGTAATTCGTTCCCTGTTGTGGATGACGCACCAATTATTATTGTTGTTATTTCGGAATGCTCGTATCTTTCTGAGATCTTCATGGGACCAGGGGGGGGGGCAAGGGGAAACAAATAAGAGGGTTGTGGGGGGGGGGGGAGAAATGTAATCAAAGCAGCACGATCGTCGTCTGCTTTTTTGTTTACTCTAGGGAGTATCTGCAACACGGGGATAGGCCGAGGGTTTCGAGAAAATAGTCTAAAAATGGAGAGTCACCAATTATTATTGTTGTTATTTCGGAATGCTCGTATCTTTCTGAGATCTTCATGGGACCAGGGGGGGGGGCAAGGGGAAACAAATAAGAGGGTTGTGGGGGGGGAGGGAGAAATGTAATCAAAGCAGCACGATCGTCGTCTGCTTTTTTGTTTACTCTAGGGAGTATCTGCAACACGGGGATAGGCCGAGGTTTTCGAGAAAATAGTCTAAAAATGGAGAGCGGACTAAAAACAGATAACCGTATTGCCACCGCGTAAATTGGCCTCAGCAATACAAATAAATACTGACTTCATCGGTGAGCATGCAGCCTACTATACGGTACAGTTGCCGTTGCTCAATGTCATAACTGCTTGGGTTTTTTGTTGTTGTTGTTTTTTTCGAAAGCCCAGCATGGCCTGTACAGTTTCTTGAGTTAACTTGTTTTGATTGAGAGTATATCGTTTAAACGTTTATGATGACATTAAGACATTATTAAAGACAATTTAAAATGAATTTTATCAACAACAAAAAATTAAAAACCAAAAAACCAAAAAGCAACCAAAAAAAAACAAAAACAAACTAAACATTAATATAGTGTGTTCATACTTATGTTAAGCTCATTAAAAATGTTGCCTCATTAAAATAAATTTAAAATTTGTAGACGCCATACACTTCCTACAAATTACGTCTTAAGGAATCTAATTTCCAACAACATCTTTTTTGTTTGACTATCGGAATATGCTGACGGGTTTTTCTTCGGAACACAGTAACTCCAATTGAAGAAAACTCTAGACTCACCCTTTCCTTAACAGAATGATTAAATCAGTTACTGTGAGATTTTTTATTTTTTTTTGGTACTAAATTATTATTTTTTTTATAAATCTTTATCGTATTGACTGACGATCACAGACTCAGCCAACCGTTGAATATTCATAAGTATACATTCATTATTTTGTTTGTTTGCTACGTCTCAACGTTATCATCTTATTTTTAGTTGACATTTCGTTCCACCTTGACATTTGAAATGTGTGTATCCGTAACAAGGAGTCCTGAAAGGTTCATTCACTTTACATGAATTTTTTAAAATGCCCACTAGACTTTTTTTTCCATGCCCATTAGAAGATATCGATCGCCCTGAAAGTACATTTTGTGTGACGGGTGAGTTGGTACAACAAAAAAAAAATCTCTTGGTGTGTGATTGCAGCGTCCATAAGACGCTAATGGCTTCTGAAAAAGTTTGTCTTTTTTTTCCATTTGTAAATGTTCAAAAGTCAACATTTTTAAATTTTTTTTTTGAAAATCAGTTATTATTGCAAAAGACGCGGATAGACGACAAAATTAAATGGGTCAGATGAAAACATGTCCAAGGCGTAAGAAACACGGTTAATAACTAAGCGTTTGCAGACGGAATCATGGCGACGAATGGAAAAAAAAAAAAGACAAGCAAAAGAGGATTGTTGAGAGTGAAAGAAGCTCGTTAAATGTCTCAAGCGATCGCGTTTTCTCAGAGGCTCAACATTTTAACACATGGCCTGTGTACGAGGCCACATCTGGAGATTCCGTAAAGACAGAAATGTTTATGAGTTTCAAGCTTCAAGGTTGAAGGGGTTAAAGAATTCAAATATGTTTTTGTGTTTTTTTTTTTTTTTTTTTATGTTGTTGTTTTTTTTCATTGATATCAATCTAATTTTATATATATATATTTATTTATATGACATACTTCCGTCTTGACGAGATGATGGCGTTGCATTTGACACTTCATCAAATGTCTTACGAGGCCGGTCCTAGAATGACAGACTGAGCTGCACTTCTTGCAGGAGAACCTGGACTCCTGGTTAAATTTGATCTTCAGTCATGCCCTTTATTTTTTTTGTGTAACAATGGCTTTGTTTCGTGCATCATTTGCCTGTTTGACTTCCACATACACTGCTCTTTGCCAGCAGGAACTGTGCTCAGGGATGATCTCCAATTCGTTGATTTCTTTGCTGGCTGCTTAATTTTTTTATTTAGTTTTTTTTTTGCGATGGCCCTCAAATCGTCGCAGCGGCCGTCCGATAAGTTGTGTTCTCTCTGCCAAGTCAATGAACAAGAAGATTCTTTGGAATACGGCCTTCCTGCATTCTCCTTACATGACATACCAGCAAAGTCTCCGATTTCTAAATATATATCATTATTCCATAGATATCACGTAATTTTTTATCAATCGGTATGACTAAATTATGACAGCTCTTCTTACATTGCAATTTTCACTCAAAACAAAAGCTTCTGATTTCACCATTTACACTAAATATTTTAACGGTACGTGAAACAAATCTTCAACTCATCATGGGTATGAGTGACGTGTGTCCAATAATTGTACGCTCCAAGCTCTTTAAAAAGTACATTCAATTCCATTTTTTTAAATATTTTTTTTTTGTTTATCTGAGCGTTTACTCGGGAACAGTCGTCTGTGGCCCTAAGTGGGGCAAACATGAGATGCCTGGACGGGTGAGCGACGGGAAGAGATTGGAAGAAGAGCCTAATTGTCAACATTTCCTGATCGATAACTCCAGAACTTTATGTTCCTAAAACTGATCGAAACGGTGTGGCAAGAAAACACAGACCTGGTGCTTTCCTCTATACGAGTGTTTCCCCTAGCTTCCCGGAACCACCACCCCCCCCCCCCCCCTCTACCCCCCCCTCCCACTTATGAGTCCCACGAGGATATTAAAATTTTTGAATGTCTTTCCTGTTATGTCAAAGTTTGCCCCCCACTCCCCTTTTGAAAAGTAAAAACCTACCCCCTCCCCTCCCTTTTTAGACAAAAAGTGACCAACCATAGTCCTAAAATTGACCCCACTGTGGAAAATACGCCAAACGATGGGAGACACTCCTTTCTCTATCTCCTTCTCTCTCCTTCTCACCATATAAATATTTATATATATAAATAAATATATATATATATATATATATTTATAATACATATATATATATATATATATATATATATATTTATATATATATATATATATTTATAATATATATATATATATATATATATATATATATATATTTATATATATATATATATAATGAGATCAAACAGGAATAAGGGCTGACGAAACAAATAAGATTGTACATAGTGTTCACTAATATGGTTTTAAAACAGCTTTCAGTTCGTTTAATATATATATATATATATATATATATTGTTACGCACTGACTTTTATTGGGAGAAATTAATCTCCTATTTTAATTTTAATTGGCTCGTTGTAAACAGTGCCTAACAAAGGGCGATACCATAGAATCAACAATTTTACAGATACGACCCAAAACAGTTTCTAGTTACAATTAATTCAGATTTATTATGTCTTAAGATAATTAAAAAAGAAAAGAAAAATATAATTACAATCTTCAACTTACAGTATGGAAGATCTTGTACCGGTACACAGTTAACACAGTTAGAATAATGTGCCAATAAATAATGCGAAATAAACACATATGAGCACACAAATACACATAGAATAAAACACGCCTCGTAATGTTAAGAAAATCTATCTGAAATATCTCCTCTCTCTCGTCCGTGCCTGTCAATCCCTTATGTAGGTGGGTCTACCGACGCCCAAGCCCTGCCTTCGAGCAGCTACATGACATTTCTAGAAAAATCAAAATCATTCTACAAAATACTATTTGGAACAGATTAATTATTTTTATTTGTTGGCGGCGTAAACAAGAATACATCAAAGACCTAAGCCACACCCCTTTGTGAACACAGCGTCTCATGCGGGGTCAATCAGAGGGCACGCACGAGAAATATTATGTAAACAAGCTCTCTATAACAATATATTTAACAACTTTCTTGGCGCCACTGAGGAATGTTCTGGAAAAAAAATATTTCTCCATAAAACACAATAATCATTAATTATTATTGGTCCCATTACATTAATGTTTTGCTAACACACCCCCAACAAACTAATTTATTTTAAGAAAAGATTTACATTATTTTTTTTAAAGTATATATTTTTTTTAAAAAATGTATTGCTGTTTGTAAAAAGATAGAAACTATGTAGATCTAAATTGATTTTGTTGACAGTTCAGTTTTAAAAAGAAAATAGATATTCATTATATTCTGGGGTTCGTTCCTGTTACATTGATTAGTAATAGTCCCCGTTCTGCATAAACGTATTATATTTAGCTAAGAGCATCCGAATCTCCGTTATCACTTCAATGACTGTGCAGACTACGCCAAGTCCTTACGACCAGCTTACCGCATGGCTCAACCGACTGTGGGGACGAACGAGGCGAAGCCGGCCACAGAAAAATTCCAGAAGTGGGGAAAAGATGGGAGGATTAGGGGAGAATCGACCAGGGGCCCGGGCATTCTTCTATTCAATTACAGCTGAACACTTTATCGAAGCGGCTCCGTGGGCCGAGCGTCCGGTACAGAAGCCCAAGGGATTCGTGGGGGGGGGCGCCATGGTGTATCCCCCTTGGATTCCTCTCACGCCGACTTACGTGAGGACTTGCCAGGACGAGACTTGGCAGCCATTATGGTTAATGTAACGTATGGATCGAGAGGGGTTTTAGTTGTGGGTACAAATAGAGGGGTGGGGGTGGGGACAGACCGATAGTGCCGTTAAAAAAATACCACTCCTGTTTTAATGATATTGAAATGATCCTAAGCGGCTCTGCAGAGGTTGATCTAGAATCAACATTGAGGGTCATTATAAAGCTAAAAAACAAACCTATAGTGTAATTATGTATATATTATTATAATAATAATCAAAGCGTTGGCCTAACGTTGTTTCAAAGCAGCAAAAAAGTAAAATTTGGCATAATGAAACATGTTCAGACTACGCCAGTCCTACGAGCAGCTTCCACTGATTTTCCTAAATGGTTGTTAATGAGAAAAAAAAAATATTTAAACACCGTGTACTGAATACAAAGAAATAACTTGAACAACAAGATTTATTAAGCGACATTACTTTCCAGAAATTGCGAAAATGACCCCCTGGAGATGTGTCCCCCCCCCTTCTCCACGAAAATGAGTTGAGCCCTGGGCTATCCTATGGTGCATACGCTCTATGTTACTGAATACAAATTGACAATTATGGAAATTGCGTGAATAAGCATTGGTGGACGAAATGGGGAGAGCACCACGAAGGGTAGGCTGGATAGGCGCAGTTACACATCTACTGCAGTACAACGAGCTCGCGTTGGGCTGGCCGGCAACTCGTCCTTACCCCCCGGAGCAGTTCTTAAACAAACAATGAGACCAGCGCTCGCCCCGAGTCCTCGATCTGCCCGCAATAAGAAGGGGGGTTGATTCCAGGTCTGATGGTTCGGGTGGGAAGTCAAACAATCTGAGGGAAGGGATAGTTTCACGTACATGATGAAAGGCCCCTGCATCTGAACAGTGGGACAACGTTGGCTAGTGCAAGTGGCGCGAAGGACTACCGGAAGGGGGGAGGGTAGGACATTCGACTTGCTCACCGAACTTTGCCCGACGTAAGAATGATGGTATCGTCTGGGGCAAGAAAAGTATTTTTATTAAGTCCAGTTCCCCTTGTAGCGAACGGTGGATACCTTTGCGTTTGGTGGTAATGCATGGGTGGCGAGTGAGTGGCCCCCGTGTCCCAGTGGGGCACTTCATCCAGGAATCACGGTGGATGGCGAGAAGGAACAAGCCCCTCGTTGGAGAGGGGCCTCAGGAGCATGAGGCCTTACCAGGTATCACGTGCCCAACACTGCATATACTTGGGCCTGTGTAGGTGTCTGCGTGAAGAACTCAACTAGAGCTGATCGCGCTGAGTTTGGTGACATGCCCTGTGCTAAAATTGCGAGGATTTTTGGCTGCGACCTCGGGGATAGAAACTTCCAGGAGTTGACCGCTTCGTGGAGACTGTAACTTTGACCTAAGATAAGCTACGGGTAATCGGCCTGGTGGCTTTTCACCGGCCAGCTGATACAAACAGTAGCCCAGATGACGGGTTGGGGGGGGGGGAAGTGGGGCGCACTGAGCCAGGCTGTCCAGCCGCCGCTACAGTTCCAGGCCTACACTAACGGCAACGAAGGATGGGGCCCAGGCCCGGAGACTCTACTCTTCGCGAGTCACTGTTACAGGACCATCTCGGTCACGTTTCAGAAGTTCTATGCTGTGGTATTTTTGTGAACCCTTGTAGTAATGGCACAACCATTATATATATTGTAATTTTGGAGCTATGTTAAATATAAAAAGTGCAACACCTGACATCCTTGCTATATTTGCTTTAACTTTCACATAAAGAAGCTGCATACTGTGATTTGATTGGACAATAATAAATATTCATGTTTAATAGAGGCTTAGCAAATTTTTTTAGCCTATTTGAAATAAAATAATAACGCTGTTGAGGTCCAGTGTTTCTTTCAGAAATTTTTCCCCGGGTTGGGGGGGGGGGGCTTTTCGGTTTTTTNATGCCAGCAGTTCCACTTGATTTAATGTTGGACATATTTTTGCTCGGGGGGGGGGCACTTGGCTTTCCCCGTGGGTTAGTGCCCCATACCCCCGGAGATATAGCTGAAAGAAACCCTGTTAAGGTCCATGATTAACATTTTTTTTTGAGAGAAAACGGATTGTAAAACTAGAGCAGTAGTGATTCCGAAACAAAACAAAAACCATTAAAACTTGCGATGCTGTATTGTAGTGTACTCTGTTTAAGTTGGTTGCAGTTTTTTTTTACATTTTTCATACAGTTTTTACATTTGAAGAATTTTATTTTATTTTTTTTTTGTTATAATCCCTTTTTTTTTCATTAGCACTGAGATTGAAACACAATAACAGGAAGCCATTGTCAATAAACGGATTGTAAAACTACAGCAGTAGTGATTCCCAAACAAAACAAAAACCATTAAAACTTGCGATGCTGTATTGTAGTTTACTCTGTTTAAGTTGGTTGCAGTTTTTTTTTACATTTTTCATACAGTTTTTACATTTGAAGAATTTTATTTTATTTTTTTTTTGTTATAATCCCTTTTTTTTTCATTAGCACGGAGAGTGAAACACAATAACAGGAAGCCATTGTCAACTCCTACGAGAGAGATTTATTTATACAAAAAAAAATTAATTAAAAAAAAAAGTATTATTTTAAAGGTGGAATATAAATGATAGATTTGAAAGGTGGAATTGACTTTAAAATAATGTAATAAAGAAAAGTTATTAACCATTATTTCTATTATTTAAAGTGAGGAAACGCAATATGAAGGAGCAGGTAGGTAAACATAAACACGACACGCTCTCGTGTATCTCGTATGTGTTGATCCAGCCAAACTTCCCAAAGAGACAACGCCATTTTATAAGCGTTTTTGGCTGTTTTAAATAAAACTTCAATACACGCCACAGATGACATCCCGTTTCGACATCAAACGACATGAGTTAATTGAAGATCGGCATATGAGCGAAAAGCCTATTCTGTGTACGACAAAGGAACACAGATGTAGCTATCTCCACCTGTAACCTATTAAAAAAAGGAGACATGATATTCAATTATATGGGCGTTGCTCATTTTTAAAAAAAAAAAACACTTTCAATGACTACTTTCACATTTTAAAAAAATCAAGTACCCACATAGTATGTTACATGCCATTAATATCGTTATAATTGTAACAGACCACGTTCACTATAATTTTGCACACGACCCTAATATTCATCGTTATGACATGATGGGGTGGTAATTTTATCATAACGATGTGAATCACGGGAAAAGAAGGGAGCTAGTTTCTCTTAGAGCGGATAGAGAATGCACGCTAAGAGAGCAATAAGGTGTGCACGATTGTCCCGTGAAGAGAGCGGTTAGAGAATACACGCTAAGAGAGCAATAAGGTGTGCATGATTGTCCCGTGAAGAGAGCGGATAGAGAATGCACGCTAAGAGAGCAATAAGGTGTGCACGATTGTCCCGTGAAGAGAGCGGTTAGAGAATACACGCTAAGAGAGCAATAAGGTGTGCACGATTGTCCCGTGAAGAGAGCGGTTAGAGAATACACGTTAAGAGAGCAATAAGGTGTGCACGATTGTCCCGTGAAGAGAGCGGTTAGAGAATACACGCTAAGAGAGCAATAAGGTGTGCACGATTGTCCCGTGAAGAGAGCGGTTAGAGAATACACGCTAAGAGAGCAATAAGGTGTGCACGATTGTCCCGTGAAGAGAGCGGTTAGAGAATGCACGCTAAGAGAGCAATAAGGTGTGCACGATTGTCCCGTGAAGAGAGCGGTTAGAGAATGCACGCTAAGAGAGCAATAAGGTGTGCACGATTGTCCCGTGAAGAGAGCGGTTAGAGAATACACGCTAAGAGAGCAATAAGGTGTGCACGATTGTCCCGTGAAGAGAACGGTTAGAGAATGCACGCTAAGAGAGCAATAAGGTGTGCACGATTGTCCCGTGAAGAGAGCGGTTAGAGAATGCACGCTAAGAGAGCAATAAGGTGTGCACGATTGTCCCGTGAAGAGAGCCGTTAGAGAATGCACGCTAAGAGAGCAATAAGGTGTGCACGATTGTCCCGTGAAGAGAGCGGTTAGAGAATACACGCTAAGAGAGCAATAAGGTGTGCACGATTGTCCCGTGAAGAGAGCGGTTATATTTGTTAATTTCTCGTATGGATTATTAAATTATTGCGATGTGGAATATTGAAAGTGTGTGTATTTATTAAGTGCATCCTAGAATTGTTACAAGGTATATATTCCAAGCAAGATTTATTATTGACGTGTTTATTATATGTAATAAAGTACTGTAAATGATACAATTACGTTATTACTTCTTGGGTGAGAGAGGAACAGAGTCAGATAGGTATGGACGGTGGAATCTATCGATTATTCAATCAGCAGCGGTAGGCCATTATTACAGTGAGCAAAGTATTAGTTAACAATGTTACCACCAAGGATTGTCATATCGGTGGTATAACGTATGTTACAGATATCGTATAGAATTATCTTTTATAGATTCAGGATATGACACTTTTGGCCATGAAAATATTGAAAAAAAAATTAATGGAAATATTATTCTAGAAATAATAATGTCAAATAACAAGTGCTCTGTTGAGCACATGATGCAAAGCTGTATGCCCCGATGACAAGAGCTCAGCTAAGCACATGACACCAAGCAGGATGCTTTAATGACAAGTGCTCAGCTAAGCACATGACACCAAGCAGGATTCTTTAATGACAAGTGCTCAGCTAAGCACATGACACCAAGCAGGATGCTTTAATGACAAGCATTCAGCTAACCACATGACGCGAAGCTAGATGCTTAATAACACGTAATAATAATAATAAAGTTCATTTTAAAAAAACACGCTTTATCTCCAATTAAGGCTCGAAGCGCAGTACAAAGTCAATCCTGTCCTTTAAGACAATTTATATTTTTCCACAAATAAAATACAAAACCCAAAAACACAAAAATCTACATCGAGGAATGTGAGCAAGCTGGAAACAACGAGGTAGACTACATCACCCCCAGTAGGTGAGTGCGAAAAAGGTGCGTTTTCAACTTAGTTTTGCAAGACTGCAGTGTCTGGCTGTTTCTGAGAGCGACTGGAAGGCCGTTCAGGATTCTTGGGCCAGCAAAAGTGAAAGGAGCCTTCCGTAGGTCTCAAGGTGGACTCGCGGTATCCAGAGTTTGCCAGTATTCAGCTAACCAAAGAACGCCAAGCTAGGCAGTTTATTCTGTCTCACCACAGCTTTTCTAGTAAAGCAAAACTTTAAAAAAAACAAAAAAAAACAACTAACCTATAAAATTCACACAAAAATCCCTGACAAATATTGTGAAAGAATGAAGCAAGCTTGAAGAACAAAAAAAAAAAAAAAATTGGTCCCCTGAACTGTATTAATAATGTCAAGTCACATCCCCTTTGACACAGCAGATTTATTTAACCAATACTAAAAGTCAGCCAAATCAATGGCAGCGGCAATGCTTGAGGATGGAAAGGGGGGGGGGAGCAGACATGTATTTATAATACAACAGAATACATGGGTAGAAGGGGCAGAAATTTCCTTAGAATACAACATAATACCTTGATAGAAGGAGCACACATATCCTAATAATACAACAGAGTACATGGGTAGAAGGAGCAAATATGTCTTTATAATGCAGCAGAAAACAAGGGTAGAAGTTGCAGATATGTCTCTATCATACAACAGAATACAAGGGTAGAAGGAGCAGATATGTCTTATAATACAACAGAATACATGGGTAGAAGGAGCAGATATGTCTTTATAATACAACAGAAAACATGGGTAGAAGGGAGAGACATTTCCTTTAAAGCACCAAATTATACAAGTTGAATCGAATTCAAAATGTTTTCTAAGCAATAAAATAAACATAACAACTGCACTAAAAACTAGTGAAAAACACAAGACCATTTTTTAAACGTGAAAAAGACAAAGATTTTGAGTCAAACAACACCCCCACAAAACAACTCCCCCACAAAACAAGTCCGACCGAAAACACACCCCCCCCCTAAACAAAACAACTCCCCCCACACCCTAACATTCTTGACTCTAATTTATTTAACAACTATCGCATGGAAAAAAAACAACTACGTACTTGATATTTTATAGCCGGTGTCTTTAATTATTATTTTTTTCTATGCATAGGTCTCCCCTTCTATTACCAGCAGTGAGATTGAAACAGCTTGCCCAGACGAAGTTGTTCATGTTGACACCCACCTGTGACACCTAGACGTTAGGCCGTAGGCCATGACTTTCAAATTAAAGACACGGTTGACATAAAATTAAGTGTTCAACACAGCTTTTTTTTTTGGTCGGGGGATGGTTTGGTTTTGGGGGGTGGGGGGATATTGGTGAAATCACTTAACAAACAGACTACGCGGAATAGCTTCCCTTGATGTCATATGAAAGTGTAATTGATGCGGTAATGGGATTGAGAATTGGTTAGGCTTTGTTGTTCCCCCCCTCCCCCACCCCCCCCCCCAAATGGGCGTGAAAGTGAAATGTGAATCAGTAAAATGATGACAATTTGGGATTGAGAATTGGTTAGGCTTTGTTGTTCCCCCCCCCCCCCCCCCCCCCCCCCCAAATGGGCGTGAAAGTGAAATGTGAATCAGTAAAATGATGACAATCTCTCTATATCTATAATATATTGCTTATGATGTGAAGGCTTCCATTTCCAGATAGCGCGCAAAATATAATTATAATTCCCGATAACTACGCTAAAAAAATTTTTTTTTTGAAATAACGCAACTTTGGTGCGTAATATTTTGTTTTCGTTTTGGAAAATGAAATAATCTCAATTTAAATATGGTTGAAATTTGGTTTGAAAGTTGTTTTGAATCAAAATAGTAATATAGTTCATGGGCGTGAAATATATCTATATTATAACTAAATCAGATAATTTTTTTTTTAAAAAAAATATAAGAGTTTTTTTTTTTTTTTTTTTTTTTTGGGGGGGGGGGACTACGTCATCATTAGTGAGTTGAAATTATAATGTATACAAATGTAAAAAAAAGAAAAAAAATGTTATGCAACCATGGTGTAGAGAGTTTTTATCTAAACAAAATGCATCGAAGCTTAAGGGCGGGGCAGTCAACTATCTGCGCCATCTTCATCAAATCTACAACCGTTATAACCAAAATAATGTTTATTTTTGTTCTTTTGTTAAATTAAATCTGTGGACTCGGAGTGAATAAGTATTTTTTTTTTGTATAAATATTTTAGGCCATTGCCATTTTATTTTATTTTTACGTTGTTGTTGCTCGATTTACCCCTCTGAGAAATTGGAGGAATGTGTGACATAATATATGGTTCATTTTTTTACGACTTAAAAACGCATCACGATTTCATGCGGCACACTAAAAGATCACGTGGTAGCAGAGGAGAGTTCTTAGACAACAGTGATACAGGTTTATCCCCCCCCCCCTAAAATCTCTCAGCTCTGCTCAACCGTGTTTAGAGAGACCCTCTACGTTTTTTTGGGGGTCAACCCCCACAACGTCATGAAATTCTTCTCAAGGCAAATCCCGTGAAATATCGGCTCATGGCTCGCCACTAGCTCACGTGCCAAGCTATCGTGTGTTCAAGCCATTTATCAGGGGCAATCAACTCCCATCAAGGGAGTTCCAGTAAGGGGAGTTAATTGATGCTGCGACGCTCTTCAGGAAATGAGTTTACTCCCCCCTCCCCATATTCTTGAGCTCGATATTTATCATTGTTATCCATCGAGTTGTTGGCACAATCATTGGTTTTCATATTGATTTGATGTACAGCTTTTGGTTCAAGACTGCCATGAAAATTTAAATTGCGTCTATTGGCTTAAGGTAGCATTTTGGGAGATGGAATAAAAGTTGTAGATTTACGGGTTAATTTTTTGAGTAGGTGATAAAAAAGGTAAGTCGTCGAAAATGTTATAGGTATTTTAAACTAAACAATGCAGTAATGTGATCGGGGGTAGGTCTTTCTAGTCCCGTTAAGGATTCCAATCCAGGCCACTCAACAAAACAGTAAGGTATCGTTTCAATGCTGGAAAATTCTGGTACATGGGATGAAATTATTGGAAATTATATGATGGGAAAATTGTGTGATAGAACTTAATATGATGTTATATTCTAGGATGGTAAATTATATTATGGCAGATTCCTTGACGGGAAATTTTATATTCTGAGATTCAGGGCGCTTGAAATTCTGTCAGTGGATATCCGCAGTTGTCAGACTGGAAAATCTGAGTCGGAACTACGAGGACTTCCTCCAGCATTAGAAACCCCCGCAGATGATTCCTTGTGAAACTTTCAACGTCGAGTTCCGGAAAACGATTGTCAAAGTGGGACACATAGAAAGCGGATCGCAGCTCGGGTGCGCTGGTTTCCGGCGTTAGTGGGTGGAAATGGAGATGCCTGGAGTGTTGGGGTAATTGGGGGCGGGGGGGGGGAGGGGAATAGAGCGTTGAATGAAATTGCAGCGTCTTTCTGTGTTGGTTGGAACTCTTCGTGCTGGAAATTTTAAGCGGAGTCGCCAAGACGTAGGTACGAAATTACAGAGACAGGAGTACTGAAAAAGTTCTTGATCGCAGCTCGGGTGGGCTGGTTTCAGGCGTTAGTGGGTGGAAATGGAGATGCCTGGAGTGTTGGGGTAATTGGGGGCGGGGGGGGGAGGGGAATAGAGCGTTGAATGAAATTGCAGCGTCTTTCTGTGTTGGTTGGAACTCTTCGTGCTGGAAAATTTAAGCGGAGTCGCCAAGACGTAGGTACGAAATTACAGAGACAGGAGTACTGAAAAAGTTCTCGTCAATTTAATAGTTTAAGTAGTCTCTGGACTAGGACGCGCTTATTGAATATGTGTCACTTCGACTCAGACAGTTTACGTTGAGCTGGTACTAAGCACGTCTAAATGTGATCATACGTTCACTAAAGCCAGTCCACAGGTGAGAAAATAACAAGAGAACATATAGAATTTTCTTCTGGTTTTTTTTCTAAATTCAAATCATTGGAAAAAAAGGGAAATAAGATCTGGAGCTGTTCATAGAGAGCATAACTACAAGATCTGGGACTGTTCATAGAGAGCATAACTACAAGATCTGGGGCTGTTCATAGAGAGCATAACTACAAGATCTGGGACTGTTCATAGAGAGCATAACTACAAGATCTGGGACTGTTCATAGAGAGCATAACTACAAGATCTTGGACTGTTCATAGAGAGCATAACTACAAGAGTTTACTTAGTTCAAAGGCTAGAGAACATGACCAAAATAATAATTTGAAAAAAGAAGGTCAAGCTCTAGAATAAGATCTAGATATTATTTTAAAAGTAATTACTTTAATAAATTGTCTACAAGCATTCCGCACGCACTCTTGTGACACAATACCATGATCAATTATAATGACACAATATCATTATCAATATTATTGCGACACAGCATCATTATCAATTATTGTGACACAATATCATTATCAATTATTGGGGCACAATATTATTATCAATCATTGTGACACAGAACCATTATCAATTATTGCGACACAGTATCATCAATTATTGCGACACAGTATCATTATCGATTATATGAACCAAATTTAGTACGGCTGTGTTTAAGACAAGTTGAAGATTGTAAACGTATCACACAGATATAGTTTTTTTCGAACGTTAGATGTCACCACGCCACCAAGTTCAACACAAATCTTGTTTTCCCGAGTCGGTGTCAGTCGAAGAATGCTTTCATCACAAGTCTTATTTTCACGAGTCAACGTCAGTCGAAGAATGCGTTCAACGTAAGTCTTGTTTTGTCGAGACAGCGTCAGCCGAAAGATGTGTTCAACACAAGTCTTGTTTTCCCCGAGTCACCGTCAGTCAAAGAATGCGTTCAACACAAGTGTTGTTTTCCCAAGTCTGCGTCAACCGAAGAATGCGTTCAAAACAAGTCTTGTTTTCCCCAGTCACCGTCAGATTGCCAAAGATCGCCATCTGCTTTTTTTTACGTCTGGCCTTCACTAATCAATTATCGATGCGTGGTAATTGTAAAAAAGAAAACAAAAAAACAAAAAAATATATAATCAGCCTGCCATCTGTGGAATGGATGAATAATTGAAATGTTCCGAACCTTGACGTCATTATTTCTTTTGTTGTAAATCTTTTGAATTCTTGGCGTGGACAATGGTTCCAAAAATTGTGTTTTTAAAAAAAAAAACTTGATTTTCTTTTTGCGTGTATTTCATTAATGAAAACTTAAAAATGTGCACGGAAATAACAAGCGGGTCTCGAAAAACGTGACCTCTTTCCAAGAGGTTTTCCTTGTTTAAAAAGGCATTTAGTCTTAGCTCCGCGCTTCATTTGTGATCATTGTTTTGTGCTAGAGTATCCCATCATAGTTTGGAACCCAATGACTGAAAATCTTCTTTTTTTTTCCGTCTATCCAGTCAGTGCATTCCTACTACGTGTAGCCTTAGAATTCTCTCTCTCTTTCTCTCTCTCTCTCTCTCCATCTTTCTCGTCACTTCTTTCTCTATAACTCTTTCTTATTAGCTCCCTCTCCCATCAATATGTTAAACTACCTATCTCTCCGCCATTTTAATATGTATCTCTTAATTATTCTCTTTTCAACTTTAAGTCTCAGAGTTAGTCTCTCTCTCTCTCTCTCTCTCGCTGGTATCTCTCTCTCGCTGGTATCTCTCTCTCTCTCTAGTACTCATTAACTCTCTCTCTCTCTCTCTCTCTCTCTCGCTTCTCTCTCTCTCTCTCTCTCTCTCTCTCGCTGGTCTCTCTCTCTCTCTCTCTCTCTCTCTCTCGTATCTCTCTCTCTCTCGTATCTCTCTCTCTCTCTCTTACTCACTCACTCTCTCTCTCTCTCTCTCTCTCTCTCGCTGGTATCTCTCTCTCTCTCTCTCTCTCTCGCTGGTATCTCTCTCTCTCTCTCTCTCTCTCTCTCGCTTAATATTCACCTAATAAACGAATCGATGATTTTTATGTCAAGCGGGATTTAAAAAAATCCGTGCAAAGGGACGCCCTTTAAAAAAACAAGGCCATATAAGAAGTTCCACCCCAGCCCTGTGACCCTATAAAATAAATTATCTTTCAAATGGCATGGTATGCAAACCCCCCCCCCCCACACACACACCCCCCATTTCGTGCCGGACACTTTAAATTAATCTTAAAATCAAATTATCACTTTGATCACCCTGTTAAAAGCTTCAGGTTTTTTTGGTTTTTTTTGCTGCAGATATTACGTTTTTTTTTTTCTCCAAAATTAATTTTTTCATATTCTTTTTTTTTAATTTCCAAGATATTTATCTCAAACGCATTAGAATATAAATAACACAACATATGTACGTCAACGAGACGTTAATTATATCGCAATTTTGAAAACTTCTATTTTTTTTTATTCTTTCGTTTCGACCCAAAGAGCTGATTTTCACACGAAGAATCTTAACGGAAAAAAACAAAAAAACAAAAAAATTAAAAATTAAAAATTTCTCGTAATGCCCTTCCCTTCTCATGCATCTTCAGCAAGCCAATGGCGTGTTCGATAAAATAGGTTTCAAGGGATGCTGTGAGCTTGAGCCTCTGGGCTTACGCTTGGCTCAATCAAAAGCTTTCAATGGAGAGAACCTTCTTCATCTTTTAATTATTTTTTTTTAAATCACTATCTTTTACTTGCTAGTTAGCAGACTTTAACTTAAATGATGGATAACTGTGATTTAAAACGATGAATTGGAAGAAATTAACTGAAATTATGGACATAAATAACCACTCACCGATGGACGTTTAGTAAACTTATTATTCAATTCACGATTGCATTTATTTACGCAATTCTCTAATTAGGATTGTTTGGTTTCTTTAAAAAAATTTACATTTCTCTTAAATTTGTTTTTAAAAAGTAAACTATTTAAAGTTAAAACTGCATAATTCTATGAAGTTTACACTGAATTTCAACTGGTTTAAAAAGCTTGCTCCACCTTAAAACGTACACACCATTAGAAACCATTACATTTCTTACTTAAAACGTGCGTACCATTTCATTTCTTACTTAAAACATACACACCATTATATTTCTTACTTTAAACATACATATCATTACATTTCTTACTTAAAACATACATACAATTTGATTTCTTACTTAAAAACATAGACATAGCATTATACTTCTTACTTAAAATGTACCATTACATTCATGGCTTAAAACGTACAAATACAATATGATTCCTAAATGAAAAGTTACACATTATATTCTTACTTAAAACGCACACACACCAATACATTTCTTACTTCACCCTTACATTTTTTTTCCGCGTCTTGTTTTGAGTTTGTGGGAAACTGAAAAGCCGAACTAGGCGTCCGTTGGGTGGAATATCACACCACATCAGAGACTCATTTTAAAGACATACGAATTCTTTCCTTAATATAGGTCAAGCTTAAGGTCAATTTCGTTTAAAAATAAACAAATGAGAATATTTTTCGCAGACCCTTTTTTATGTTAATAATTTTTTTTTTTAAATAAGTATAAGCTGATGGAGTAGAGCAGACGTTAGTTGAGGTCGTTCGTTCACTATCAATGGCTCCCTTGATTGAGTAGCTTGTCAGCGGAAGGATATCGTTGTGACGGGACTCTTTGACAGTAACATTGCCCGGGGGGGGGGGAATGCAAGAAATATACGCAATCTAAACCAACCTGTCGGAATAATGGTCGTTCGCAAATGACGTCACGCGAAAAAAGAACCTTTACTGACCCCCCCCCCTCGCCGGTCATAAAGTGTCACAAATCATATCCCCCCCCCCCAACCACTTAGTGTCAAGATACACCTGAAAACATTCAAAACATTTTTTTTTCATGACTAAACTAAGATTTTATTTTATTCTTTAACATTTTCCCATAATTGACAATGATGTAGTATTATTAGAAAACTGTGACGTAAAACGCAAAACACCGAGGTCCTCCCCGAGCTGAATGTAAAATGGCCACAACGGTTTTTGCATCATTCGTCGATATGCGCAGAAGGTGTGCGCGACTGAGTTTCACGGTACCTCTAATACCACAGGCACTTATAACCTCAAATTAATGTTTCTTTTTAAAAAAAATTACATGAAAAAATATTTTTCAAAATAATAAAATGTTAAAATTTATTTTTTTCATTTTGTGACTTACACATTTTTGGACCCCCCCCCCGGGCACAACTTCTCGACCCCCCCCCCCCACACAATCGGGACGTAATTTGTGAACGACCACTAAGATGTTTTATTTTGTTAGAGAGGTAGAATACGAATTTGTGTAATTTAAATGATCTATGTACGTGTCAAAAATTGTACGCGATATATAGCGGATACCACAATGGAGAATAATAGTGGATACAGTGGCGTACATAGGGTTGATTACACCCGCGGGGGGCAAGTTTTTTACCTCCCTTTTGCAAAAATAAAACTGAGCAGTTTGGCTAAAAGTGCCGCCCCCCCCTCATTATAAAGAAGAAAAAAAAACGCTGCTCCCGGGCTGTCAGCTTCCTCCTTACCCTCCTCTCTGTGTCACTGACATGGTGGAGAGGATTTACGAGCAGAGTAACACAGTAAGTCTGTAAACACAGTAAGTCTGTCTCACAGTAAATCTGTCACATAGTACGTCTGTCACACAGTTACTCTGTCACACAGTAAATCTGTCACACAGCAATAAATTACCAGGTTGAAAACAACCGACCAGGTGAGAATAACAAGGAGAGTTTTCTGTCGAGACATATTTTTATCTGGTTCATGTTAACAGCTGTCGCTTGTTTGTAGGCTATGATGACATGGGAATATGCGCTATACATACAAAATAAAAACGTATTAAAAACATGCGATTAAGCATAACTAAAACAACAACAAAAAAGATATGTACATTGTAAATACTTGAGTGTAGGAGGGACAGCCTATAAAATGTCCAAGTTTTTGGAACCAGAATAAAGAATTTTTTTTTTTTTTTTTAATTAAGCCAATAGTGATTATTATTGCACATTAGATGGAAATAGCACAACAAGGTACTTGGAAGATTGAATCGAAAGACTGGACAGTAAGTGAAGAACGTTTCGGCTAAGAGCCTTCCTCAGCAGACAGGATAAAGCAAAATACACCAAGAAATAGAACTTAGTTTTTTTTTTCAAAAACTTAAGCGGACGCCATTGTTGCTGTCGGAAGTTGGATTTTAACAATGGCGAATGTAACAGTGGTGTACTCTTAAGATATTGTTCTTTTCATTCAAGCTTCTACATACTTAGCTCTTCTACATACTTTGCTCTTCTACATACGTTGCTCTTCTACATACGTTGCTCTTCTACATACGTTGCTCTTCTACATACTTTGCTCTTCTACATACTTTGCTCTTCTACATACTTTGCTCTTCTACATACTTTGCTCTTCTACATACATTGCTCTTCTACATACTTTGCTCTTCTACATACATTGCTCTTCTACATACTTTGCTCTTCTACACACTTTGCTCTTCTACATACTTTGCTCTTCTACACACTTTGCTCTTCTACACACTTTGCTCTTCTACACACTTTGCTCTTCTACACACTTTGCTCTTCTACATAATTTGCTTCTCTATTCCCTTCACGCAATTTGAACGTGGTCCTTTATTTATTATCCTTTGCACAATAAAAAAAACTCGTTCTTCTCTTCTTTCTGTTCCTGAAAGACTTGTTCCAATCATTTTTTTAAAATTTACTTTCCTTGCTTCCAAAAATTGTTTAAAAAGTTGTATGTAGGATTGAAATTTATAATATAAAATTAGACACCCCCCCCCAACCCCCGCACGGCTTGCGAGTTTCAAAAGAAAACAAAAAAATATGTATATTGTGTGTGTGTTTTTGTTGTTTTTTTTGTAGCTGCCATTGGATTTAACCTTTGGGTGAATGTCATCAAATACACAAAACCAAAAATCGGGGGGGGGGGAATGCAAGAAATATACGCAATCCAAACCAACCTGTCGGAATAATGGTCGTTCGCAAATGACGTCACGCGAAAAAAGAACCTTTACTGACCCCCCCCCCTCGCCGGTCATAAAGTGTCACAAATCATATACCCCCCCCCCCAACCACTTAGTGTCAAGATACACCTGAAAACATTCAAAACATTTTTTTTTCATGACTAAACTAAGATTTTATTTTATTCTTTAACATTTTCCCATAATTGACAATGATGTAGTATTATTAGAAAACTGTGACGTAAAACGCAAAACACCGAGGTCCTCCCCGAGCTGAATGTAAAATGGCCACAACGGTTTTTGCATCATTCGTCGATATGCGCAGAAGGTGTGCGCGACTGAGTTTCACGGTACCTCTAATACCACAGGCACTTATAACCTCAAATTAATGTTTCTTTTTAAAAAAAATTACATGAAAAAATATTTTTCAAAATAATAAAATGTTAAAATTTATTTTTTTCATTTTGTGACTTACACATTTTTGGACACCCCCCCCGGTCACAACTTCTCGACCCCCCCCCCCCACACAATCGGGACGTAATTTGTGAACGACCACTAAGA
>CAXITT010000591.1:147268-160197 GCA_964033795.1 Lymnaea stagnalis | reverse complement strand
TTCAAAAGGAACGGTTGAGGCGACAACACTAGACACATTTGTGTCTATTGCCTCAAGCCTTCAAACCCCCAGTGCATGATTCCCTCACAAAGTGGCACTGGAAATCTGTGAAATTTCCTCATCAACACCAGGAACAGAAACATTGCAAATCCCATCTACATGCATAGGAGCCAAAATGATCAATAAATTGATCGTGGGCCCTTAAGATATAGAAGAAGAAGAAGAAGAGATGTTTATTTATTAATATTCACGATTATCTCATCTTTTATAAAAAGAATGTAAATATTTATAGTTTCCCCCATCATTTTCTATTTATGCTGAATGTATGCGGGAACGAATTTCAAAACATCTAACTATTTCATTTTCGGTTTCGGCTTCGGTTTCAGCCCAAAGTAATTTTTAATTTTCGGCCTATTTTCGGTTTCGGCCAAAAGTCATTTTAAACTTTCGGCCTATTTTCGGCTTCGGCCGAAATCAGAAAATCCCTTTCGGTTGGTCTCTACATACATGTAAGGATACCTATTAGGATACCTAGTAGGATACATTGTATGTTTTTTTCTTAAAGATCTTTATGTATCATCTGCAACAACATAATTGACACCAAGGGCATGTAAAACTCCATTTGATAAACGCAGGTCTAAAAAAAATCAATTAATCTCCTGCATCCATAACCATCATCAAAGATGACACAACCTATTGGGATAATGTCCTCTTTATTGCATCACTTGATGTGCCTCTCTCTACACACAACAATTAATATGACCTTGCCTCGGGGGGGGGGCGGTCCGGTCCGGTCGATAGATGACAATACAGGAGAACCGATTCACTCATAGACAAACATGACATATAGTAGGAGCTCCATTAGCGGTTGTGTGCGTGTGGGTGAAGGGGTAAGGGGGGTGTGAAAGGGTATTAACTCAAGGGCGTTGCCTTATCTGGTTCCAAGGAGAGTTTTGCTATGTGTTCGCTTCTCATCTAATATAACTTTATGTTATTTATTTATGTATTTTTATTCGGGGGGGGGGAGGGCGGTGGGTGGGGGAGGGTGTAAATAATGTAACGGGTTGCTTTAGAAAAAAAAATAAGGTAGTGGAATTCACCTACGGAATCAAAATTATAAATTTCAAAACCAGAATCGATATAGATAACAGAGGTTTAATACTCATTGAACGCCATAGTGATAAGGGGTCGTTTGCAAATTAGGTCAAGCAAAAAATGACCTTTTAGACCCTCCCGCCCCCTGTCACAACGTGTCACAAAGAAGAAAAAGAACGTGACGTCACAAATGTGTACCCCCCCCCCATTCCCTGTCACAAAGTGTCACTAATTCTCGCACACATCCCCCCACCCTCTTCTTTTCCCCCCTAAGTGTGACGTAATTTGCGAACGAACCCTAAGATTTACGTAAGCGTCCATAATATCACGTTTTTTCCTCTTTAATAATCCATTGCTGTCATGTCAATGTCAGACTATGGTATTAACGTATCTATGTGTCTGCCTTTTGATTCATTCATGATAAACATTCTAAAAAATAATAATAATAATAATAAGTAAACGCAATAAAGAATTTAAGAAATGTCATCGGTTTGATTTGAAATTGATTTTGTAAATTGATCCTTCTTTGTTGGGGAGTGCGGGCAGGATTAGCGTACAAGCTGCCGTTGACAGTCTAGTGACTAGACTCTAGTCTGTTAATTATCTCAGAACCATTCCTTTCTTTGTCTTTCCTTCTTTTTTTCTACATGTATTTGTAACTGGGTGGAGGGGATATGAATCGAAACCAGTCATTTAGATTATATTTTGTAATCCTTTACATTAAATTCAATTTTGTTGGTGTGTTGCTATCCTTTTTTCTTTTTGTGGCAAAATCTTCGGAGGGCTAATTGAGCCACTTCCCGTCAAACCTATCACGCTGAAACCTGGCACATAGACCTCACCCGAAGGTTCAGTCAAATTTTCAGCTCCCCAGATTTTCCCAGTTTTTCAAAGGGCGGGGGGGGGGGAGGGGAATGTTACTGATTTGTTCAATTGGTGCGTGTTTTGCTGTGGAGCTTAACTGTGCCGCCGTTGCTATGTTCTATGCATTTGCGACGTATTGGGCATGGGGCGATGACGTTGAATGCAAACAAAGATAAACAGAAAGGATTTAGAAGAAGGAAAACAAAAAGTTGTGTTAATGGTTGTTTGATTGTGTGTGAACACTCCAGCCCGGCTGTTGTCGTTTCATCTCGAACACCCCCGTACACAAAGTTTGGCCTTAGGAGGCCTTACCTAACAACCAACACGAGTAAGCCTAATGTGCCAGATGAGTGAACGGTATCACTGAGACCGACGAGGAACTGCAATATGCTGGTTGGGACGAATGGACCGTGGGGGAGATTAACGTAGGGGGGGGGATATAGAGCGGTGAATATGAAGATAGAATGGTCGGTTGCATAACAATGCTAGATCTATATGTATATGATCAGGGGGTGAAGAAGAAAAACAACAACTACATGCACGGTGTTAGATACGTATATGTAAATACTAAGTAATCGATATGCGTGTGGAGGGTGAGTGGTGGCTATACTAACATATTGGTTGACATTTTATTCCTGGACAGTGGATGGATGATTGTTTTCCTCTATTTCTCCTTTTCTACTTTTTACTTCATTGCATTGAATTCATTTCCCTTATTTTTCTTTTCCTTACATGAACTTACTTTTACCCAAATTTACTTCCATTAATCTCCTGTTCCTTGATATGTCGCTCAATATTCTTCTCTCTTCACTCGTTGGTTCATTGTAAACCATCTTGTTAACCACTTTGTTAACCTCCTTGTTAACCATCTTTAACCACTTTGTTAACCAAATTGTTAACCATCTTGTTAACAATATTTGGTTCCTTACATTTTGTACTCATTCCACTTTGTATGTACCTTTTTTCTTCTCTATATTGTTCCATTTTTCCTTACATTTCAAAATCCTATTACTTCCCTTCTCTCTCTCTCTCTCCCTCCCTCTCTCTCTCTCCTTATATCCCCTATTTTTGTTCCTTCTGTCACTCAACAATCTCACATTAGACTCATTTTCCAGCATCATCACCCACCCCACCTCTCAACAGCTTTGTCCAACCTCACTCCTTCCTCCCCCCTCCTACATCCCTTTCTTTGTTGTACACACCCGATCTATGTTCACCCCATGAAGCAGCTCATTGCCCTTTTCCTAATCAACATAAGTGAGTCGGTTATTGATCAGACAACTAGACGGCAGACCTGCGCGCATCTTTCCTCTTTATTACATTATCTTCTATGCAACTTTCCTGTGCTGTACAGGCTTTTTCTTTCTTTCGTTGTACATAAAAACACGAACACCAACACAGAGGAAGAAAAAAACAGAGAGAGAGAGAAAGAGAGAGAGAAAGAGAGAGAGAAAGAGAGAGAGAGGGAGAAAGAGAGAGAGAAAGAGAGAAAGAGAGAGAGAGAGAGAAAGAGAGAGGGAGAGAGAGAGTGAAAGAGAGAGAGAGGGAGAGAGAGAGTGAAAGAGAGAGAGAATCTAAACGAGGCGTTATTCTTGATGTTTCTAGTTTACAACTCGCTTACGTTATCTGAAGGTAAATAGTGTTTAAAATTGCTAAACCGGGCGCAGTTGCGTTGTTGTTGTTTTTTGACACCGAGTCTCGAAACTCCCGGCGCGTCCAAGTGTTACGAAATTAGAGTTAACTTCTAATTGTCTATGGTATATGCCAGCCTTTAAAAACAATAGTATGGCTACGGACAGTCCTGCACCCTAACTGCTGGCCTTTAAACAATAGCCCAACGGGCAGTCCTACACGCAGTCCTGCAGACTGTCCTATAAGGTACCCGTGGCTCTTTATTGATTAATCAAATGGTGGTCTCTGAGACAAAATCAACGTCATTTGCCTGAGTTCAACCGTCACGCATAACGCTCGCTATATAACGGCTTTTTTTGTTGTTCACTTAGTAGGATTAATATAAAACATGGTAAGTACGGGGAGGGCCGGTTGTGATATATATATATACATACATATTTAAGATATATGTTTTCTTTGAACAAGCATAATGATATCAAGTTACGTTCGTAATGTGTCATGCATTACACAAGCTTCTAATGACCAGAAAATCCGAATCAGACAGGTGTGTTGAGACGAAACTGAGTCTTCTTAAAGCGATGATTCACCCCACAGCATATAAATAAAAACAACAACATCTTATGTAGAATGAGATTTTCACGTGTAAAAAAGAACATAATTGTTTCTTTATGGTAAGATAAAGTGATAAACTTAGCATTAATATCAACTCAAAATATAAGGTAGACACAATCTGTTGGGGAACAAAAAATCAATACTGAACGTGAAAAAGAAAAAAAATGGCAATGTAAATTCAGAGGCAGAAGTGATATCTACCGTGAGGTTATTGACAGTCCTAAGAGCAAAAAAGTTATTTTCCATTGGAGCCTGTTATAAGAGGTTCGGACTGTGATAAAAGGCTGTCAAGTCGACTAAAGGAGGCACGACGAGTTTGTGTCAATAAAACGAAACCCGTTTAGCTTTAATCATGAGCACGCATAATTCAAATTCAAACGTTTCGGCAAACGCCTTCATCGTTACAATAAGCCAGCCATTAAACACTGATACAAGTATACATACAATTAAATGTTTACTTCTATGAATGTTTGTTGTTTCTTTTTGTTGTTGTTGTTGTGTTTTTGTTTACACACATTTTTGATGTGTCTCATTTATCCGTCAGGCATAGGCTTGTCATCGACTATGAATAGTTTGACAGCCCCAAGATCAAAAACGCCACTTGCAGCGAGATGAAACATTTGGTACCATTGAATTTCCCCCAACCGGTGACAGAAACATAACAGGACAAAATCACAGCAGTCCGTTGAAATGCAGCCATGCAGCTTGGAATGTTCGGCCAAAGATCACTTCTCACCAGAGTGGCACACACCAACATGTTCACGCGTGTTACGTCCGTCGGGGTGAGTTTTCAGTCACCGGCGACAGATGTTTGGGGGGCACAGGAGGACAGCATAGACATCACCTGCGGGGGAATCTACGACGGTGGGCACCAATTAAATTGTATATAGCGATGGTCCTCACACTGGCGGGTCTCACATTTTAAGATCCAACAGAGGGGTTTTTTTTGTTTTTTTTTTAAACAAACGGATGCGGATAATTTCCAGATTCCCAAATCAGAATGTGACACTGGCTTCACCTCGTTGTGACACTGGCTTCACCTCGTTGTGACACTGGCTTCACCTCGTTGCAAAATGTCTCTTTTTTATTTATTTTTTAAAATAAAATAAAATGATAACAAAGCACACGTTAGTGTCATGGTTATATAGCATGGCGCCTTTAGAAGTTTTCCATTAATTTGTTATGAGCTTTTGAACTGAATGGGAATAACATATTAAGTACCCGAATCGTGGAATGGGACAATATGGTCTGTTAATTTTTTTAAAGTAACAATAATAAACTGCAGCGGTGCGTTTTTACTTTTTCTGTTTACTTTGAAGACACTATTTTCGATTTTCAAATGTATGTTATGTGAACTATCTGACCCTCCCCCCCCCCAACCTCTACTTCCCATAGAGTGCCTAGCTACCCCCAAAAGCTTCACACTGCCATGACAACTCCATTTTGACCTAGCAAACTCTTAGCTGCTCCAAAAACATCCCAAAATTTAATTTTTTTAAAGTAACAATAATAAACTGCAGCGGTGCGTTTTTACTTTTTCTGTTTACTTTGAAGACCCTATTTTCGATTTTCAAATGTATGTTATGTGAACTATCTGACCCTCCCCCCCCCCCAACCTCTACTTCCCATAGAGTGCCTAGCTACCCCCAAAAGCTTCACACTGCCATGACAACTCCATTTTGACCTAGCAAACTCTTAGCTGCTCCAAAAACATCCCAAAACACTAACAACTCCGTTTTGAACTTACAACTTCGTGTTGCCCTAACAACTTCGTGTTGCCCTAACAACTTCGTGTTGCCCTAACAACTTCGTGTTGCCCTAACAACTTCGAGCTTCCCTAACAACTTCGTGCTTCCCTAACAACTTCGTGTTGCCCTAACAACTTCGTGTTGCCCTAACAACTTCGTGTTGCCCTAACAACTTTGTGTTGCCCTAACAACTTCGTGTTGCCCTAACAACTTCGTGTTGCCCTAACAACTTCGTGTTTCCCTAAAACTTCATGCTTCCCTAACAACTTCGTGCTTCCCTAACAACTTCGTGTTGCCCTAACAACTTCGTGTTGCCCTAACAACTTCGTGTTGCCCAAACAACTTCGTGTTGCCCTAAAACTTCGTGTTGCCCTAACAACTTCGTGTTGCCCTAACAACTTCGTGTTGCCCAAACAACTTCGTGTTGCCCTACCAACTTCGTGTTGCCCTAACACCTTCGTGTTGCCCAAACACCTTCGTGTTCCCCTACAACTTCGTGTTGCCCTAACAACTTCGTGTTGCCCTAACAACTTCGTGTTGCCCAAACAACTTCGTGTTGCCCTAAAACTTCGTGTTGCCCTAACAACTTCGTTTTGCCCTAAAAACTTCGTGTTGCCCTAACAACTTCGTGTTGCCCTAACAACTTCGTGTTGCCCCAACAACTTCGTGTTGCCCTAACAAACGCGAGCTGGGCTAGCAACTTCATAACGCCGCCCCGCTCCCCCCCCCCAAACCAACCAAAAATACTCCCATAATGCCTTTACAACCCCGCAACACATGAGTTAATTACGAGGTTTAGATATAAGCTTACTACTACTACCGTGTGTGTATTGAGACTCCCTGTAAAGCATAAGGCAATGTTTGAAAGATTGAAAAAACGCGTCGGGGTCTGATGGCATATTAATCAGCCTTTGGGGGCTGATTCTTTTCAGGCAATAACGAGGGAAGGTGACAAAACAGCTGATATCATCAAGCAATAAAGCACGTCCCCGTGGTTTGGCTGTCACTGATTGTGATTTGATATGGGATAAAGTGCTTCCTTCTTTATTTTAAAATCGCGTGTGGAATTTAGCTCAAATCAAAATAATGTTAATGAAAACCACGTATATCTGAGTCATACACGACTGAAGGAACTCTAGTTTTACGTGGACATATGCTGAATCACCAATTTTGGTTCTTATGATCATGCCATATTATTGTTTTAAAGTTGGAACGACGTGGATATATGTTAGATATATTATGTTAGATATGCACCCGAAGTAGCAAACATATGCAAAAAGACCAAGTTACTTGAAAATAGTTCCACACTCGTAGCCAAGGGATGCACCATTGACTTACATGTAGTGCCACACGCTCTAACAGCCATGGCCGCCCCACGGCCCGTGGGCCACATGCGGCTCGGTAAGTTCAATGGTGCGCCCCGTCGGAGGTCGCACGTAGCTCAAATAAACAATGGCTCCTAGCGTCATTCACTGTACATACACAAAAATTGATTTTTAAAAAAAAAAAAGCTCAGTGCTATAAATAGACAAAGAAAGATCCCATTTTAGTTTAGTTTCATTTTGTTTTGTTGTATAGATCACTTCGTCGTTTTAAAATGTAAAACACATTTTTGGGGTTTTCTTAAGTCCTATATTAGGTGCATTGCATGTGGTCCGTGTAGAGTTAACTCCTGCTTCAAGCGGAATGTTAATCCATTTCGGTTGGGCCGCCCCTGCTCTAAAACAATGGATATACTTGTCATCCAGTTCACATCCAGTGGTTTTTATTCATACGTTGATAAATGACAATTTTTTTTTTTTTTTTAAATCACAAATTTGTGTTTGGTTCTATAGCAGCGGCCTGCGTTCACTAATTCAAAACTGATTGCGTTAACATTCTAATTTGATTTGTTTATTTTAAATAACCAAACAACGCATTCATAAGCCCTATTTCATTAATGACAACCGAGGAGTGTATCCAACTGTTTTTGACAGAGCTGAACGTAGGCTTTTCGGCGCTCAGGTTGACGACTAAATCTTGACAAGCACTCCCCCCCCCACCCCCTTCAACTCCACGGGACGAACAGAGAGATGATCAAAATGGCGATCTTGTTAAAATTTTTAGAAAAATGCAATTTTTTTATTGAACTCGTCAGACTAAAATGAAATCGAGATACGATGAAACAAAACTTTTGTAAGCAAAAGCGTAGAAATACAGTGATATATTAAATTGCAAAAGATTCAAAACGAGGATTTGACTTGAAGACGTCTTTTGAAATAAAACCCTACGTGCAAGAGCAGATCCGTGCTCATTTTCTGTAGTGGGTCTTCGTTTAAATCTTTCATTTTAACGTATCTATTTTTTTATGAAGAGAGTTAGTGGTGCTGCAATGGCCTCAGGGATAATGCAGTGTAATGCTCTGGCCCTGACCTTTGATAGACTTCTTCTAGCATGGATGGTACACTCACTGGCGTTCGACCGTAAAGCCAGTCAGTCATTATGAGGAGTGTATGTCAACCCCTTCACGTAACACACGATGCGAACTCACTTGACGCGATTGAAATGTCGCCGCGATCAACATGCCGGCCCTGCTTATCTCTTTACGACACTCCATTTACCGCGGTTTACCTTCTACATTCTCAGAACCTTTACGTCTAGCGGAGTACTACTTGTAACTCACGCCACCCCCCACCCCCAACTACCACATACCAAACACATCCCACCTACATAAGTTCTGTTTGATGTACAGAAAATTATCATTTTGAAGTTAATGATCTGTAATTTATTGTCGTTGCGGCTGAGGTAATGTGCCCTTGAGATAGCCTCTAGCACACTGGCGGGGTTCATGCACCAGTGAGCCATTAGACAGAAGCATCATTTTATCCAGTTTTGTTGAGCTCTGCACACTTGTTTTATCATGACCCTATCCAGATTCGACATATGTTATCCTTACTGTTTCAATTTTGGAATTAACATTTCGGCCATCCTTAAATTGTCCGATATCATCAATTATAGTGTCAAAATTTGATCATGGGGCCAACACCGATAATCCTGCTTTTGAAAAGATCTTCCGCATTCATGCAGCCCCCCCCCTTTTTTTTTTAGTTATCCAATATCCAGTTAGCTATCAACCTAATATGCATCTCACGTTTCAATTCCCAATGACCCAATCATCTATTCAACCGCGTGCTGTTGTTTCATTAAGTACCACTACTCACCTGTCCGCCATGAATCCCGCCGATATCGACCCCACCAGGGTCATGATCAGTTGCACGAAGAACACCCAGTTCATCTGCTTGAGATCCGAGTGCGTCTGGCATCCCAAGTCGAACACGGTCGGTCCGAGGAAGCCGACGCAGACGCCGAAGCTGCCGAACACGGAGCAGTAGGTGACCACGTACAGCCAGTTGTCCAAGAACAGCTTCCAGAAGGAGATCGTGTCGTCCCGCGTGCTGATGGTCGTGTGCTCCAGCCACTGGCCGCCGTCCTCTTTGGTCTCGCTATCCAGGATGAGCTTGGCCGGGTCAGCGGCGTATGCTTTCGTTGTCCCTTTGTCTAGGTTGTTGAGCGCCGCGGGTGCCCGCGGGTTTGTCGAAGGGCTGGTGTTGGCAGTGTTGGACATGATGGACGAGGTGTGATTGTTGATATGTGGGAGGGGAGCGGTCCAGTCCTGGCGGAACTGTTGCGAGTTTACTTCAGAACCGCCTGTGGTGAGAACTGCTTTGTCGCTGGGTGCAGCGCTGTCTGATCTCTGTTATTTGAATACTGTCTGTGAACATAGAGCAACAAGATGTTTTTTTATGACCGATGGTGATGTACAGTTGTAGGAATTGCGTGTACAATTAATTTTAAAGTAAGCACAAGATTACGGCATAACGTTCTTATAATAAGAGGGCCTTAAAATAGAGCCATTATTTATGGACATTGCTCCAATGGATATGACAAGGTCTGTGTCACGTGAAACTTTCCGAGCCAAAATTGTCAAAATTAAAAGAAAACGCGAAATTGACATCCCAGTTTTCATTACAGAGAATTTGGCCAGCAAAGATTAAGATATAAGTCAAAATAATTTAAAATTTAAAGGTAAATGGATTTTTTTTTTTATAATTAACCATAAAAAGGAGCCAATTAAAAAAAAATATATTCGTGATTTTGCATATTCAAATTCATTGTTAATTAAATTTCTTTCATCCTTCTTATCCACACATAATATTAAATACTTTTTTTAAAAACATTATTATATATTGATTTAAATTACAATCGAATAATATTATAAATAGTTGTAAGCCTGACACCAAAAGGTGGCCTAAGGGTGCCATCGCCTAGAGATACTTTTCAAAACCTACCTTCAAAAAACAAACAACCGTACTTTAAAATTCCCAATCAATGCTACCGGACCCCCCCCCCCACACCCCCTCTACGTCATCGCCCCTCCTAAGGGTGCCATCGCCTAGAGATACTTTTCAAAACCTACCTTCAAAAAACAAACAACCGTACTTTAAAATTCCAAATCAATGCTCCCGGACCCCCCCCCCCACACCCCCTCTACGTCATCGCCCCTGAATTGTGTTATTATTAGTATTCTAATTCCCCCCCCCAACCCCACCTCCAATTACACCACAGATTGATTACATCAAACTAAAAACAAAGGAACAAAAATTAGGCATCAAACGCATTTGGTTTGTTTTTTAACAATGGCATGCAGCGCATTTATCGGGGATTTGAGTTCAAAAATCGGCTCAAGCTGGTAGCGTAGGTGACAATGTTACCTAGAGACTAACATGTATTCAGATTTCCGTACATCTTTCTTTACACTTAGAATTATAATATGTCGTCCTACGAAATAGGCTTTGTTAACACGGTCAATCATTCAACATGTTCAACTCGAACTGTACATTTTAAGTTCCTTTTTCAAATCTTTAAAATCCATTTAGTCTGCATCATTTCCTCAGAGTTACTTGCCCGGTTGTAGGAAGAACACCAAAGTAGCCTCACTTATTCCCAGCCCCCAATATTCCCACAACGTTCCCAAAACCCGATATCCACAGCGTTGCCATCACTAATATCCACAGCAATGCCATCACAAATATCCACAGGATTTTACCACCACAAATATCCACAGGATTTTGCCATCACAAGTATCCACAACATTCCCAGCACAAACGTCATCGATGTTCCCAGCACAATTATCTACAGCTATAAAACATAACCAGTCCATTACCCCGTCAACTACAAATGTTGAGCAAAGAGTTACATCATCATCAAGCCGTCAGCACGTTCTCACAGGTATGATCCATAAGCCCAACACCTTTTCAACAATGCACCTGTACCGTCTCAGCGTTTCCTTTTTTTTCCACCACCTATTCCCAAGTTCACATTAAACATGTTACATTCTTCACACTAACAACGCTTCCTTGCCCCCCCCCGTCACGAAAACATAACACCGGGTAACTATCCACATCTCCGTTACACGTCCCGGCCATTTGTATGCGTTACTCTCCATGTCTCTTATCCATGTCGCACGGCCGGGCGGGCGGCGACCAACCACCTGTTCATAACCATTTTTGTAAGTCAATCAGGGCGTTGCTCAGGCATGGGGCTAATGCAGCGGCTTGTGTGTTGTTCAATTCGCGAAAATTTCATAGGTGTGTGAAGGACTTGGGGTAGCCGTAGGTGAGGTGAAGTGGTAGTGGTGGTGGTGGTGGTAATGGGCCGGGGGGGGGGGGCAAGCCGCGGGATGAACGATTTGGTAATCTTCATCAGGACCAAACAGGACAACTTGTCACCGATGGAGACAACTTACCTCGCCAGGAACATAATCTTGTCACGGATGGAGACAACTTACCTCGCCAGGAACATAATCTTGTCACGGATGGAGACAACTTACCTCGCCAGGGACATAATCTTGTCACCGATGGAGACAACTTACCTCGCCAGGGACATAATCTTGTCACCGATGGAGACAACTTACCTCGCCAGGGACATAATCTTGTCACTGATGAAGACAACTTACCTCGCCAGGGACATAATCTTGTCACCAATGGAGACAACTTACCTCGCCAGGGACATAATCTTGTCTCTGATGGAGAAAACTTACCTCGCCAGGGACATAATCTTGTCACCGATGGAGACAACTTACCTCGCCAGGGACATAATCTTGTCACCGATGGAGACAACTTACCTCGCCAGGGACATAATCTTGTCACCGATGGAGACAACTTACCTCGCCAGGGACATAATCTTGTCACTGATGTAGACAACTTACCTCGCCAGGGACATAACGTTGTCACCGATGGAGACAACTTACCTCGCCAGGGACATAATCTTGTCACTGATGGAGACAACTTACCTCGCCAGGGACATAATCTTGTCACTGATGAAGACAACTTACCTCGCCAGGGACATGATCTTGTCACCGATGAGGACAACTTACCTCGCCAGGGACATAATCTTGTCACCGATGGAGACAACTTACCTCGCCAGGGACATAATCTTGTCACCGATGAAGACAACTTACTTTACCTGATGCAGTAACTAACGCATGAGTCAGTTCATTTTAATATTGTTTAATATTATTTTTTTTTACCTTCAAGTCAATCACCGTGGGATTGGAAATCAATACACAAAACATTTTTGCAAATTTTGATGCGTGCGCTCACCTGTGTGTATGGCTCTTTTCGTGTGTGTGTGTGTGGGTGCGTGAGGAGAGAAAAGGTAATATCTTGTGGGACAGTTGACATTTTAATCTCTACAGAGCTAACGTGTCTCGTTTGATCTGACGACCGAATCAGAGACGGTGATGACGCTGTTATTCACTTGTGTGCACGCAAAGCTATCGGTCTGTACATTCTCAACGACGCGGATCGCTCTGGCGTTCTGGCAAAGTGACTGACGTCACAAAGTGTGTGTGTGTGTGTGGGTGTGGGTGGGTGTGGGTGGGTGTGGGTGGGTGGGGGTGGGGGGGGGTGGGTGTGTGGTGGTGTGGGGGGGTGTGGG
>CAXITT010000591.1:113936-134327 GCA_964033795.1 Lymnaea stagnalis | reverse complement strand
GGGTAGGGCATGGGGGGAATTTTTCTTTCCCCCCCCCCCCCATCCATGAATTTGTAGTAAAAACTTTTATTAGTTAGCTATATTTTGGACAGCGGAAAATCGAAAGTAGCAAGAAATAAATATGGAAAAACTATTCCATCCTTTAAAATTAACAATAGAAAACATCAATCATATTCTGGCAGTTCTTAATGAAATTGATATATGCTATGGCGCCTCCAGTAATAAACAATGTACTGTGGCGCTTCAAGTAATAAACAATATACTGTGGCTCCTCCAGTAACAAGCTATGTAGTGTGGCGCCTTCAGTAATAAATTTTGTACTGTGGCGCCTCCAACAATAAACAATGCACTGAGGCGCTTCCAACAATAAACAATGCACTGTTGCGCCTCCAACAATAAACAATGCACTGTGGCGCTTCCAACAATAAACAATGCACTGTGGCGCCTCCAACAATAAACAGGGCACTGTGGCGCCTCCAACAATAAACAATGCACTGTGGCGCCTCCAACAATAAACAATGCACTGTGGCGCCTCCAACAATAAACAATGCACTGTGGCGCCTCCAACAATAAACAATGCACTGTGGCGCCTCCAACAATAAACAATGCACTGTGGCGCCTCCAACAATAAACAATGCACTGTGGCGCCTAGTGAAATGACACCCCGATTCTATACATTTAATTATTTTCCTTGTATAAAAAACTACTTTGTAAAAGAAATGTTAAAAGATAAAATTAGATTCATTAGAATGTCCTTATTAATTTTTTTTTTAATTACTTTTTTTTTGCAATGTACATTTGTCTTTTTTAGACTTCCTGTGATTCCATGTGTCCTCCATTGAAAGACAGAGTCTAGAATATTTCCCGATATCCCCCCGCCCTTTCCAAAAAAATAAATCCTCTTTCTTTGCTTGTGCACATCTACATGTAAATAGCGCACTTATAAAGACATTCCTATAACCATGCATAATGTCTCTATTTTCAACGTTTGCGTAATCCCACGTTTGAACTGTGTGTGTGTATGTGCGAAATAGGTTAACACATATTGTCATGAAAATAGTTCACTCTCGCTCCTAAGTCCTGTTCATCCCCACTTCCCACTCAAACACACCACGCCTGATTTCATGATCTTGACACATATGTATACCCGATATTAACACTCGCGTAAGGACACATGTGCTGATCATTACTTTATGTACAGCAGGTTCCCACAGTGTGTTAGAATACATTGTTCTTGGGCAGCTGTTAGAGTCGCACACTCTACCTACTCATGGCAGTGAAAAAAATGAAGGACCGCAGTTCAAAGCTGTGCGAAGGAAATAGTGGAATGTGGTGGAAATGTGGTGGAAGGTTGAAATATAAACACATGTCATTAAAACTAGACCATTCCGGGTAAGAGCCATCCTGAGCAGACAGGACAAATGCAGAAACAACAATAGAAAGAAAGTAGTTCGACAACTTAAGCATTTGAAATTCGCCAATAATGTCATTACAGTAAGTTGGGGTTTCCAAAATCAATATAACAGGAAGTAAAAGAATTTAGGACAAAATGGTAATATGAACTTAATATATTTTTTATCATTTACTTTTGAGAACCTCTTTAACTTGTTAAACTTTTTTTCTCTCTCTCTGAAACTGAAGTTTATAACATATTCACGTGTGTAGCAAGCTTAAGCATTACAAACGGTGACCTATATCTTGTGATATCAGATGTCACAGTACTTACTAATATGTTGGCATCAAGTTAGTATATTTTTTCTACGAAAAAAAAAGGGTGGGAAGAAGTCTTCAGATTACATGTTAGAAGTGTTTTCGTGAGTTAAAACTTCAGCTCTCTTGTAATCGCAAGTGCATTAGTGTCCATCGAGTCGTTTGATATTTAGCGCAATCAAATGTATAAACATATATAAGTGAAGAGTGGCCTGACAAGGGGACACTGTTTTTACTTCGAACATAATTTGACACTGTCGATGTCTGTTTCTGCGGACCGATTTCAGCCCATTTTCAAAAAAAAAAAAAAATTCTTACATTTTTTTAGATTGAGAAAAAGTACCTGGTGGGTCCACGATTTACAATAAAAAAGAGTTAGTTCATTTCATTTTTTCTGTCAATGAAAGTCCTATAAACAGTCCCACACCCTACCCGGCCGGCCATTAAACAACAAGTCCCACACCCTTCCCGGCCCACTTTTAAACAACAGGTCCCACACCCTACCCGGCCGACTTTTAAACAACAGTCCTACACCCTACCAGGCCGGCCTTAAAACAACAATCCCTCGCCCTACCAGGCCGGCCTTTAAACAACAGTCCCACACCCTACCCGGCCGACTTTTAAACAACATGTCCCACACCCTACCCGGCCGACTTTTAAACAACAGTCCTAACCCTACCCGGCCGGCCTTTAAACAACAATCCCACACATTACCCGGCCGGTAATCCTACAGACGTTCCTACGCCGCCACCCATGGCTCTTTATTAGTTGATGTAGTTGTCATCCCCCCAAAAAAAAATTAAACACTTTTACCTGAGTTCAACTGTCACGCATAACGCTCGCTGCTTGACAGCTTTAATTTTTTCACTCCTTACTATAAATAAAACACATTTTGAGTTTAGGAGGGCTGGTTGTGAGAGGGAACTTTTAAATATACATTTGTTTTGGTTTTTTAAAATGTAATTAATGTATGTTAATTAATTTTTTAAAGTTTTTTTTATTATGTTTGTCAAATTGTATTGTACAGCGCGGTGAGCCTAGCCCTATGGGCTGGGGTAACACGCTATATAAAACCACTTATAATAATAATAATCAGATGCAAAGTCTATATAAGAGAAAATGTAATGCTTCCCCACAACAGCAACTGGAGCTAGACTTTGTGGACCCCTTTCAGCTTGTAATGTCTTCTGCCTGCCTTCTGCAGATGCAGACACAAGTTTCTGAAAAGGTCTCTATTGGTAACATCCGTTTTCAAACACTTATCTACACTTTAAAACATTTTCATTAATAATTAACTTAAGGTTTTAATTATTTATTTTTTTAACCCACGAACTGTGGCATGCATTATTCTGTGGTGTGGAGCTTTTCATTGCGTTTTGGGTGACATTCGAAATTGCATTAAATGACATAGAAATATTGATACAAGACCCCAATAAGTATATATTTTTAGCAGGTTAAATGAATGGGGATAAAGTTGGCCGTATTGACTACCCCGTAAAAATATTTTGCTCATTGTCCTCGACCTTGGAGTTCTTAAGAAATAAAAATCGACAAAATGTCTTGCTTTCAAGTGCTCATAACATCATTAATTTTTATAGGTACACTTAAAACACAATCTAAATGTTGTAGCCAATTCATTTATCTTTCAGAAAATGTGTAGTTTGCTAAGGTTTTGTTTGCAATTAAACCTCTGAAAGCAATTTTAGTAATTTTAGGTCATTTATATAAGAAACTGGGTTCACTGCTAAAACCAAGAATAAAATACAAAATCTCAGGCAAAATAGTTATTATTGACTAGTAAACATTTAAAAAGAAACTGTGGAACTGATTTGGGTTGTTTAACTATAAAAATTTATTAGTTCTGAACTATAATCTGTAGATTCTGTGACTAAAATTTAGTCAGTCCGTGCGAAACCTCCGGGCCTGGCTTGAAGTCTAACAGTAGCCTCAGTAGGCCTACTTCAGTATCACTAAAACTAGTAAAACATTAACGAAAAGTATCATCTCAACTGATATCGTCATGAGGAATGTTAAAATCAACATGAGTATCACTTAAAACCCCTCCTAAACAGCTTTCAAACATATTTCTATTAGTTCTTGCACTGAATGACCCCAGCCATAGCGTCATCCAATTTAGCTTTGAAAAAGAAATCGATATAAAACTCCGATTAAAAAGTATGTATTTTCCCGCTACCACGAAACAGCTTGATTATTAATAAAAGGAAGTGGCTTTAATTCCGGTTAAATATTGGATTGGAAGTTGTTTTCAGACCGTGTCAGCCGATTTTTCCGCCGACCACAGTTCGTGGGTTAAATATAAACACTTAACCAAAAAAGCTTATCGAGATCATCAGAAGCGATAGCCGATTAAACATTGAGACGGCCCGGACCACGATGAGGCCAAAAGTCGCAAGTATCAACTTAGCATGGAAGTGAAATTATGCAAATGCTTTTTTTTCAAATTGAAATGAAATCTGATCGGTCTTCATTCAAAATACAGACGTCATGTCAATAAGTCGTCGTAATGTAGCTGGATGCTAATTGGTTCGCCCCTACAACGGTTTTTGTACTACAACCAAAAGGACATTACCAAAACATATCTTTTATTTTAATTACAATATGGCTATAATTGTTCGCTTGAAATTATTGATTGATGCCCAAATGCTGATGGAATGCGAAATATTTCCTAACCAACTACCAAATAAGAAGTGAGGACTTGGCCAACGGATGAACAGGTCCGATTCAAGTGGTCTTTTGATTGCCGTGACGACTACTGAATGAACATCCCACAGCTAGCCTTTCCTTTCCCCCAAGTCAATTATTTAATTTTATTCATCTACGACACATCTCAGAGTAAAGTGTCTAATAATCTGCATTTGTATTTAACTACAGACTAGAAGTCAAGAATACAGACACAGTTAGTATTGAACTACCGATACAGTCAGTAGTTTAGGATATAGACACAGTTAGTATTGAACAACAGATACAGTCAGTAGTTAAGGATACAGACACAGTTAGTATGGAACTACAGATACAGTCAGTAGTTAAGGATAGAGACACAGCTAGTATTGAACTACCGATACAGTCATTAGTTAAGGATACAGACACAGTTATTATGGAACTGCAGATTCAGTCAGTAGTTAAGGATACAGACACAGCTAGTATTGAACAACATATACAGTCAGTAGTTAAGGATACAGACACAGCTAATATTGAACTACATACACGGTTAGGGAAACCAATCCGACTTTCGAAAGACCCTTAAAGTGTTTCGGATCCAATTTGAAAGCTGCCAGGAGGCTGATTGAGTCTAAATTAATAAGTAGTTTTACGAGAGCTGCTCTTGCACGGAGGCCATTAAATGAAGCTTCAGCCATGCACCTATTGCTGGTGCACATACGTGCTGGCAAAAATCAATAATCGTGGTGTTGATCAGAAGGTCAGTGCACTAAATGTTCAAATCTGAGCTGCGTCGTCAATGCTTTAAATCAGTGGTTCTCAACTTTCCTAATGCCGCAACCCTTTTTTTATACAGTTCCTCGTGTTGTGGTGACCCCTCAACCATAAAATTATATTTGTAGCTGCTTCATAAATACGTGTGTTCTGGTGGTTTGAGGGACCCCTGTGGAAGGGTCATTCGACCCCCCCCCCCCACACACACATAAATGGGTCACGACTCAAAGGCTGAGAACCCCTGCTTTTAATGTTCAAATGTGCGCTGTGCCATCAGTGCAGTAAATTGGGTCTAAGTCACATTGAATGTCTTCGTTATTTGACTCATACAAATTTATTTGTTTATCAACCATAAAATTATATTTGTAGCGGCTTCATAAATACGTGTGTTCTGGTGGTTTGAGGGACCCCTGGGGAAGGGTCATTCGACCCCCCCCCCCCACACACACATAAATGGGTCACGACTCACAGGCTGAGAACCGCTGCTTTTAATGTTCAAATGTGCGCTGTGCCATCAGTGCAGTAAATTGGGTCTAAGTCACATTGAATGTCTTCGTTATTTGACTCATACAAATGTATTTGATTAATACATTGGAAAATTTCTCACTAACCCTTACTCTGGACAAACTGGAGTTCAAATATTGATTTAAAAATACCTTGCGTATGTGTTATTGGTTGGGTTTAAAACATATTTATAATTGAGATACGTTGGTAAGATATGATGGTCAGATGGCGATGATCGGATGTGGTCGGGAAGCGATTGCCAGATAATGATAGTGAAATATCATGTCAGAAATGATTTGTAAGGTAGAATGCCCAGAAATGTTGGTCAGACACGATGGTTGATAACGATAGGGGTAATAAGGGGAGAGACTGCAATCAGGTTAGTACAAAATAAAATGAGTAAAACAGAGTAGGGTTAAACCTGAAAAAATAAACGCAACAAAACAGCGAACGTGTCGGCAGAAAGCCTTCGTCAGCGAACAAATCAGCGAACAAAACAACAGAAAAAACGGTATAAAAATAAAAATAAGAAATAGCACTTAGCTGGTAAGTAGTATCTGTAGGCACTTCTATTGCTGCCCACAGATATACCCCACATCTGTACCCCACCTACCCCCAGCTACGTCTCTGCACCATAGGCGGACCCCCCCCTCCAACCGGTTAGCTCAACTGTTGATGTTAGGAATACTAAATGCTATCGTATCAGTGTCTCGCTATAAGACCTGGTTTCAAAATTAGTTGTAAGTGGGCCACTGGTTCTCATTATTAATCATGGAATCATTTAACGCTTGTCTGTAAAACCTGTTGAGATGCGGCCGTGAAAGTTTTCTAAGCCATATGTTTGTGACATTGCCTATAAATAGCGACCCATTGAATGTTTGAGAAGGATCTCGTCTGGGTAAAATAAAAAGTGGCACATCTTTTACAGGAGCTATTATTATTTTATATTTTTTTATAACTCGCTAACACCTTGTGTAAATTATTATTAAAACTTGACTGAACGATAATGCTTATCTTGAATATAGGAACAGATCACTGGGATTGAAAAGTTGAGATTTCAAGAAGTAAATGGCGCACACCTAATTTAATCTTAAAATAAAGAATTAGAAGAAAGAAATCCCCAAAATCGCCCTACTAATAATAGGTAATCTGAAATGAAGGTCTTATCAAAGTATAAACTATTGTTATAGCACGTGTTTTGACCTAAGCTTACTTTAACATAGTGTTGTGGCCACAGCTACTTGTCTCCTCCTTTATTTTCCTGATATTGACTTCACCTATTCAATGTGTGGCGCTGTATCAACCCAACTGGGGAAAAGGTTGTTTACGTTTTATTTGTTCTAAATGAAAAAGCTAAACAAGGTTTTTTAAATAAATTTAATGACCGTTTCTTTGAGCAAATCAGTTGGGTAGCCATGGGCACAAAATTGGGCTCCAGCTATGCTTGTCCATTCATGGGTCATTTTGAATATTTGGTAGAGAGGTCATATACTGGCCTGTATTCCTGAATGTTATAGGAGATACATTGGTGACGGCATAGGCATCACTAGTATGGAAACTAATGACCTCCAAAAGTTTATGTATTTTTAAAACTCATTTCATCCATCCACAAAATTCACTTCTCAAAAGTATGTTAAAAGAACAATCTGGCTACACGCAAAGCTGGAATGATTCGGTTTATTATAAACGTACACTATAATGAGCTCAAGCAATATTAAAATTAGCCATCTGCAAAGTAAGTGCTTTACTGTGTTGTTGTTGTTTTTTTTTTTAAATAAAGCATCAAAGACAAAAAAAATTAAAGGTATTTTCTTGTTAGAATCTTCCACGAGTCTTTCATTGACAACGCACTACGTGAACGATAAGGCATGATGGGCATTTATTGCAACAAACATTTTATGGCCAGATGGCGCTACTGTATATGTGTGTGTATATATATAAATATATATATATATATATATATATATATAAATACATTTTACATCCATACAAATTCAAAGAAAAAAAAAAAAACTAAGTCAAACAGATGGCTTAATTAACACACACACACACACAGACAGACGGACAGACACACACAAAACTTTTTATTGCAACAAACATTTTATGGCCAGATGGCGCTACTATATATGTGTGTGTATATATATAAATATATATATATATATATATATATATATATAAAAACATTTTACATCCATACAAATTCAAAGAAAAAAAAAAAAACTAAGTCAAACAGATGGCTTAATTAACACACACACACACACAGACAGACGGACAGACACACACAAAACTTTGATGAATACTTGTTAACCCATACGTAATGTCAATGAGACGTCTCTGATGCGTTGAATGACGGAGGCGCCTCGTCATGTTCCATTCAGTTCTCCTCACAAGCAGGATTACATTTGACATGTGACCAGCCAATCCACGTATAAAACATGGTAATGAATGTGGGGGTGAACGTGAGCGCTGTAAAAATCGGGGTGGGGGTGGGTTGGGGGAGGGAGTGACAGAGAGTAAGAGAGATAAATTTAAAAAAAAAGAAAAACAAATTAATATTTACTAGAGCCGACCGAATTTTGTCTTCGGTATCGGCGCCGAAAGTTGCCGTTTCAGCCCTTACGGTGCAGTTTCAGCCGAAATCAGAAAATCCCTTTCGGTCGGTCTCTAATTGTAACCAGGAAACCAATACTTTTGAAGAATCCAGGAAACCAATACTTTTGAAGAATCCAGGAAACCAATACTTTTGAAGAATCCAGGAAACCAATACTTTTGAAGAATCCAGGAAACCAATACTTTTGAAGAATCCAGGAAACCAATACTTTTGAAGAATCCAGGAAACCAATACTTTTGAAGAATCCAGGAAACCAATACTTTTGAAGAATCCAGGAAACCAATACTTTTGAAGAATCCAGGAAACCAATACTTTTGAAGAATCCAGGAAACCAATACTTTTGAAGAATCCAGGAAACCAATACTTTTGAAGAATCCAGGAAACCATCGATCCGGTGTCTTTTAAAATAATATAATTTAATTTTTCTTCAGGAAAACATACAAGTAGTTTCGAGTTGCTGCAAATAGTGAGTCTCTACAGTTGCTGCAAATAGTGAGTCTCTATAGTTGCTGCAAATAGTGAGTCTCTACAGTTGCTGCAAATAGTGAGTCGCTAAAGTTGCTGCAAATAGTGAGTCTCTACAGTTGCTGCAAATAGTGACTCTCTACAGTTGCTGCAAATAGTGAGTCTCTACAGTTGCTGCAAATAGTGAGTCGCTACAGTTGCTGCAAATAGTGAGTCGCTACAGTTGCTGCAAATAGTGAGTCTCTACAGTTGCTGCAAATAGTGAGTCCCTAGAGTTGCAGCCAACAGTGAGTTCCTAAGAGTTGCAGCCAACAGTGAAGCTCTAGTGTTGCTGCTGCAAATAGTGAATCTCTATAGAGTTTTTGCAAATAGTGAATCGCTAGAGCTGCTGCAAGTGGTGAATCTCTAAGAGTCGCTGTTAACAGTGAATCTCTAAGACTTCATGCGAATATCTTTTGTGAATAGAGATAGGAGGATCGTAAACCCAAGTCACACCATTAGAATAAAAATATTCCTCTAAAAAATGGTTTAAAATATTGATTTATCAAGAGGAAGCGAGAGAAGAGGTGACCCCCCCTAAGGCTTCGCGGTTGCTCAGAACCACACACACCAATCAACGGAATGCCACATTGGCGTAATTTCACCCGGTGTGTGCCTAAGTTGGGGGAGAGGGGGGGGGGAAGGTCAAGACTTTTTGTTCATTCGCGTGTTTGGCATTGGGCCTTAAAAAGAATGCTCAAGCGTGGACGCACACGTGTCAAGGTTCCGCACGACTGCTCCGGTAGAGAACCCAACACTGTAATCTCATGACAATACAACTGCGCTACATTCTGGTGTGTGCATATTAGGGTGATGTAGGATATGGGCCACACTCTTGTATACGTTTTATCGACTCTTCGATGTCTTTCTCAAGGGTGTGGCGGTGACTATCCACGGTAATTTGCATATGAGTAAGAGATTAAACTCACTCAAGGACTGGGCTGTAATGTCTGAAACTTGTGCTTCTTAACATGGGACGAGTGTCCATCAATGTTTTTTTGTTTTGGGGGGGGGGGGAGGGATTTAAATATTATTGTAGGACATTTTTTTCNCACGGTAATTTGCATATGAGTAAGAGATTAAACTCACTCAAGGACTGGGCTGTAATGTCTGAAACTTGTGCTTCTTAACATGGGACGAGTGTCCATCAATGTTTTTTTGTTTTGGGGGGGGGGGAAGGATTTAAATATTATTGTAGGACATTTTATTCCCTGAGATAGTAAATTTATTGACTTTAAAAATAAAATGGCTTGTTTTGCATTGGGGTAAGGGGGTGGGGGGTGGGGGGCAATGTTAAACAGAACACAGGGAGTTAAACACTTCTATTGTGCGTCATTGTCCTGCAATACAACAATGTGTCATGTCTTATAAGTTGTTTAATTAAACGTTGCATCTCGAGGCCCAGGTGGGTCTCAAATTTTAAAAGTGAACCTCGTTATGCCAGCATGAAGGCCTTCTTTTTTTTTTTATCCCGCCCACTTAGAATAGCTGGAAACAGGCCATTTCATGTGCTAAAGAAAGGCGTGGGGCAACACAAGTTGGGAACCACTGGTTTAAATACATGACGGCATATATATCATAATTGTCTGTTTTATTTTTATGGAGGCTGTGCCTCCTCCAATAGCCTGAAAAGTCTGGTAAACTATTGAAACGGCTTTCACCCCCCCTCTCTCTCTCTCTCTCTCTCACTCTCTCTCTCTCTCTCTGTTGAAAAGTCTGGTAAACTATTGAAACGGCTACCTCTCTCTCTCACTCTTTCTTTCTCTCTCTCTTTACTTACACTGTGTGTGTTTGTTTATGTTGTTAGAGCTTTTACTGTGTGACACTATGTCAATGTACTCTCAGGAGATTCTGCCTGAAAGGTTCAAAATGAGATGTATTTGAATACAGTGCTCCCTGAAAGCAGTGCTCCCTGAAAGCAGTGCTCCATGAAAGCATTGGTCCTGAAATCAGTGCTCCCTTAAAGCAGTGCTAACTGAAAGCAGTGCTAACTGAAAGCAGTGCTCCCTAAAATCAGTGCTCCCTAAAAGCAGTGCTCCCCAAAAGCAGTGTTACGTGAAAACATCGCTCTGTGAAACGAGTGCTCCCTGAAAGCAGTGCTCCCTGAAAGCAGTGCTCCCTGAAAGCAGTGCTACTTCAGTAAACTCATCCGTGGTCGCAAACAATGCAAAACGTGTTGTGAGACGAAACAAGCAGGTTTACAAAATCAATAGCGAGATGAAAAGAATGAAGATAAAAAATACATTATTCGATGATATGCATTTGTATGTGACAAACTGAACATACAACAGAGAACCGTTTGGTTTAGCTTCAATACTTTGATCGATATTTTTTTTATTTTTTTAAGTCCACAACAAAAAGTCATAATATCAGCTCTTTCCAAGAAGGGCATTTCGTCTATTTTTTTTTTTTTTTTTATGGATTCTGTTTTTAAGTAGAAAGGTTTATTTTAATAATTTTTAAATAATATTTTTTGTTGTTTTTGTGTCTTTGATCGATATTTTTTTTATTTTTTTAAGTCCACAACAAAAAGTCATAATATCAGCTCTTTCCAAGAAGGGCATTTCGTCTATTTTTTTTTTTTTTTATATGGATTCTGTTTTTAAGTAGAAAGGATTACTTTAATAATTTTTAAATAATATTTTTTGTTGTTTTTGTGTGTGTTGTTTTTGTAAAGGCTTATTTGGGGAAAAACAGCTCGAGGACATCTGACCAGTTCTCAGGCCGTCTTCATTGTGCTATCAAAGCTGGTAACGTTGAGATGTTTTTGTACTTATTTCATTGTTCAATATTGTATCTCCTCTCTTCCTATAGCTTGTAACTGTACAGTAACAACCTTTCATTTAGGAACTGTCAAGTGGAGCATGCGCCAAGCTTTAAAAAAAAAAATTAAAGCACATGACGAAACGCAACTGTTTGGATTTAAAACTCCTTTACAGGTCGTCCTTTACAGGTCGTCCTTTACAGGTCGTCCTTTACAGGTCGTCCGTTCTATCGCCCTGGTGGATCCTAATACAACTATTATAAAGGCCATAAAAAAATATGACGTGTGTTGGGTTTTTGTTTTAAAAGAAACAACGCTCGTGCGAATGAGAGCGTCATCAAAGGTCTCTACGAGATTATTTTCTGTTCTCTGATGACGTGATGTAATGGCGCACACTAAGGGCATTGAATAAGCGTAGTGTGCTATCACATCGAAGGACATGGTCGACGTATTGGGCCAGTTTTTATCATGCTGGTCAGAGCTCCGTGACATGAGGAAACGAGATCCCAGGACTCGTACGGTTACTGTCAAGTCGACACCCACGAAAGTCGACCACCCACCCCTCACCCCACCCGGGAGTTTCAGTCGGGTTTTATTTCAATTGCTATGTACTGTGGCGCCTCCAATGAAAAACATTTCAACAAGCCGACCAAAAAACCTGAAATGACGCCACTGATTTTGCTACCTCATGAACTTCAAAAAGGTAGATTATTTTAAATTAAACATTACACAGTAAAGCAGGTGGATCACTATGTCCTTCCCAACCACCCCTGGGGCAAGGCCTGGTCCTATGGGTTTTGGCCGACGAAGATATGGAGATCTCCACTGCCAACTTCTTGCAAGCTGTGTACCGCATAGATCCTGGCAGTGTTTAGTTTCTTAAGGGATACTGGGCACTCTTGGCCCCTAGCATAGATCCTGGCAGTGTTTATTTTCTTAAGGGATACTGGGCACTCTTGGCCCCAGCATAGATCCTGGCAGTGTTTAGTTTCTTAAGGGATACTGGGCACTCTTGGCCCCTAGCATAGATCCTGGCAGTGTTTAGTTTCTTAAGGGATACTGGGCACTCTTGGCCCTTAGCATAGATCCTGGCAGTGTTTATTTTCTTAAGGGATACTGGGCACTCTTGGCCCTTAGCATAGATCCTGGAAGTGTTTAGTTTCTAAAGTGGTACTGGGGCCTCTTGGCCCCTTCGTTAAACACCACGTCTCTAAAAATCTACGTCACGACTGTCCTGTGCCTGAGCATCAAGTATTGGCCCCCAGAACACGTCCCCTTAATTTATATAAGGGTAGCCGCTCCCAGTATAGTCTAACCATTCTTTTTATACAAAGAATAAGTTTTTATTGCCAAGATTTATTGATCACATGTGATGCAATGACCAATCATAAACGCTGTCAGAAACGAGGTAGTGACGAAAAATGGAAACAAAATCCACCGNGGGTGGCGACCTAGCTCAATAAGTCACGGCTGACTGAATCCGTGGGCGTGAAATTGGTCCCTTCAAACAGAATCTCGAATAAAGTCACGCCCTGGAAGCTTCCAATTGTTTGAGAAATAATTCATGATCTGAATGTCCACGCTTGTAGTCGACCACGGGGAGATTAGGAATCGGGGGTGGGGGGGGGGGTTATATGGGGGGTTTTAAAAAGAGAGAAGTAAAAGAAGGTTTAATTGTTTTACATTTTAAATAAGCAATGAGTGATTTCCACCAAAGCTGCATTTGGAAACGGTTCCAATACACTATTCTGAAGTATTAATTCCAAAACTCCTTCTTAAATAAACGATTAAAAAAGTTTTTGATGATTTATACATTCCAATACAGCCTCCTAAGTCAAGATTCTAACAAAGCTTCCTAGCAAAGCAAATACTTTAATAAAGTTTCCTAAAGAATCGATTCCAATACAGTTTTCCGCACTATAGATTCCTAAACATGTTACTACAGTCAAGATTCCTAAGCAGTTCCTGGAATAGCGATGCTGATACAACTTTCGGAAGGAACAAATACAACCCATACATTATGGAAAAGATCTCATAGTTGAGATTTACGAACCATTTTTTTATTTTGGTTGGGGGCTGGGGCTTAAAATGGGATCGAATGTGTTATCGTCGGCAACAAGTCTATGTGCCATTAGGCTCGATAAATGGACGGGAAGTGGGTCAATTAGCCTTTCGAACATTTTTCTACACTCCCAACCAGAAAAGAAATAAACGGACGAACGAAAAGAGAAGTTAATATGAAGGATTTAAACAGCTCTCTGGTTTTTAATGATGCCTGATGTTGTAGTCATTGACTTCCAGTCAAGTGTGACGGCACTCGTTTTCTTTCTAAATAAAGCATAACCGCCATTGCATGTCATCAATCTGTCACCAACTTTGCCTTCATGAAGTTCGTTGCTGCTTTCAAAGTCGCGAAACATTTCTTGTACGAAACAATTATGCCTCACCCACCGAATTGCCCGGATAAAATGTAAGGCATTTCAGTTCAGTGGCGAAGGAAGGGGTGCGCAGGGGTGGGGGGTATTACTTTTTTCCTTCTTTGGAGTGGTGGCATTTTTTTCTCAATTTGCAGTGTTTAGTACATGGAAGTGAAACTTCAACAAGATAGACCCTTCCCGGGTGGCATTACCCCTAGCTACGCCACTGCTTCAGTCCTTAAGTTTAAAAAAAAAAAAGAAAAGAAAAAGACGAAAGTGATTGCAGGACAGTAGAATTACATTTATTTCAATACTTTCCCCAACAGACCATCTCCTAGGACAGTAGAATTACATTTATTTCAATACTTTCCCCAACAGACCATCTCCTAGGACAGTAGAATTACATTTATTTCAATACTTTCCCCAACAGACCATCTCCTAGGACAGTAGAATTACATTTATTTCAATACTTTCCCCAACAGACCATCTCCTCCCCAACAGGATACTTCCTCCCCAACATACCACCTCCTCCCCAATAGACCACTTCATCCCCAACAGACCATCTCCTCCCCAACAACAGACCACCTCCTTCCCAAGAGACCACCTCCTCTCCAACAGACCCCCACCTTCTCAACCGACCACCTCCTTCCAAACAGACAACCTTCTCCTCAACAGACCATCTCCTCCCCCACAACAGACCATCTCATCTCCAACTGAACACCTCCTCCCCAACAGACCACCTCCTCTCCAACAGATCCCCACTTCCTCAACCGACCACCACCTCCCAACCAGACCACCTCCTCCCCAATAGACCGCCTCTTCCCCAACAACAGACCACCTCCTACCAACAGACCAAATCCTCCCCAAAAGACCACCTCCTCCACCGGTGTCTTTAAATGAGTGACAGCCTAAGGGGCATCATTTTAGTTTTGTTTTCAGGCGAGTTGGGGCGGGTGGGGACAAAACTAAAACTTCGTCGCCTTGTTAAGTTGTTTATTACTGGAGGCGCCATAGTACTTAGCAATTTAAATAAAACCTGCATATTGGGGAAAAGGGGGGCAATGCCCCACTCAAATGACGTCCCTGGTAGCCTACAGTACCTCCACCCCTAAAAAGCGTACCCCAAAACTTCCATGAACAGTTGCTTGTCTTTTAAGCTTCAGTTTTCAAAAAATAAAATAAAATAATAAATTAAAACCAACCTTTAACGAATATTACACAAACCTATTGACCTTTTGAACCAAACGAAAAAAAAAACAAGAAAAAAATTAAATTAAAATACTTACAGCATGAAATATAACCATCGCAGTCGGTTTCAACACTGTTTCACGTCAGAAGTAACAAATCGTTGACGCAAGTCACAGTACACTATGCATAACATCATGACCCAGACCTAATGATGGACGTTGACCAGAGCCTATCAACGAGAAACCTGCGGTAATTATTTTCCCATAAGCGGAGCATGTCAGCCCCCCCGGTCGTTATCCGTGTAGTCGAACACTGCCACCACCAACGGGTTTGAGAAGCTCTTTTTATTCTTCCTTCCCTCTCCCTCCCTAACCACCCCATCCCCCCCCCCCCCCCCCCCCCCCCCCCCCCCCCCCCCCTCTGGTATTGTCTGCGACCGCAGTCCTGGCGTTGGGACTCCGTTGTCAGCGCTTCCGTCTGTCACCGTGTAAGCCATCTGGCTAAGCCCGCCACGTCCGCGACTGAGGTAGGACATGTGGCCATCTTGTGGTTTTTGGGTATATTATACGCGGTGGAATGGCCGCGTAAAACGGGCAAAAGGTAGGTGAGGTGGGGTGGAGTGGGGGGTGAGACGTACTCCTTGGGTGCATAAATAAGGGCGCGAAAAAAAACATCATTTATTTATGCAAAATACAGGACATTACGGACTATAAGACGCTACGGACTATAAGACATTACGGACTATAAGACATTACGGACTATAAGACATTACGGACTATAAGACATTACGGACTATAAGACATTAAGGACTATAAGACATTATGGACTATAAGACGCTAAGGACTATAAGACATTACGGACTATAAGACACTACGGACTGTAAGATGCAACTTAATTTTTATGCAATTAAAAAAAATGATAATAACATTTTACCATTTGTATATTAATTTCGAGTATTAATTTTGGAGGCAATTTTTCGAAAAAAAACTTGGGTCTTATAGTCCACAAAATACGGTATATATATATTTATAAATATAATTTTTTGAAAGAGTGTGCGAGAAATTACTAAATTCTTTCACTTCCTGTAATCTTGGTTTTGCAAAATCCAACTTCCGGCAATAACAAATTTACAATTTTAACGTTCTTGTCTCATTTTCTTGTTGTTTTTTTCAATTCAAGCTTCCACATTCCTTCTTCACCTATATCCCTAAGCATTTAACCTCATACTTACGGTCGGTAAATCACGGCTCCTCGCGAGCCGGCATGCGGCTCTTCAGCAACCTCAGTGCGGCTCGGCCAATCTGCCACAAATCGGCTTTGACTCCGAAAAAAAATTGTGCTCAACAGATTTTTTAAAAGAAATGTGGCTCTCAAAAAGTGTTTAATCGTCCCGCTGCTGTTTTTTTTTGGCTCTTTTGGCCCATGCGTTTGCCGACCGCTGCCTGATACGAATGATTCATAGTTTAATAATACTATGTTCTAACTGTTTTGGAGGCCTCGATGTTCTATGAATGTTTCAATCTCGGTAAAGCAAACCTGACGTGAATAATTACAGAGATACCCGCGGAGATCTTCAAGAAGCTAATCCCGCCGGGTTGCCAAACCTGGTGGGAGAACCATGGTATATCGCTTTGTTTTTTTTAGCCTGTGTCGGAACAATCAGTAAAAAAGAAACGAGAGAACCACAATTAGTGCAGACTTTGAAGAGCGACCACCCCAGTGTTGCAGTACTTCTTGGGGGAACCCTTTACAGCAAAGCAAAACAAAACAAATTAAATCAATATACGTTTTCATTTTTATGTAGGGCTATTGGTTAAAAAGTGTGTTTATTTTTTTAACGTGATTTAAAAACAAAACTCACTTTTTAAAAACTTTTTGTGATCACTTTTGAGATTTTTTTTTTTTTTTGTATGAAAAGGCAAAAACTTTTATAGCAGAGTGGACAAAGTATTTGTACTTTTTTTTCATTGTTAAACTTTGTAGTATCAATAACTTTCTAGCTTTGTTCCAGGTCATGATCGCAGTGGTTGATTTACTTTAAGACCAAATGATACCAGGTCTTTTGGTTAACAGATCCCCAAGGGGCGACATAAATTCAAATCAATGTGATTACGATGCCATTCTGGATCATGATTTTTTTGTATTAAAAACAAAATTTCATGACTTTCAAACTCGGAAAAAATCCTTAAAATTGTTCCTCCATATTTGTTTTTAAAGTATTTGTAAATTTATAATGATAATGCTTAAACATTTACTAAAATAAAAGCAGGTGCATTTTATTTTTTGCGCATTTAAATTTATTCTATTCCGTAAATTAATAGAAAATAACTATCATTGTTTTTGAGAATCTGAAGAATTTAAATCGCTTCGTCTCCTTGGCGTTAGGGTCAGCATATGTATATATATATATATATATATATATATATATATATATATATATATATATATATATATATATATATATATATTTATATATATATGGAAAGATTGTGTTGCCAAGGCTTTTCATCTTTCTTGATTTAATTTGACACATTAAAAATTTTGGAAAATTAATTGGGAATATTTTGGGAATTTAAAACCTAACTAAAGTTATTATTTGTTGGTTATGTACGAAGATTTTGTTCATTGGACATTTAAATGTCTGATTATTCGATTCAAGAGGTTCGTTTCATGAATATTTTTTGTACCGGTTAACTCAAAATAAAGTAAACAATAAGTCAATGACCTATTTGGCAAAACTGTATGGGGAATATCCTATCTCTTTGGCCAAATCATTAACTCCACTTTATGGGGATTATCATATCTCTTTGGCCAAATCATTCACTCAACTTTATTGAGAATATCATATCTCTTTGGCCAAATCATTCACTCAACTTTATTGGGAATATCCTATCTCTTAGGCCAAATCATTCACTCAACTTTATTGGGAATATCTCTGTGGCCCAATCATTCACTCAACTTTATTGGGAATATCCTAGACTCTAATCCTGATCTTGCACTGGAATGTACCTTGTTAGTTATCTTAAATTTTTAACACATTTAAATATAAATTTGTATATATATGTTATGTTGTTTTAAACCTTTATTGATATCCTAAAATTTTAATCATTTTTCAATTGTTTTCTCGATTCAACTATAGAATAAAGATAGCACCTTCCACTGTTAGTGTCAGATCCAAGAACAGACCAACTAGCACCAACCATTGTTATCAAGAGAGAAAACAACTCACCTGCTGTGGTTCGCTACACTTTTTTTTTTAAATTTTGAATAGCTCTCAGGGTTTAAAGTGAGTATCAATCTTTACTTTAAAGAAAATTATTTACACTTAAAAAAAATTCAAGTGTACAAATAATAAATTACGAAAAGTTAAAAATTAAAGCTCTATCCAAAATGTTTTCGTATATGTTTAAATCTAAAATCGATTGGCCTATGAATTTTGCTGTTCTACTTATAGAATTCCATAATAGTAAGATATAACAGCTCAAATATTAAGATGATGAATTGTTTCGTAGAATGTATTGTTTTCGTAGTTTAAGATAAACAGGCATTTAATTATATATTGTGTCATGCGCATAAAAATGAGAAGAGAGGAGGAGAATGATATATACATGGCACTTTGATTTGTGTGTGCTCTAGCACAGGTCATTTCAAACTTTTAATTAATTAATTACCAACAGTGCGTTAGGGGTGGGAGTAGACACTTGCTTTGTGTAGTTGCCCTGCTTTGTGTAGTTCACTTGCTTTGTGTAGTTCACTTGCATTGCGTAGTTCACTTGCTTTGCGTAGTTCACTTGCTTTGCGTAGTTCACTTGCTTTGCGTAGTTCACTTGCTTTGCGTAGTTCACTTGCTTCACGTTGTTCACGTGCTTCGCGTAGTTCACTTGCTTCGCGTAGTTCACTTGCTTCGCGTAGTTCACTTGCTCCGCGTAGTTCACTTGCTTCGCGTATTTCACTTCCTTCGCGTAGTTCACTTGCTTTGCGTAGTTTACTTACTTTGCGTTGTTCACTTGCTTTGCGTAGTTCACTTGCTTTGTGTAGTTCACTTACTTTGCCTTGTTCACTTGCTTTGTGAAGTTCACTTACTTTGTGTAGTTCACTTGCTTTGTGTAGCTCACTAAAAAAAAATTGTTATTGACATTTTTATTTTGAGGGATCTGTTTATAATTTTTACTTCCTGTTAACACACCCGGCTGTGAATTTAACTTAACACTCATTTGGTTTACATGAAAAAAAAAGGGTTTAATGTTTTTATTCATGCACATCCTATTGAAATGACAATCCTTAAAAATGTATTCCATAGTTTTCTAGTATTTGTTAAAGAAATTTGGCCCTTCATTCATATTGGCAAGAGTGAAGAAATTTCCTTGCAAAATCAAATTTAATTGTATGAAGTTTTATTTGTAATACATTATAATTACATATGGCAAGTGTATAAAAAATAGTTTATATGGTGCCATATGATAATTATATGTACAGAAAAAATAGATTTTGTTTGATTTTAGATGTGCAGAAAAGAAAAATAACTACAGTGCAAACTCCTCTTCTTTCTCTTGAATGGTTCTGTTCAACACATTTTTATGTATTTATACATTTCTAAGTAGAGAGAAATTTCAAAATATGAATATAGACGTTATGTGATTTATTCCATTTAAAATGTTTTTAGATATATTACAATTAACATGTTAATATGTGATGAATTCGATTTAACATGATCTATGATTTATACCATTTAAAATGTTACGTGATTTTTTTCCATTGAGAATTTATGTTATGTAGTCCATGTAGGTGTGTAACTTAATAAAGTGTAACCATACACATATTTTTTTGCTTCTTTGTATCGATTCTGGCCAACAGGTGTAAAAAAAACAAACTACAATACCGAGTCCATATTTTCTAATTAGCCACCGTCAATGCCCCCTAGTTCATGTTCACTCTGACTTGCAAATATTCTGTGTTTATTTCATCCGTCGATTGGTCAAACTCAAATTTTCTTTGTGTTATGTTCTCTTTTCTCATCTTATTGAGCATATTTTATTGCATCTATTTCAATTGTTCGTTCATTGAGTACGGGATTTAGTACATTTGAAACATGGTTTTTGATTTGGTAGCCCTCTCCTTCTGGCAGCCCTCTCCTTCTGGCAGCCCTCTCCTTCTGGCAGCCCTCTCCTTCTGGCAGCCCTCTCCTTCTGGCAGCCCTCTCCTTCTGGCAGCCCTCTCCTTCTGGCAGCCCTCTCCTTCTG
>CAXITT010000591.1:20439-113543 GCA_964033795.1 Lymnaea stagnalis | reverse complement strand
TTTTTTTTTTTTTTTTTTTTTTTTTTTTTTTTTTTTTTTTTTTTTTTAAATTTCCCCTGGTTTTCATCATCGCTAAGTTGCAATGCTGTAATCTCCAATAAAGTTATTAATTTAGAACGTAAACGTTTCGCGACATGCACTTCGTCTTGTTCAGCACAAATGATACAGCTTTTAAGCATTAATAGGTTAAAACGAAAACATACCGGGATAGTATATTTTTGCAATTGAGTAATACGATTTAGTGGTTAGAAAGATCCACGATTTCATTTTTTTTAAAAATATTACAGCATGAAATCACCTTTCTCAAATATTACGATAAAATGGAGGTTGCCGTGTATTTTTTATTTTAAAGAGGATTATTGTGTCTTTTTTTTTTCCCCTTAAAGTCTTAATATTGAAACAGTTATCACACATTTAATTGTTTGTTGTATTTATTGTTTGAGTTAATTTTATTTTTTCGTTAGAACGTTACTTCCCTTAGATTTATTTCAAGTGTTCTTTTTTTCTCGGCTACCTCTCTTTGACAATATGTTTTAGGAAAACAATAATAATATGAACTTGTAGATTTAAAATGAATCCAATTTAAATCAATAGTAAAGGGTGCAAATTAACAACAATAAATAAAAATAATTAAATTGAGCCCTTTTAAAAATGGATTTATAATCAGGAGAATTTATGGCAATTATATTTTAGTTTTTCTTCAAATACCAAATAAATCAATAGTTTAAACTTTATATAAAACAACAGTAAGAATAACAATAGCAAAAATGATTCATTGAAATTTTTGGGCCATTCATCAGAACACTATTACAAAAAGTCCTGTGATATTTGTTTCATTTATCTTGTTTGTCAAGTTATTTCCTGTCCCCTGATCTCAAACATGATGTTAAATTTTAGAGCTGGACTTAGCAGCAGGAATCAGATTAACACACTACATTCTACATTAGAAAACTTTACAGATATACCCCGGCCCCAGAGGAAGAAATATTTATGAGTTCATTACCCTTTTGTATTTCAATATGGATAATCACGCATATGTGTTCTAAGTTTGGCCAAGATCCATCTATTCATGTATGTGTATTCGTTGTTAATTTTATTTATACAGCCCATGTCAGAAAAAAAACCATCAAAATCAGCCCCCCCCCGCCCCCGCCCTAAACCGAAAGTTATACACAGTTCAAAACCCCCCCCCCCCCAGCGTTCCTTTCGGATAATGATGGATATAGGGGCCAAATCTGGTCAAGATCCATTAATCAATGTAAAAACGTAAAATACTTCTACATGCATGGACGGATCTTGACCAAACTGTGAGTATTGCCACTCTTTACAGGCGGGGAAGCTATGAAACAGGCCACTGAGTAAGCCTATTAGGCGAAAAACGTTGTGCCTAGGGAAGTTTGCAGGACTTGAGCCTATGCAAAACCGACACCTTATTAGGACTGACTGCTATCCTTTTTCTTGATGTCCAACCAGTCCACTGCGCCTGATGGTGACCCACCAATGCACGACTGTAAACATGATACAAGACATGAACAAGATGATGAAGCAAGACTGTGTTCAAAAGCCTATTAATGGTGACCCACCAATGCACGGCTGTAAACATGATACAAGACATGAACAAGATGATGAAGCAAGACTGTGTTCAAAAGCCTATTAATGGTGACCCACCAATGCACGGCAGTAAACATGATACCAGACATGAACAAGATGATGAAGCAAGACTGTGTACAAAAACTTATTAATTGTGACCCACCAATGCACGGCTTTAACATGATACCAGACATGAACAAGATGATGAAGCAAGACTGTGTACAAAAACTTATTAATTGTGACCCACCAATGCACGGCTGTAAACATGATACCAGACATGAACAAAATGATGAAGCAAGACTGTGTACAAAAACCTATTAATGGTGACCCACCAATGCACGGCTGTAAACATGATACAAGACATGAACAAGATGATGAAGCAAGACTGTGTTCAAAAGCCTATTAATGGTGACCCACCAATGCACGGCTGTAAACATGATACCAGACATGAACAAGATGATGAAGCAAGACTGTGTACAAAAACTTATTAATTGTAACCCACCAATGCACGGCTGTAAACATGATACCAAAAAAGAAAAAAATGATGAAGCAATACTTAAAAAAAAAACTAAGCAAGACTGGGTACAAAAGCCTATTAAGTGTGACCCACCAATGCACGGCTGTAAACATGATACCAGACATGAACAAGATGATGAAGCAAGACTGTGTACAAAAACTTATTAATTGTGACCCACCAATGCACGGCTGTAAACATGATACCAGACATGAAAAAAATGATGAAGCAATACTGAGTACAAAAACTTATTAATTACACATGGCAAGAAGCTTGGTCTTAAAATAAACATAAAATATACTAACCACACTTTGACAATTTTAAAAAAGTACAGATTTGGGGACACCACAATGTCAACTATACGACACAAATATATATATATATACACTTTAATAAATTGATTATGTCAACAAAAAACTTGGGTATTACAGTGGTCTCAGAAAGTTTGTAGACAGCTATGAAAGTCAAATTAGCAGCTCAAAAAAATATTATCCTTCATTTATTTTTATTTTTTTAAATCCTCAGAATAGCATCAGTCTGATAGAGAAAATATATTTAAAAACTTCCACGCTCATTTTAAGGATTGTACTTTTCAACCAGAAAATGTTTCCTATTTTTTTTTTATATAAGACAATGTATGGTACAAGCAAAGGCTTCCATTTTTGCATTTAAAAACGGATACATGATAAGCTGGTGAGCAAACAGTTTGAAAGAAAATGGTTATTTATTATATACAATATAACAAATGAGCTGCCTTCTGTGATTTCATAACATATTTTTTTTAAAAATATATATATTTTTAAAAAGTTAATTGAACAATAAAATGTCATTACTTATTTGACAAAATCCAGGTCCTCGGTGACCAGTGGTCATTGAGGAAATATTACTGGAGCTCCGTGACCATAACAGGAGCTTAGGATTCAGTAAATAAGATAAAATAAATGTTTACATCAAAAATTTAAAAATACACCTTAAATATTTTTTTTAAAATTTAATAATACATTTTTTTTTTTTTTATTTGTTAAATTTTTTTTTTAGCAAAAAAAAATTAGATTTATTATTGGTGTATTTTTAGAAGGTCATTTACTCACTTGAGTGCTTATAATTTTCAGGAGAAAAAAACACATTTAAAATTTAGTTACTGTTCATAAATATTTTTTTGAATATCTTTAAAATTGAATTAAAAGACGAATCAGTTAATGTGATCATAGGATCATGGTATGTTGTTAAAATGATATCAAAAGATACTGATTAAAATGTATATAACAAAAGAATAAACAATATTACAATGAGTATTTGTCAGTTAAGAAATAAATCTTTGTGTTAATTTACACACATGTTTTCTGTTGCAGATACAGATTTCTTTATAAAACTAGTTCACACTTTTGACATACACCTTAGTTTTGGAACAACTAAAACTCTGGAATTAGTTTAATTCTGACGCTCATGTCATAAACAACAAAGCACGCCACATTGTTAATAAACAGTCGGTTTCAATTATGAAATGTAGTTGTGGAAAACAATGAATCATTAAAAGGATTATACTACAGGCCATTAAACTAGTTTTCAAAGAAATACATACAACTTCTAATTGTATGCCTTTCTCTGAGCAACGTGTCCCCATAATACACAGTTGGCTCATGCGACCATGGTACACAAGATAACACTTGAATGGTGCTGCTGAATTGTGACAGATTTTGCCATGTGTTAACTTGAGTTGATAGCTACTCACCGGCGTCACCGTTTGGCACAATGAAAAATTTTGTGATAAGACCAGAGACCATTGATCACTTTATGATTGTGATATTCCTTTTGACAAACTTATTGAAAAACCAAAATTAGTTTCATGGAGAGGGAAACAAGACCAGCTGAATGTTTTACTTAATGTAATTAGGCGAATCGTTTAAACAAAACAGAGCATCTCCTTAACGAATGTCAAGTATAAAACTGATAAATATTCAGCAAAGCCACAGAATGAGGGGCAGCAGCTTGCAGCACCGGTATTTCAAGACATAGGCACTACATCTGGATGTATGTAAACATAACATCAGCAGAGCCAGACCAAGTCTTTTTTTTAAATATATATATATATAAATCACATCATTTTTAATATTGCTGCATATTCAACAAGGCTACAAAGGTGGAGAAGAGTCACCTGTCAATGCAGTCAAGCACCGTATCAGACTTGGCGAGCCCATGCTTATACCATACTGATATTAGTATCGTCGACTTCTTCGACAACATCAAGAAGTCTGTAGGGTCCTGGGTGAGCCAGTGTTGTGGCAGGGGATGACACCATCGGTAGGTTATGTACTGGACTGCCCTCTGGCGTATCAGACCTACTGTTGGAGCCATCTGCTGATTCTTTGACTTTCGTGGAGCCAGGTGGCGTTCTGGCCTGGCCGGGAGCGGCTGTTGTCATCAAACCCTTATTTTTTCCTTGAATATTTTGTTCATTTCCATTGGCATCTTTGGGTGATATATTTGGGGCACTACTGGTTCTCCCTTGCGCAGTGTTTTGGATTCCTGAAACTCCTGGTGATTCCTGCTGGTTTGCGTTTTTGTTTTGAATCTGTGAATGAGCTGCGCCTGGAGCAGCTACTCTATGGATTAAATTGCTATCAGGGGCAATGGGTAGACTGCTTGGTCTCTGGTGCATTTGTACACCACTGGCTTGGTGATGAACCATAGCAGCTTCAGTTTGTTGAAGTGCTGCGACTCGCCGTGGATACTGCAGCTGTGGTATATTTTTCTGCTGTGGGTTAACTAATTGTAGAAAAAACTGTTGCTGTGGCAGGAACACTCCTTGAAGTGGGTTATTCTGGTTGGCGGCTCCACCACCAGCATAGTGTTGTTGTTGCAAAATTGTTCCCTGAAGATCACCATTCTGGTTGACAGCTCCACCACCGGCATATTGTTGTTGTGGTACAAACATTACCTGAAGTTGGCCATTCTGGTTGACAGCTCCAGCTCCAGCAAATTGTTGTTGTGGCACAAATTTTCCTTGATGTTGTTCATTATGGTTGACAGCTCCAACGCCAGCAAATTGTTGTGGCAAAAATGTTCCTTGAAGTTGGCCATTATCGTTGACAGCTCCAACGCCAGGAAATTGTTGTTGCGGCACAAATTTTCCTTGACGCTGACCTGGGCTGCCCAAAATCTCGCCCGGAGCAAAATCATTTGATTCAATTGGGGTTGTGTCCAATGTCCCTTCGCTGCCAAATGTGCAGTCTTGCCTTCTCCCATAATCACTGCTTGGCAGAAATGTGATCGGGTGTTGAAAAAACTGGTATGGACTTTCAAGTGGGGTTATATAGCCTTCATTATCATAAACAAACTCAGGATTAGGTGGATCGTGTCCATTAGAGGACGCCCCATTCCTGTTGTTCACTGGGTGCTCTGTTTTGTTGTCTCTGAAGCTGTAATCCTGATTGCTTGGTGGAACGGACACAAGAAATATCCCTTCAGGTGTTTGCACATACACAAAGTTCGGCTGACCGCTGTTTGTTATGTCACCAGGGGGGGAAAGAGCTGATTGCTGGACAGAGTTAAGAAGACGTAAGTATTCTGGCTGATTTTTAGGGTCAGCGTCTGTTTTACCCACTGCCTTGCTGGGCGTAGATTTGACCTCCTCTCCTAATGTCGTTGGCCTCACCATGGTGTATATAATCTCGCCGCTGGAGCCAGATACACCACTACTGCTGGTATCAGAAGGTAAAGACGGGTGCAGTGGCTGGACTTCCTGAGTCGGCTTCTTTGATTGGGTCTCAACGACCACAGCTGGAGGAAATTGGCTGATTGCACTTCCAGATGAAGAGGAGTAGTTAGGGCGGTCACTTTGCATTGGACTGTGAGCTTTTGGCGAGGGAAACTCAGTCATGTTGATGTTTCCAGATGCCCTTCGGTTGCCGTGTGCACCAGACCCTTGCTGGGAACCGGATTTAGCCCAACTCACAACACTGTGGTTTGACAGATCTGATAAATTGGAATTGTTGGCATCACTCACGTTCATATTTCTAAGAATCGTTGGTGTATCAGATTTCCTGGGTGGGAGTCCAGGTCTGCCCTGGTTACCAGATTCAATGTTTATCTGGTCTTCGTCTATGTCACCAGCTGCGTTCAGATTAGGAGGAGTCACATGCGAAGAACCAGAACGGTTAGCAATGTTTGGATTTTGAGCTAGGTGTCAGAAAAAGAACAAAAAGATTCAGTGTTATTATGTTTATTATTTTTGTCCAATTATTCATTAAAATTTAAAATTTAAAAAAATATATATACCACTGTATATTTCAATTTATATTCTCTTTTTTGGAGGAAAAAAACAACAACCTTAATTGTATAATGCAATATATAAATGAAATATTTCCATCTGTTACTTTTTTTTTCCTAATGTAGTTAAAGTGGACGTTTAAAAGAAGAAAACAATTTAAATCTATTTTTTCGTAAACCATTACAGCTGTGCTTTCCATTAACTCTTAACACATTGCAGCCCTGCTTAGGCCAAAGAATAATAAATTACCTTCATAATACTTGTCACGCTTGCAAGGCATAAGCCCACGAGCACGCAACACAACGACGATCATCAGGACGATTATGACCAGGCAAAGAACAGCCACGATTACTGCCAGGGCTGTGATCGTCCCGTCATGGCCACCAGAGGCAGCTACGACGTAGGGCTGTGTCGAAGTCTGTGTAGTGGGGCTGGTGGGCGAATCGGCTCCGCAGACCTTGAGAGATTTTCACGATTTTAGAAACATCGTTTTCATGTTAACCTGCCTCAAATTAATATTTCATCGATTACATCTACACCACCGTCGTGTAAAGTGTCACAACGCCAGCCTAAATTTGATGTTACATCCAGGGCTGCCAAACCTTGGGAAATTTCCCAAGATCTAGGGAATTCACTACCCAATTCAAGACCAAAACTCAATTTAAAAAAAAAAAATCACAAGAAATTTTTAAAAAAACTCTAATATATTTTCATGATCTTGGGAAATCTTGGGAAAATTTTTGACCAAATCTTGGGAATTAAAAAGAAATTGAGTGGTAGACTTGGATATCCTTTTAAGGACGGGTTTGGTGGATTAGGAAATGTATGCGTAAGCGCCCAAATGTGGCAACATAACATGACGTGGACTACTGCATACCAATGAAAGTTTTATGACATTTAGAATCACTAACCATAAGCTGTCATTTTTTGCAAATGAAACAGAAAGGGATAAAAGTAAGGGGGAGGAGTCTGGTGAATTGGCCATTTGTGCAAAGATTATATTAAAATGAATATCACATGCATTTATTTATCTTGAATATGATAATGATTACGTCTTACATAATTTTTTTTTTTTTTTGTAATGATTACCTAGTAATTCATTTATCTTCAATATTATAATGGTTGCCGCTTACATATTTACATTGAATATTGCAATGATTTACTCTTATTTAATACTTTGAATGTTATGATTACCCATTACTTCAATATTATAAAGATAAGTGATAAGAATTTTTTTTTAAAATATATATTTTGACAGGTGATTAACGTAGAAATACATTGAAACTGACCATACACCCAGTTCGACCCCGACACGATGACGTCACATAATCAACTGTTTGGCCAAGTTCATTGTAAAATTTGATCTGCTGTTTCTGCAGCACCAGTGAGCCGTTGCCCCTGTAGGTTCCGACCTGTTGAAAATAAACACAAGTGCATCATGATTAAAGCCTAATTATTATTATTTTTTTTTTTGTAAAACCAATTCAAAATTCTTATGTGAAAAGGATTTTCTAGTTATGTTCCTTCCCAGTGCTAGTCTGTCAAATTCATAGTTTGGGAAATGTTTCTCTCGATGTCCTGATCTCCTCTTACCATTATGTAAACAATATGATATTGAAACCATCACTCCATTTTTTATTCTGTAAAAATTAAAGCATTTTCTTCTCATCTGGGATAAATGTCTTAAATATTATCTATTAAGTTATACCCAACAGGATATTCAGGGGATATTGCTATACCCAATATGAAATTCATGGGATAAACCGTACCTGACATGACATTCAAGGGAAAAAGATATACCTCAATAGGACATTTAATTGATGAGGGGTAACTTCACAGACCATCAGCTGTGTTTGACATTGATTTAGAGTAGGTCAAGTATAATGTATGATCTCCATATGTGTAGTCGTAGACATCTCCTTAGATTACATAACCTACATGTGTGTAGTCATTGGCATCTCCTTAGATTACATAACCTACATATGTGTATTCATAATTACATAACCTACATATGTTTAGTCATATACATCTCCTAAGATTACACAACCTACATATGTGTAGTCATAGAGATCTCCTTTGTGTTGAATGCTGTAAATCTGGAAGCCGGCTTTGCTCAAGTCCTGCAGTGAGCCCGTGCTTGGGGTTAGCTGGAAAGATCTGATGGTCTTGATGAAAGTTGATGGGTCTGGTTTCCAAGACTGGCCAGCCACAGGCTTGCTGTTAATAAGTGATCTATCGATAACAAAAAGATGAAAGGATTATGTGGGATCACTAATCTCCCACTGTGTGTGATTTGAATAAACCAACATTGATTAAAAAAATATATATATATAAAAAAATGCAAGCCTTTTGGTGGGGTTTTTTTTTGGCCTCAAAGGAAGTGACATCTATCGGATATATATTAAATTTAGGAAAAATTTTTATTAAAGTAACCAATCAATATTGATAAAAAGAAATGTGAACATAAATATACAATGTCTTCAATTTTTGAATTTCTTTTTATTTTATAAGAATGGTTTAAAAAAACAGTTGCAGTTTTAATGGAAATAAGCGAAACAAAGTATGAGAAAACCTTGGAAAAAAAGAAATGAAACAAGAAAAGTTGCTCTTGCTGTTCTTTTAGTTACTGCTCTGCAGCAAAGTGGTTATTTTCATATTGTTGTTACCATTGTCTTTTCGCTAAAGAAGGCTTCTTGTCGACACATTTTATTGCGTCCCTTTTTTCAGCCTTTCCTTGTGCAAATACTTTGTTTGGCTTATTGCTTCTGCCTAACCTGATTGCAGCATCTCCCCCTTATTCCCTTTGCAATTTTAATTTACCTTCGTATGTCTTCGGGGGAAAAAATGCAACTTAGAGGTGTCAATTTGTGGAAATAAAATTTAAAAAAAAGTTTAATAATAACAGTAAATTATATGCTGTCAATGGTGGTGACTGGTAGGTATTAATTCTGAACTTACTTTAAAGCCAAACCTGCACTCAATGTGGCTATGGTTGCATGCACAGGTAATGGTTGCCTCACCAGAGTTGTGATTACACTGTCACTATGTAGATAAGTAATTAGAAAACAAACATCTCAATTGCATCTGTTTGTGTCCAAAACATTTGAATAAATTTGAACAAATACACAAAAAATTGTATATAATACATTTAAATCTGGTAAAAATTATTGCCTTTTGATCTGTTTTGAACAAATCAACTTTTTATTTAATGAAAAAATATATGAAAATTACTTCAGAAAGACTTTCTTTTAAAATAATTTTGTTAAGAAAGCGGCTCTCTTAAATAAAAATATCGTCAACAGTATATTAATGTAACTATTCAACCTTACGCTAGAAAAAATTGAAATCTTTCTTTAAATAGAGGCTCAATTTTTTTTATTTTTTTTAGTGAAGCATGTATTTAAAACAGAGTAAAGTAAATACTCATTGAGGGAACAGCTCGTTTTACACCAACTCATTGAGGGAACAGCTTGTTTTACACCAACTCATTGAGGAACAGCTCGTTTTACACCAACTCATTGAGGAAACAGCTCGTTTTACACCAACTCATTGAGGGAACAGCTTGTTTTACACCAACTCATTGAGGGAACAGCTTGTTTTACACCAACTCATTGAGGAAACAGCTCGTTTTACACCAACTCATTGAGGGAACAGCTTGTTTTACACCAACTCATTGAGGGAACAGCTTGTTTTACACCAACTCATTGAGGGAACAGCTCGTTTTACACCAACTCATTGAGGGAACAGCTTGTTTTACACCAACTCATTGAGGGAACAGCTCGTTTTACACCAACTCATTGAGGGAACAGCTCGTTTTACACCAACTCATTGAGGGAACAGCTCGTTTTACACCAACCCATTGAGGGAACAGCTCGTTTTACACCAACTCATTGAGGGAACAGCTTGTTTTACACCAACTCATTGAGGGAACAGCTCGTTTTACACCAACATTTGACATATAGGCACATGCCACCATGAAATGTTAGAAATGTGTGACACGATTATGATTATGCTGATAATGATTCCCTTTTGTGTGTATGTGGAGAGGGGGGGGGGATTTTGCTTGCAATTTTAGTTGTAGCCCCTTTAAGTTTTGTATTCTGTTTATTTTGAAAATAATTTCTTTTAAGTTTAAGCTCTATTGTATGGCGTTTGTAGTCACAAATATGTGATACTAACTTGAAATATGAGCCATCTGTGCGATGAGGACACTGAGTTGTATAAATGTTGTTGAAGCCTCCTGGGAGATAACACTGAAACTGTTGCTGCCATAAATCTTTCAGCCAGCCATTGTTGCTCTCGGAATATGGGTCCATGCTTTTCAACAAGCTCTGGGAAGCAACAGAAATGGTGTAAGAATTTATTTGAACAATAAGGCACCATCAGTTGTTTTTTTTTTTGTGTTTTTTTTTCGTTTTTTTTTTAATAAATTCATTAAATACGTGCAAGTCATGGTACAATCTCTCACTGCCATTTAAAAGAAAACGTGGATTAGAAATGAACCCAGATTTACCTTGAGACCGTAATCTGGTAATTCCGGTGAGTATGCTCCTAAGACCAGGGCGCCTCTTGCCTTCTTCCTTCTGGATGCCGTCACCAGTGGGTTAGGCCCCCAGCCTTCACTGGCAATGAAGACAAAAACGTCGTCAATGTTGACGGCATCTAAAATGATGCCCACCGCCTGGTCCGTGACAATGGTGACCACAACCTGTAGAGCACAAAATTTTTTTTGTTAATTTAAAATGTTAAAAATTAAACTCCATTTTCATTAAAGAAAACTAAGAGCAGTATTTATTATAAAATATCATAGTTTTCACAAATCTATTATATATATATATATAAATAAATACGTAGTCTTTGTTATTTCCTTAAAATTATAATTTCAACCCATTTATGTCAAAATATAAAGTTACCTGGTTATGTTGAAAGTTGTATTGTTTTATGATTGAATAACAGAAAAAAAAATTGAACCTTAATGTCCTCGATCCTGTATCGCTTCAAGGTTGGATCCAATAATTTGCTGTCAGTGTTCTCATTTACTGTAGTAGCATTCTCCACACAAATCTTCTCTGCCTCAGCATAATTTCGGAAAATATCGTAAAGTCCGAGACCATACATGTTATCAATCACAATGGCTCCCACTCTTGAAACCTGTTTTAATTTTTAAAAAATATAAATAAATAAATAAAAAGAGTTTGAATTGCTGCAAGAGTCTCTTACATTTGATTGTGTGAATCTTAATTTAGTTAAATTTAATTATTTGTCATTCTCATTCCAAACATTGGTGAACTTGAAGTCTAAGCCAACTTAAGATTCATATTTAAATTTTTTTTTTTTTATTTATTAGTTTTCAAAACCTGTTTTTTTTTTTTTTTTTTTTTTTTTTTNGACTTAATAAGTTTTCTCCTACGGATATTTCGATTCTTTTTCTCTTACTTACATATTTATTTAACACTGAAGAGTTAATTTGTTCTTAAATCTTTAATATTGTGAGAGCACAAGCCTTCATAGGTAATGATAAGTTTAAGTTTATAATGTTTTCGTTTTAGCTAATAATTGAGACTAATGGGATGTATAAATAATACAATTGCTCCTCTGCCTGTTGTCTAGGATCAAAGGTCCGAATCTTTTCCCACCAGGTTACCAAACCTGTTGGGATGGCTCGTGACTTTTTGTTTCTGTCCATAGCCGTGAAGATATAATAATATGTAAATAATGTTAGACCCGCATAGGGGCAGACAAAGAAAAAGAAATAAAATACAAATAAACAAATAACATCAGAAACGTGAGGCATATTCCGTTGACACTGGAATGTAAATGCTAATGATGTTGACAGGGGCGGATCCTTCACTGACCTGTACGAGATCATGGGTATGCCAAAGTTTTGAAGGTTGGGAAGAAGCGACATCGTGACCATGCTGGACTGCGCGCCAATGACAACGACAACCGAGCTGGGCTGAAAGACGGCACCCGTCTTTTTGTCCACAAACGACATTTCTCCACTGAGCATCTGCCAAGTAGGTTTAAGTGTGTGAAATGTAACAGATGAAACTAAAGTAAAAATGTGTGGATTAAAGGTCCTAGAGTAATACAAGATTCTGTTTAAGTGTGTTATTAAATGCCCCGTGGCAGTGATTTCCGGCGGGCAAAGGTTTAGATGCAATTTATGATGGCCATCCATCTTTGATTAGTGAAGTCGTTGGATGCGACACGCCATCTTTGATTAGTGAAGTCGTTGGATGCGACACGGCCAACAAGTTGAAAATAAAATCAGAAAAATGTCACTCTGCTCATATAGGTTTCTTGAGCTGACAGCTCGTTTCGTTTAATTTTAATGGCACATTCAAAGCAGCAGGCCAATTATCTTTTGTCCTAATTACAGAATACACGTTTCCCTACACAAATATGAAAAATTGTGCATAACTGAAGTAACAATATGAGCAATATTTTAAGAAAACACTCACAAATAACATAAATTAAGATTATAAAATGTTCAAGATAAATGCTTGACAAGCAATTTTGTTAGACGGTTATTGGGTAAATTCTATAAGTTTTTAAGTCAATCTGTATTGTTTCCGTTCAATGGTAATTACCTTGATCAGTTTTTGGCTGGACATTAATGAGTTGTAGCAATCATCCAAAAGAAGGTAGCCGAAATCAAGATCTGTCACATTATTGAGATAGCCTACAGCTGTCAAGAATGCATTACTGGCTATGTAAGATAAACTTTGAGATCTGAAAAAAAAAAAAAAAATAAATAAGGGCTATTGTTATAATTTAAAAAGCAACAACAGGGAAGCCACTGATATAGCTTGTAATGCCGTCAACTATTTATCATGCCGGGACCCAAAAGTAAACAAAACAAAAAAAAAATTGTTTCTAAAGTTTTACTTTTATTTAATTTTACCCAGATATTTTTATTAAACATATTATTTTCTAACCAGCTCTGTAACATTAATATTTTTTTTTAAAGTCATAAATCTACTTGGCTTTCATTTGTGATCTGGAGGCCCCCTCCCTTTTATTAGAGTCATGGGAGTTGGTCACAAGACCAGCTAACTTCAAGCTGAAAACAATCCCAGGAAAGGGAACTTTTCAGCTGTGATGCTCTGATTGCATCCAATTTCATTGATAAGACGACAGTGCTTTCTAAATCCTTTATATCAACTTAGATATTGTTCGTGTGTTTGTGGCAATATCTTCAGAATGCTTAAACTACCCACTTCTCATCATCCTATCGATGACAACAGATTCTCTCAAATTTTCACCCTAACCCCCCAAAAAATTAGTCTTTCCTGTTTTTTAAGGTGAAAATGAATGAAAGATAGTTTGCTCAATGGGTGCGTATTTTGGTGTAGAGATTGATTCTGTAACTGTTGCTATGTGCTTTGTGTTGATGACGTATTGGGGTTTCAAAATATATTTGTTTCATTAGGTTTCACATGCGCTAAGTTTGATTTTTTTTTTTAAAAGACATTCCCATATAAAAAATGTCGTAGCAACTCATAAATGATAAATCACATACAATTTCATAAATGCAAACAAAAAGGCAAATAAAGGATTTCACGTCATACTTTGTTTTTAAAGGGTTAATTACCTATACTCTCCACAACCGAAAGGATTGTCATCGGAATGTTGGTGAATGGAGAAAAGTCCTATTATGATGTACTTGCCGTGGGAGTAGATGTAATCAATGTCATCGATATGTGCACACTCCACACATTTACCCTTGCACTGTGATGGCTCCACAATCGAATTACTAGTGTCATAAATATTCACTTTTTGACCATTGTAATTGCCAATCTGTTGACCAACATGATTAAGTCTTCTTAATTATTGGAATCACAAATTATGCTCCAAATTGGTGTACATGATTTCAGTGTCACCTGCAAATTTTAGCTACAATCATTTATTTATTATGATGATTGTTGTTTGTTAACTTGAATTAAATACATTAATTGATTTTTTTTTTTTTTTTTTTTTTTTTTTTTTTTTTTTTTTTTTTTTTTTTTTTTTTTTTTTTTTTTTTTTTTATTCTTTTTTTTTTTTTTTTTTTTTTTTGGTTCAGTGTCATAGTAATGCAGTTATAACACTTAAAAACGAGTCCGTGCAATGATCACAATGAAACACATGATTTTCCATGTGTGAGACTGGATGATTGTGCCAAACTTACATTGAGCTCAATGAGAATAGCCACAATGGCTTTTGCTTGAATGGTGTCTGTGCTAACTGTCCTGAGAAAGTAAGGGTAATTTATCCCATTGTCCAAGGCTGGGTTGGTGGCACTGTGCAGTAGACAAATGAGATTTTTGTGATGTCACTTATCCATAAGCAAGTTGAAAAAATATAGTGACTTAATAAGTTTTCTCCTACGGATATTTCGATTCTTTTTCTCTTACTTACATATTTATTTAACACTGAAGAGTTAATTTGTTCTTAAATCTTTAATATTGTGAGAGCACAAGCCTTCATAGGTAATGATAAGTTTAAGTTTATAATGTTTTCGTTTTAGCTAATAATTGAGACTAATGGGATGTATAAATAATACAATTGCTCCTCTGCCTGTTGTCTAGGATCAAAGGTCCGAATCTTTTCCCACCAGGTTACCAAACCTGTTGGGATGGCTCGTGACTTTTTGTTTCTGTCCATAGCCGTGAAGATATAATAATATGTAAATAATGTTAGACCCGCATAGGGGCAGACAAAGAAAAAGAAATAAAATACAAATAAACAAATAACATCAGAAACGTGAGGCATATTCCGTTGACACTGGAATGTAAATGCTAATGATGTTGACAGGGGCGGATCCTTCACTGACCTGTACGAGATCATGGGTATGCCAAAGTTTTGAAGGTTGGGAAGAAGCGACATCGTGACCATGCTGGACTGCGCGCCAATGACAACGACAACCGAGCTGGGCTGAAAGACGGCACCCGTCTTTTTGTCCACAAACGACATTTCTCCACTGAGCATCTGCCAAGTAGGTTTAAGTGTGTGAAATGTAACAGATGAAACTAAAGTAAAAATGTGTGGATTAAAGGTCCTAGAGTAATACAAGATTCTGTTTAAGTGTGTTATTAAATGCCCCGTGGCAGTGATTTCCGGCGGGCAAAGGTTTAGATGCAATTTATGATGGCCATCCATCTTTGATTAGTGAAGTCGTTGGATGCGACACGCCATCTTTGATTAGTGAAGTCGTTGGATGCGACACGGCCAACAAGTTGAAAATAAAATCAGAAAAATGTCACTCTGCTCATATAGGTTTCTTGAGCTGACAGCTCGTTTCGTTTAATTTTAATGGCACATTCAAAGCAGCAGGCCAATTATCTTTTGTCCTAATTACAGAATACACGTTTCCCTACACAAATATGAAAAATTGTGCATAACTGAAGTAACAATATGAGCAATATTTTAAGAAAACACTCACAAATAACATAAATTAAGATTATAAAATGTTCAAGATAAATGCTTGACAAGCAATTTTGTTAGACGGTTATTGGGTAAATTCTATAAGTTTTTAAGTCAATCTGTATTGTTTCCGTTCAATGGTAATTACCTTGATCAGTTTTTGGCTGGACATTAATGAGTTGTAGCAATCATCCATAAGAAGGTAGCCGAAATCAAGATCTGTCACATTATTGAGATAGCCTACAGCTGTCAAGAATGCATTACTGGCTATGTAAGATAAACTTTGAGATCTGCAAAAAAAAAAAAAAATAAATAAGGGCTATTGTTATAATTTAAAAAGCAACAACAGGGAAGCCACTGATATAGCTTGTAATGCCGTCAACTATTTATCATGCCGGGACCCAAAAGTAAACAAAACAAAAAAAAAATTGTTTCTAAAGTTTTACTTTTATTTAATTTTACCCAGATATTTTTATTAAACATATTATTTTCTAACCAGCTCTGTAACATTAATATTTTTTTTTAAAGTCATAAATCTACTTGGCTTTCATTTGTGATCTGGAGGCCCCCTCCCTTTTATTAGAGTCATGGGAGTTGGTCACAAGACCAGCTAACTTCAAGCTGAAAACAATCCCAGGAAAGGGAACTTTTCAGCTGTGATGCTCTGATTGCATCCAATTTCATTGATAAGACGACAGTGCTTTCTAAATCCTTTATATCAACTTAGATATTGTTCGTGTGTTTGTGGCAATATCTTCAGAATGCTTAAACTACCCACTTCTCATCATCCTATCGATGACAACAGATTCTCTCAAATTTTCACCCTAACCCCCCAAAAAATTAGTCTTTCCTGTTTTTTAAGGTGAAAATGAATGAAAGATAGTTTGCTCAATGGGTGCGTATTTTGGTGTAGAGATTGATTCTGTAACTGTTGCTATGTGCTTTGTGTTGATGACGTATTGGGGTTTCAAAATATATTTGTTTCATTAGGTTTCACATGCGCTAAGTTTGATTTTTTTTTTTAAAAGACATTCCCATATAAAAAATGTCGTAGCAACTCATAAATGATAAATCACATACAATTTCATAAATGCAAACAAAAAGGCAAATAAAGGATTTCACGTCATACTTTGTTTTTAAAGGGTTAATTACCTATACTCTCCACAACCGAAAGGATTGTCATCGGAATGTTGGTGAATGGAGAAAAGTCCTATTATGATGTACTTGCCGTGGGAGTAGATGTAATCAATGTCATCGATATGTGCACACTCCACACATTTACCCTTGCACTGTGATGGCTCCACAATCGAATTACTAGTGTCATAAATATTCACTTTTTGACCATTGTAATTGCCAATCTGTTGACCAACATGATTAAGTCTTCTTAATTATTGGAATCACAAATTATGCTCCAAATTGGTGTACATGATTTCAGTGTCACCTGCAAATTTTAGCTNTTTTTTTTTTTTTTTTTTTTTTTTTTTTTTTTGCTTTTATTTTTTTTTTTTGTACAGGTTTTGATTAAAAAAAAAAGTATCAAAGGGAATCCTTGTTTGTTTCAAAATTTATAAATTATTATTCGGCATTTTGAAATACACTGATGACATAATTTGATGAAATAAGTTTGTATGGCAGGAGTTCCTTGTCCTTTGCCTGGGAACTGAATGAATTAATAATTTAAAATAAACTAAAGATTTAAAAAAAAAAAAAAAAATTCTTAATATATTTTAAAAGTTATTCCAAAATCTGCATTAAAAAAAACAAAAAAACTACATTTCCATTTAAAAACAACAACTACATTTCCATTTAAAAACAACAACAACAACTACATTTCCATTTAAAAACAACAACAACAACTACATTTCCATTAAAAAACAACAACAACAACTACATTTCCATTTAAAAACAACAACAACAACTACATTTCCATTTAAAAACAACAACAACAACTACATTTCCATTTACAAACAACAACAACAACTACATTTCCATTTAAAAACAACAACAACAACTACATTTCCATTTAAAAACAACAACAACAACTACATTTCCATTTAAAAACAACAAAAACAACTACATTTCCATTTAAAAACAACAACAACAACTACATTTCCATTTAAAAACAACAAAAACAACTACATTTCCATTTAAAAACAACAACAACAACTACATTTCCATTTAAAAACAACAAAAAAGCAATGAAAAAACGTTCACCTCCACAAAGCTACTGGAGTCTTTATTGGCTTTAATAGAAAACAGTGTTTGATTCACAGCTTCAAAGTCACCAGAAACTTTCTTCAGGGACCTAGCAGGCTTAGAGAACTCCGGGGGAATGTTGTGAGCGTCCAGCGATCCGTAATCTAAATCGGTTATGCTGTTTGTTTTCAGTATACCGGTGTGGAGTATCTCTCTGAAATAGGAGCATGTGTCTGAAATGGAAGAGGTCAATACTTTGTACGAGTTTAATGTTACCTGTTACGGAGTCGAGCTAAAAAAAATGTATCCTAATGTTGTGGTGTAATATATACAATTCTATATTTTACGAAAATTCTATTAATCCCTCCAGTGCTGCTTTTTAATTATTTTCTTTTTTAAATTAGTAGAAGTAATACAAAAGTAAAGAAATCACAGCAAACTAAAATGTTATGATATTTAATAAATCTTTTTTTTCTTTTTAATCTTTTCATTTTTTTATGTTTATTTTTTATATGACTCTGAAGTAATTAATTTTTTTTTCAAAGGCAACATTGCTGCCATTAAATTTAAGTTGTATAATGGTATTTATTTTATTTTTTAAAATTTACTTTTACTTTTGAGTTAACAGAATTAATATTCTTTCTTAGCGACATAAACGAAAGATTAGTGATTTACTCAGACGAAACACCAAAGATTGCAGAAACTAATGAAAAAACGTACTTAAATGTTAAGTTTGCTAAATACTCTTTCTTTGTAACGTTAACTGAAGATTAGTGATTTAAGATGAAACACGAAAGATTACAAAAACCAATGAAAAAAATTAATAGTAGACCTGAAGATGTATTTTTAAGCAAACAGTATAAACACAGACAAAACATTCTTTAACGTCAATCCGTTACCTGGCTTTGTATCGCATGCTGCCTTGAAGATCGTCTTTAGCGTGTTGGCCAGCAGGTAAACGGCGTCCAGGGCAGCGGTCATGTAGCCGTTCTCATTACCCTTATTATTTGTATCACAGGGTGGATCCTTGGTGAAGTTGAAATTTGCACACCTGATGAAAATAAGGAGAGCCACTAGCATACGTCTCTGTGTTGTTAAATCATTATAAACATGAAAAAAAAAATGTCCCAACTAATACCTATTTATAAATATTTTCACTTCATAAACTCTTCCCCCAAGCTTTCTCAATATTTTTTTTTTCAAAATTACTTTAACAAGCCTAGCACTCATGATCTCAATAAGGTGATAACATACAAACAATGTGTTCTCTCAAAATTTTTTATACAACAGCATAAAAGATAAGAAGCTCATCATTTTTCTTTTTTATTGTAATTTTTCTTTGGGACAATGGTCACCATGAGACCCTGGGGTGTAAAGGTTATGTAAGCGACACGTAAATACTCACTTATATGTGTTATCAACGACATATTTCCAAGCCAAACGCCACTGTCCAGTCAACCATGCTGGCGGTTCTTGCAACACCTTTTTAAAATAGTCCTCAAAGGACTTCATTTGGAGCTGAACAGGTCCCAACAATAAAAATTTTGTACCATAATCAACGACCAAATCTCCAAGCTCTTGGGCTGGAGTCACACCGTCGGTGGCAATCCAGTGAATTTTTCTCAAGTAGTTTAGTGCGTTGGTCCAACTACTTCTTTTAAGCTTGATGAAAGACAGCAGTTCTTTTAAAGGTCCATCCGTGCCAAAGTAAATAACACCTATATTGACATTTTAAGACTGTGTTAAGTGAACTTTGTAAGTGGACTTTATACATGATTTTATCAAACTAATATTACAAGTATGCATCATGTAAAAAAAAAAAATTTAATTCTTATGAAAATTTGAAGATTTCATGGGCATGTTTCCATTCCCTGAACATTTATAATTGGTTAATTGTATTTGCAGGTCATAATTAAATTACTGTAGATTCACTACCCAATAAATCATTTAATTTCATTTATTAGCAAACATATGCCCTCGGACCAACCCAAATTAAATAGGCGGTGTGAGCATTCCCTTATATTTAATTTTGCTTCCACTAGTTGAATAGTCGAAAAGTCGCTTGTCAAAGTTTGAATTTCAATCATATCCATAGGACGTATCGGGTATTCAGTGCTGTTACAAAGCTCAAGCTTAAAAGCAATACATTCTTTTGTAAAGCTTTCTTTTCTTTGTGTTAGTAGCCCTATTACTACTCTATACACATTTTAAATACTTTTAAACTAGTTCATACATATATTCTAGGATCATAATTAAGTACAATGTAAATTCCCTGGACTAGGGCTGAGCAGGGTGCAGTTTTTGCTCCAGGTGTCAATCTTTGTGTTTTGAGACCATACCTGATGGATCTCGGTCAGAGTATTACGATTCATCAATTATCTATATAAAATTAGAGACATGTTCCATACAATGGGGAAGAGTGAAAACTGCAAGAAAACATCACATTTCAAGGCTTGATGATAGCACTAACAACATATAACGCCAAAACATAACAAAAGAAGAAAAAAAAACACGTAGCAGATCTGCAAAATATAGCGTAAGTGGTCACTGGATGTTGGTAGCATTCATGTTTATTTTTTACACTGACAAACATAATGTTAAAATAATGTGTCTATGTTTTTTTTTTAAACACCCAGGCCAACAGGTCACTTTCTCTGCCCTGGTCCGGGAAATGTCAGCGTATGAGGGACATTTCCGAATGTCCAGATCAATACCCGGCTCAGCCATAGAACTTAGAATGGACTTGGAAAAAAAAGAAATAAATGTAGCATCATCAAATGATTGCTTACCTATGCTTCCCGTAGTGCTGTCGATCTTAGTGAACAGTGTCTTTCGCACAAAGAACTCCATCTGCTCTGTAGTTAGCTGCGCGCCTAGCTTGAACTCCTCCACGTGGGTCACACAGATGCCGTTCTCTAAGGCCAAGCGCTTCACCTCTGCCATCCCTTGCGTGCCGTAGTTGTCGTTGGTGTGGACTCCGATAACGTACGACCACTTAAACTCTTTGGCGATCTCTATGATGACCTGATGGACATATTTTTTTTATTAATGCAATGTAATGTTGTGGATTTGCCAAAACGTGTCAAAGTGTCCTCGTTTTATAGCCATTTTCATTGTTTCTATAGTATAGTAGTTACTATCCTAGTGTCTCATTTTTATTTTACTTAGTTTACATGTTTTTAATAATTTTAAAGCGCTTAGAGCTTTATGGTAAGCGCTATATAAAAATGCCTATAAATAAATAAATATACAATGTGCTCGTTTACCTGAGCCTGTTTGAAATCGGACGGGATAGTTCTCACGAACGCCGGGTACCTGGTCTTGTTGCTCAGTTCCGGTAACGTGGCCGAGACGCCGACAATCGGCACGTTGGTTTGTTTCATCATGTCTACAACAACCGTCGTCGTCTGACTGCTGCTGGTGCCAATCACGCCTGAAGAAGACAGAAATAAACAGTAACACCAGAAGCAGACAGAAATAAACAGTAACACCAGAGAGACAGAAATAAACATGACACCAGAGGCAGACAGAAATAAACAGTAACACCAGAGGCAGACAGAAATAAACAGTAACGCCAGAGGCAGACAGAAATAAACATGACACCAGAGGCAGACAGAAATAAACATGACACCAGAGGCAGACAGAAATAAACAGTAACACCAGAGGCAGACAGAAATAAACTTAACACCAGACACAGGCAGAAATAAACTTAACACCAGAGACAGGCAGAAATAAACTTAACACCAGAGGCAGACAGAAATAAACTTAACACCAGAGGCAGACAGAAATAAACTTAACACCAGAGGAAGGAAAAAAAATATAAACATAAGTTTCTTCTATATGTAGGTTATCGGAAATATTCCACACATTAAGTCCTTTCAAATAATGAAAGGAAAAACCATGATATTGCTTGACTAGGGCCGGATTATCCATTAGGAGAGGAGAGTTACGTTGCCAGGGTCTGCTGAGGTTCAAAGGTCCCCGCACCCGGTAGATGTTTTTTCGAGTCACGTGTATTCAAAAATAGCTTTCAGATTATTCTACAAATCAACTAAAAAAAACTATCAGTTACGATTATTTTGCACAATTTAAAGTTAACAATGGCTCTGGGCTTAACGCAAAAGCTGAGGACTAACATTGAAAATGTTTGACGTGTGGTTTAAAAGAAAACTGTTAATTGGTCATTGATCTAATCAGGAGCGAAAGTGTGTAGTCGACGCAGTGGATGGACACAGCAGTCTGCCTAACATAGCCGGGAGAAAGGTGTTTGGGAGAATGTTTTCATGCCTTTGTTTCCTGTGGGTGGTGTGTGTTGTGACGGTGGCCGATCCGTGTGCAGGAGGAGGTGGTTCAGGTAAGTGAGCCAGTTTTACAGGAGGTGGTTCAGCCAAGAGGGTCAATGACACAGGAGGTGGTTCAGGTAAGAGGGTCAATGATACAGTAGGTGGTTCAGGTAAGAATGTCAATGATACAGGAGGTTGTTCAGATAAGACAGGCAATGTTACAGGAGGTTGCTCAAGCTAATGTAACTTTTAATGTAAATTTCTTATCTAATCGGATTAAAATCGACTTCTAATTAATCCTCTAGTTAATAAAATTATTGTTTGAAATGTTACATTGATTTTTAGGACCTTACAGTCAGTGCGCGGGTTCTGATGTGCTCTGTCGCAACAACGGAGTGTGTAAGAAGGATGTCCGTGGTTCCTACATCTGTGAATGTCCCGAGGGCTACTCGGGGAAATTATGTCAGATTGTAGGCAAGTATGGGACTTTAAACAAAAATAGTTGTGAGATTAAATTATAATATTAATTTTTTTTTTATTTTAAATTTAATATAGTTAGTTTAACATTTAGCTATAAGAGGTTAATTACACGAAATGAAGCTGGTAAAAAAAAAAATTTAAAAATTAAAATGTGTTGTACTTCATTTATTCAGTTCTCATTCACGAGCTTTCGGCTTCTCCGGCGAGAGCAGCTGTATGTTGGGTCAGGTTTGAGTTGAACAATTTTTTCTGTAAATGTCTGTGTACTTATCTGGGGTGGGGGTTAAAGGGGGGGGGGTTGGGAGTGGGCTGGGTTGGGGTTGAAGCAATATGAAGCGTCCGTTCGTTTAAATGTTTCTCTAAAAGTGTGCGTTAGCCTGCATGTTCCTATTCCCGGTGTATACATCATGTGTTTCGTGGGGCTGTTTCTCTGAGATATCAATGACTGCGGATGATTGGTGGCACTTTAAGAAACGTGATGTTAACTTAATGCCCCGAATGAACCATTTTGAGAGTTATTGTTTTTTTGCCAGTTCGCGTGACAAAATACTCCTTATTCCAGGGATACCTCGAAAATGTGTTCTGAGGTGTCAAAACGAAGGGGTGTGCCAGATTAAAAATGGTAAGACGACATGCGCGTGTCCCGATGGGTTTAGCGGAAGACGGTGTAACGATGAAGGTGGGTACTCACTTCTAATTTCATTACGTTCGTTTTTTTTTTTTGTTTTTTTTTTTTTGCTGTTTTATTTATTTTGTTAGGTTGTTATTTCACTATTCGCTAATTGTTTTCTTTAGGTTCTGGATTTCTTTTGGGGACGGTGTGCCATCAGCTACTTTTTTTTTTTTTTTTTTTTTTTTTTTTTTTTTTTTTTTTTGCTGTTTTATTTATTTTGTTAGGTTGTTATTTCACTATTCGCTAATTGTTTTCTGTAGGTTCTGGATTTCTTTTGGGGACGGTGTGCCATCAGCTACTTTTGCGTTGTCGGCCTCTGTTATCATACAGTGCCAAGTTGCTTTCTATTTTTATTTCTCAATTTTTATCCACATTTTTAACAATATTTCCCACTTCACAAAGGGGTAGTAGATTCTCAAAATCTAGAGAAATTTCTCCGAGGCCTGGCATTCGGCCATAAAATAGCTGCTAACGGGTACATGACCATCGGCTACTACTTGATTGCTGCATTGGACGAACTCAACCTCCAACTTAATCTCGCACTTAAAAAAAACTCAAGATCAAATCACTAACACGATATTTTTCGGCGATGGACAGCGATAGGGCCTATAAGATGTTTTTTTTTTTTACTATGTAAGCCGAAAATAAATCTGTATACTTTGTTATGTTTTTGTTTTTCCAGACATCGCTCTGCGCTGCTCATATTTTGATTGCTACAACGGGGGACAATGCAATGTATTAGAGGAAGTCCCCATCTGTATCTGCACCAAAGGCTTTACAGGTCGAAGATGTCAAGGCGGGTGCTTGAAATAAGCTGAATAATTCGTTTCTATCAACAACTCTTGTATGCTAGTTAAAACTTTGGAGCGCAGCCCCATTTTTTCAATTATTTTTTTTTTTTTAAATTCAGTTATAGCGAATGGAAAGTTGAATGCGACACAATTCATTTTAATCCTAACTATTACTACTAAATAAGATTAAATTAAGAAAGAAGATCATGCGTATTCATATTTGAAATTAAACTTTAATGTAAAAGCGGGCATTTATTTTTTTCATTTACAAAAGGCTGCAAAAATTTGATTTCAATTCTCGTGCGCGGCACGTGTCATTTCCGGCTCTGCCCCCAAGTTCATAGTAACAATGAACTACAACAGTTGTGTGAACTTTAACCTTTTATATTTAGCACGTACAAACCAAGGATAAATAAATGAGTTGGTAGATTTCTTGGTATTATTTGGGAATGCTATGATTAAATCTCGCACCTCTCCTACTTTCTAGATATTAACTATTGTGAAGATTACATCTGCTACAACAGCGGCACGTGCAGGATTGAGAATGGAGGACCCACATGCGTGTGTCCCAAACAGTTTAAGGGAAAGCAATGCGAGCTGATTTTATAACGCTCGAGGTCTGTGCTATAATTTCATATTTTTGGCGTCTGAGACATTAATTTTTTTTTTTTTTTAAATCCAAAGCTTAAAATTGAATAAGACAATGAATGGCTTGAAATGGCATCCCTTTAAATAATAAATAGGATATTAAGATGCCTCAAATTAACATTAAACATTCTAAACCCATTTATCTCAAATCTGCACACAAAAAAAGCACTTTCAACACGGTTCTTTCATTTGTTCTAACCGTATTGGTTTAGCCCGCGGAGCCATAATGTCTTGTAGGAACCGTGAACTCAATAAGGTGACGGAGCCATAATGTCTTGTAGGAACCGTGAACTCAATAAGGGGATTTCTTTTTCTTCTTCATAATCTATGATAGGTCTATAATTGAATCCACTTATAGAGGTTTGTATGGTGTATGAAACGGGCGCCTGTTTTGAAATGTCAAATTCTGAACCCGTAATAAACACATACACACAAACAACATAAACTGAACTGAAATACATTTTTTTTTAAAAATTTACTGTCTTATTGTACATCGGCAGGTTTAGGCAGCTCAGATGGTGATTCTCAAGAAAAGTACACTAGTACCGTAGTAAATACTTGGGGAGGAAAAAAAATGATGGTTTGGTAATAGATTTCAATAAATACAAAGTGTTACTTTAAACGTCTTCTCATGCATTTATTTTAGAACTGTATAATCTAGAGCTAAGAATCTCTTCCAACAACGACATGTTTTGAGAACGCCACATAGATATGTTTGCCAAAGAGAATTTTCCAAGCAGTAATATGTAGATGTATCTACATTTTCACCGACGTTGTTTTCTCTATTATGAAATCCCAGACCGGGGGTCGGCGATCTGCAGCACGTGTGCCACATGTGGCACGTATAGCGATTTTCAGCGACACGCTGAAGACCAAACAAGATAGTCATAAACGACTAAGCATGCGTCTCAAATGGTAGACTTACAAGCTATTGGCAAGCTGAATGAATTGGAAGTATTAATTTGGGCACGCTGATACCAAATGGTTCCCGACCCCTGTCTCAGACAGTTAAATCCACATGCTTAAAAAATGTTGCTGGTTTTTTTTTAAAACTTTTTTTTTAAAATATAATTTCAAAATATATTTTTTTTTCGCTGAACTAAATCACAAGTCCGAAGTGGGGGAGAAAAAAAAGGGGGGGGGGGGCGATGTCTTGGTTGTTATGAAGAATAAGCTGTCTCCCGGTCAGCAGAACTCCTTTGTCTACGCCACTGGTGAACCCAAGGGATTATCAAATAAGTGGATTATGCAGCTTGGCGCCAGGGACACGCTGGGGTTGTTGGAATTTTCATTGATTCAATTTTATACCGTTCCAACTCCGAAATCTTTTGATTTGGGTTGCCTCTCTTTGCCCTTAATAATGGCTCTTATGCCCCAGGAAAGGATGATTTAGTATTTTGAGTGCCTTTCAACAGTGTGACCAACGCAATTTTCAACGGTGAGTCCTTTTTGTTCGTGGAAAGCTTTCCGCAACCTAGGAAAAATTGTTTTTTAATGGCGGTAATTGGAGGGGGGGGGGGTTCGTCCTTGTTGGGAATCGGTCGATTCTGCATTTCCTTGCTGTGCGCTTTTTTTGAGTGCTGACGATGCGTTTACTCCCTTAAATTGTTTTTTAATGGCGGTAATTGGAGGGGGGGGGGGGTTCGTCCTTGTTGGGAATCGGTCGATTCTGCATTTCCTTGCTGTGCGCTTTCTTTGAGTGCTGACGATGCGTTTACTCCCTGAAGAAAGTGCTCCGACAGTGAGTCTGTCTCGCCAGCTTGTACGCTCCACAGCAAATTACAGCTAAGCACTCAAGTTTCTCACAAACGGGTTTTGAATTCAGTTCGACACTTTGCAGGTTGGGGGATAAACCCAGACACAAGGCTTAGGGCGTGGTAAAACGACAGAGGTTAGGTGGATCCGGCACGCAGTGGCAGTGGGTAGCCAGCGGCTTCTGAGAACGGTCAGTGTAAAAACCCTAATGAAAATAGCCATAACGACGTTTGCAAACTCATTGACACAAGGAAAGAAGCGAAATTAGATGAAGAACACCCAAAGTGTATATCTTCATAGTCATTTCCAAGGCATGTGAAAAAACCGGCCACCCCCAGTCAATGATCTTCATGCGCGCTCTAAGTTACAACCTTCTGAAAACGCTGTAAACGCTGTTTTCTGGGAGGTCTCATAATTAAAACTGTTTAATTGGCCATTGATCTGATGATCAACAAGAGCGTGTGGTCGATGCTGTAAACGCACGAACAAAGATTGCGCCATTACCGTGCAGAGGACAAGCCGAGGTAAATATGTCTGCACGCTTCAATCTCGTAGTGACCGTTTGTGCTACAATACTGGTGGTGACGTGTATGGGTGCTTCAGAACAGGAGCTAACATTGACGGGTACTTAGACTGCCACGTGACTTTATAATCAGATTCTCATTTTTTAAGTATTTAGCCAAAATATCTCAAAAGTCAAATAACATATTTGTTAAAAAAAAAAAAGAAAGAAAAAAGAATTAAACTTATGAAAGGTGTTGTTGTATTTTTACAGCACTTATCACTGTATCGTTTCTTTTTTTTTAACAATTGATTTTTAACAAATATAATTCTCATTGTTTAATTTATATGGTAAAACAATTCAGTCTGTCTTCCTCTAATCAAAATCATTTTTTTTTTAATTTAACCAATATTAATTTATTTCATTAAAAAAAAGACCAAGGTTGGACGAAATGAAGAGAATATAAAAAAAAATACAAAAAGAATAATTGTGATAAATTCTTAGAAAGATTAAATGTAATAAAGTTTGTTAAAATATTTATCTGGTATACAGGGTGCCACAACCCCCACCCCAAAAAAGAAATGTGAGAACATCTCGTAGCAAAGGGCTATTTAACGTACTTGAATTAATCAAATGTTTTGCCTTTGAAAGTTGCCTGACAGGTGTAAGTAACGCTTATCAGAAAGCAGGAATTAATCAAATGTTTTGCCTTTTAAAGTTGCCTGACAGGTGTAAGTAACGCTTATCAGAAAGCAGGAATTAATCAAATGTTTTGCCTTTTAAAGTTGCCTGACAGGTGTAAGTAACGCTTATCAGAAAGCAGGAAATGCGTCTTACCTGCTTATCAACATTCTTAAGCGTTGGCGTCACTCGACTATGCTTGTGTCAATAGCTGTCCTAGATTTCCCCATTCCTCAATTATTGCCAACTTGAGCTGCTCTGCTGTGGTCAATTTCAGCCAACCGTTGACTTTTTTTCTTGCATTGCACCCCATATGGCTTGATAGACAGGGCTTAAAATCAGGACTGTGCGGTGGCCACATGTTTGGCTCGATGATGCTAACATTCTCCCGATGAAGAAAGTTTATCGTATTTCTGACGGTGTGAGCTGGAACCCTGAGCCTGCTATACATTGCCCAATTAGACCGACCACATGTCGCTTAAATAGCAAGCAGCTAAGCTCGCCTGGGAACATGTTCACAATGATATTCACTGCTCACTCTGGCACCTGGTTCAACGAACACAACCTTAGCTTTCCCGGTTTTAGACCCTCTATCTGATACCATTCGAGACACGCCAACAGAAACAATCTTAGACACACCAAATGATACCATTCCAGAGACACCAAATGATACCATTCTAGACAAACCAAATGATACCATTCGAGACACACCACTGATGCCATTCGAGACACACCAACTGATAACATGATACCGCAGTTGAAATGTTCACGTTCTCGTATAAGTCTCCTCTACTGGAACTTGCCATTTCTTTGATTCCACTGAATAACACTTTGAGAATTAACTGGCGTTGCAATGGCTAATGTATTCTCGTCTGTAAACCAATTGCTTCGTACACTACTCTCATTAGGAAATCGTTCTGCGTAGCAAACCGTTTCAATATGAATTTATTTTTTGTTTGAGCAGCTGCCCGATGACAGGCCTTTCCGTTCTAAGCTGTAGATCTCACTCTACAACAGGTTGCACCGCAGAAGGTGGTACACTCGTTTCTCTTTCAGTTTCCCCGCGGACTCTTGTGACTGTGAGGATTATCACCTTGACTGTAGTTAGCTCACTCCCCCACTCAATGTTCTGTCGGGATCTAGCAGATTTGAGACAACCACTTCCGAGTTTACGTTTTGTTGTACTGTCGTTTTCGATTTTTAATAACCCTAACGACACCAGCAACGCTCCAGGCTTGTTTTGTAAAATCATTTATCATTCACATAGCATCCCATACCGTTTTGCAATGCGAAATTTTTGTATTTAAAATGCGGTCTTATGCTGTTATTTTTGTCATTATGGTTATAAAAAATTCACAACACGCATTTTTTGATAACTGGTAGATGAAAAATCAAAGATGGCGACAGGACGTTGTCGTAATAAAGACGTCGTATGGTGTAACAGACAGGGAGTAAGTAAATCAGGGAGTAGGTAAATCAGGGAGTAGGTAATCAGCAAACCATTTATGGTATTATGGATAGAGATTAACAAATGTTGATGTAATTATATTTGCAAGAGACATTTTTCACTGTTGCATAAATACCGTCCATTTAAAAAAGTACCTATTTTTTGCAGGACCTTACAGCCAGTGCTCTAGAGGCGATTTGAAATGTGACAATTACGGATTGTGTAAGAAGGATGGCCGTGGATACTACATCTGTGCATGTCCTGAAGGCTTCTCGGGGAAATTATGTCAGATCGTAGGCAAGTCTGGGTCTTTTGCTGGGACCTTAACATTAACCGTTATCTAAGCGAATAAAAGAAGTGTTTCATGTACCTGATTTTTGTGATACAATAAGAATATATTAGGAAAAATATTAGCGCATTATTTAAACATATATTTTTTTCTTTAATGAATAAAATAATGAAATATAATTTTTTTCCTTTATTACAAATACTTTGTATTGGACGACAATGCAATTAACAAAAGCTAAAATCGAACACCTTTGCGATTCCATCTCTGGTATTCCATGATCCAATAAACACTATATAATCCTCAGTACCTGGCTGATGATCCGCTTCTATCTGAAATTTCAAACATGTCTCCTTCATCGGCCGTTATTTTGGCTATAAATATTCCAAACAGGTTTATTTTCTTGCCTACTTTGAATTTAATTTTAATCCTACTCTACCTGGTTCTCAAAAACTAAATGAGTGATTCAATATATGGGAAAACCTATTTGGGGGGTTGGGGGGGGGGAGGGGAAAGGACGCAACAAAACTTCGCATTCTTCGGCGAACAAACAACCGTAAAAAAAAAATACAAATAAACATAAACACTTTGCTGCACTGTTATCCGAGAGAACTTTGTTTTCCCATACTTTGATTTCCCATAGTTTGTTTTCCCATTCTTTTTTCGCTCATTTCCTTTTACCAATAACCCTGATTGCAGTCTCGCCCCATGATTACCTTCCCTCAAAACATTTTGTATTTTAGGGAAGCCTAGAAAATGTACTTTGAAGTGCGATAACGGAGGGGTGTGCCAGATTAACACAAATGGCAATGAGTCGTGTGCGTGCCCTGACGGATTCGTCGGTAATCTCTGTGAAGAACAAGGTAGGAAGCTTTCAAATCTTTTACAAGCCCTTTATGTTTTGCTTATATATCAGTTGTTCTCTTAGAAGTTTTCTTTTAGATTCAAGGTACAGGGAGAATACTCAAGGGAGTTCCCAGTTAATCAGGGCCTCAGACAAGGAGATTCACTATCATGTTTCCCTTTTAACACCACCCGAGACAAAATTATAAGAAGCATACACGCGAGCACCAGTGGAGCCATAACAAGATACTTCCAGTGATGTATAACAAGACAGCAAACATCAGGAACTTTATAGAGCAAGATATTGTAGTACCTGGCATAGGCAGACGATAAGGCGCTGCTGGGCAGAAACAGAAATGACTTAATTAAAGCGTTCAGGTAACTTGAAGATGACTCAGTCAAAGCTGGTCGTGATGTAAATTAAGCGCAGACAAAGTCTATGATACTGTCACAAAACACTCACAAAACACTCACAAAACACTCACAAAACACTCACAAAACACTCACAAAACACTCACAAAACACTCACAAAACACTCACAAAACACTCACAAAACACTCACAAAACACTCACAAAACACTCACAAAACACTGACGCTGATGAAACAGCAATACAAACAATCACATGTTTGAGAAATATATTTCAAATATCTAGGGGCGACTATAAACGAGCAAAATGAAATAATGTCGGAGGTGACCAAAAAGAGGATAACAGCAGGTAACCGTTTTTATCTCAGACTACAAAAGCTACTGGGAAAAAAACTCTCAAGGGGAACAAGGAAGACCCTCTACCCCACTATCATAAGACGAGTAGTAACTTATGTTAGTGAGACTTTGACCCTTACCAGAAAAGAAGAGAACCTGCTCAATACACGGGAGAGGAAAAGCTTGGGGAAAATATATGACCCAGTGATAGACAATCATGTCTGAAGAATTCGTTTAAACCAAGAGCTATACCAGTTGTACAAAGACCCACCCATAGTCGCAACACTAAAAGAAAGGCAGACTGCGCTTCGTATGACATATTGAAAGGCTGCCGAATTGTAGAGCAGCAAAGGGGATATATAGGCAAAAGCGTAGTGGCAGACGGCTCACCGATCGCCCAAGACTGAGATGGATTGACGATGTAGAGAAGGATTTACACCAGTTGGTGGTTCGCGCAAGGAGGCGGAAAGCAATGGATCGATCCGAATGAAAGGGTATGGTGGAGCAGGCCAGGGCCCTACATGGGCTGTAGCGCCATTAATGATGACATTTTAGAAGTTATCTAAAGTACCTAACGGAAGCATGCAAAATCCGTTCAATTCATGCAGGGATCTCTTACACACCCAAGCTATAAATCCTTTTCCAAGAGTGGCGATATTTACTTCAATATTCTTTAATATGTAAATTATTGTTCATAATGGTCTGTCACTTTTTAAAATGTATTTAAATGAGTAATTTAATTGTCTTATAATTAATAGGGTCTACTGAAATATGAAACGCTATTAGCAGATGCGACTATGGTTAGTTCTCATATCAACATAATTAATGCATATTTATGTTACTATTTAAATAGTGGGTAATCGTAAGTTAAATTTCTATTCTGAGTTTGTTGAACAATGCCTTAGGCCTGCACAACTCAAAATGTAAGGTTGGCCGTAATGCTTTATGAAAAACATGTGCGGGCCAAAACAAAATAGGAAAGGACTTGTGCGGGCCAAAAGAATATAGGACAAGGGGGAAAGCTATTCAGAAAATAATTTTTAAAAAATAAAGATTATTTCGTTACCTCGCGGGCCACAAAGTGGGTGTTGGCGGGCCACATGTTGTGCAGGCCTGCCTTAGATGATATCCAGTAATCTTTTTTCCAATAAAATAAAATCAAATTTGTTTTTCTATTTAGAGGATATCTCTGAGATCTGTACATACTTCAAATGCTACAATGGCGGAGAATGCGTTACAGTGGATGAAGTTCCCATCTGTAACTGCCCAAGAGGCTTTAGAGGCCTGAAGTGTGAAGGCGAGTGCTATACTTTTGATCTACTTAACTTACCTGAATAAATCTTTAACGAATGTTAATGGTCCAGGAAAAGATATAATTATTTTTTTTTAAATGGAAAGGTTTGCATATAAAATTAAGTTGTTGTTGTTGTTTATTTTTTTTTAACGAATTGCTCAAATGCATTAGATTCGATCAATGAAGTCTCCGACTTAATCTGTTCCGTGTTTCAACAAACCATTTTACCGACATTCAGAAAAAAAAAATCCTCAACATTAAAACCGTCATGTCAACAGTTCTCAACTTTCTAACAACTTATTATTGGTGTTAAAGTAAATTCATTTTGATATTAACAGCATTCTAAAGAAAAATTAATCTTGAAATGGCTGGAGTAGGTCTGTTAAGACTATTTATTTTTTGGGACAAACATTTGGTGACAAAGAGTTAGCAAAAAAAAAAAAAAAAGCAAAAACAGAATGGATTTAAAAAAAGCATAAGAGAATCCCAATATAACCCCTAGCTTGTGTTGGCAGAAAATATGGGGGTTTGGCAGAAAATATGGGGGTTTGGCAGAAAATATGGGGGTTTGGCAGAAAATATGGGGGTTTGGCAGAAAATATGGGGGTTTGGCAGAAAATATGGGGGTTTGGCAGAAAATATGGGGGTTAGCGAAAATATTTGGAGTTGGCAGAAAAGATGTGGTGTTGACAGAAAATATGTGAGATTCGCAGAAAATATTTGAGGTTGGGAGAAAATATGTGAGTTTGGTAGAAAATTTGTTTGTACAATTATAATTAGTTTTGATTGAATTATGATATATATTTGTAAAAAACTTTTAAATCACAAACCAGTATCAATATTTTATAAGAATATTGCTTTTATAGCAATTATAAAGATAATGACAATTACATCACAAAACATGTTGAATACATTAAAAAAAAAAATACTTACAGATATCGACTTGTGTGAAGAGTACATCTGTTATAATGGAGGCAGGTGCAAGATAGAGAATGGGGAAGCAACCTGTTTATGCGGAAAGCGCTTTAAGGGAAAGCAATGCGAGTTGATTTAACAAAATAAGGTTTGTGCATTCAGATATCTAGCCTGCAGTCTCATTGTTACACTTGAGTTAAATTAAAATAAGAAATTGTGATTCTTTGCGATTTTGATTTTAAAATGTAAAAACATCGATTTTTTTTTTTAATGATCAAATCAGGAAAGCCTTGATCTGGACATCAGGCCAAACACTTAAATTTGTAGTCGTAAAATTAATTTTCTTTAAAATGAATTGATATAAGTGTGCCACAGTTCAAAATAAAATGAAGAAGAAAAAAAGTTAATATCCTTTTTATATCCCTAGGTGAAAACACCATTTGCATGACAAGATTTACGTCGAATTGGAATATTGAAATGAAGTCTGAAATTAGAATCGTGTTTTTTTTTTCAAACACTGAAGCACCCGGCTTTAGTTCACGAATTTATAAAAAAAACAATTTTGTGTTTTTGTTTGTTTGTTTTTTGTTTTGAAATCAATAAAAAAATTGTTGTCGCCCCAATTACTTCACCAATCCAATTATTAGTATTTTTACTTGAATTAAAAATTGAATTTTTAAAAAAAAGGACACACCACAAGTTAGCAACCTTTAAGAACTTTAATTCACAGAATCATACAGCAACGATAGCGGAAAGATTTTGAATGTGTTGACTATGCTTCAAATACTGAGTGACAGATGAAAACGAAAGTCCGGGCGCCAGATAGAGTTGACGTAATATCTAATATCAAGCACGTGTCCCGTAGATTAACTTTACAATATCCGTGCTGGACAATGCGTGCATTACATTTATCTGTGCATTTTGGTATACGCGTGTCATAAAATATCTGCGTGTTGCTCTACCTGCCAATACAGTACCTGGGTGGATCAGTACGTGCTTAAATCTGCGTAAGTGAAACATTTTTGAGTGTGTGGCCCACGTTAAGTCAAGTGCGGATCGACCTATCAAACGGTCGGGATCAACCCATGGACTGATAGTTTGGTGGGGGGGGGTTGGGTGGGGGGGGCCAGGGGGGTGGGGCTAATGAGAATTTTTTTAAAAATATTCTTATTTTGTAACAGTAGACGACATCTCTTGAAATGTTTGATTGCGGTGTAAAGATACTTCATTAACTTAAAATCTTCTGACACTTCCATGACCCAAGTTTGTAATGTCCAAATATCGCGCAAAATGCTCATTCGATTGTAAAATTACAATTGCAAGTAAAGAATTTAAAGAGTTATTTGTATGTGTGATGTTACTTACTATGTTAACTTAATAAATATTCTTTGTGAATTTATCAAAACACATTTCACTTTCAAAATAGTGCAACAAAATATATTATGTGTCTTGTTGTAAGATAAGAAAAATGAGGGGGGAAAATGTTAATATTGAACATCATTTCACAAAAATTATTATTTTTTAATGAAAGAGAAACACAATTTCACCAATTGAGCAAATGCCCTGTTATATAAAGAACCCAACTCAGCAAATGCACAGTTATATAAGGAACACAATTCATCAAATGCCCAGCTATACAAAGAACACAATTCAGTAAATGCCCAGTTATATAAAGAACACAATTCAGCAAATGCCCAGTTATATAAAGAACACAATTCAGCAAATGCCCAGTTATATAAAGAACACAATTCAGCAAATGCCCAGTTATATAAAGAACAAAATTCAGCAAATGCCCAGTTATATAAAGAACACAATTCAGCAAATGTCCAGCTATACAAAGAACACAATTCAGCAAATGCCAAGTTATATAAAGAACACAATTCAGCAAATGCCCAGTTATATAAAGAACACAATTCAGCAAATGCCCAGTTATATAAAGAACGCAATTCAGCAAATGCCCCTTATATAAACAACACAATTCAGCAAATGCCCAGTTTTATAAAGAACACAATTCAGCAAATGCCCAGTTTTATAAAGAACACAATTCAGCAAATGCCCAGTTATACAAAGAACACAATTCAGCAAATGCCCAGTTATATGAAAAACACAATTCAGCAAATGCCCAGTTATATGAAGAGCAAGATAAATTTAAGGTTGCAACACGGGTACTTCATGTGCCTTTTAGAAAACGGAATGTTCATGGTAAGTAATTTGCAGATGCTTAACCAGAGTTTGATCAAATTTAAACACAAAATGCGTACTGTTGTTAATATTTAGGCTTTTAAGACCGCTTTGAATAGTTTGTGCAATAAACAAAAAAATTAAGAAAACGGTAAGATAGCTGCCATTTATGGCATGCCTCGATCCTAAGAGTCTGGTGTGAAACTTTCGAATTTCTCAGCAAAACACATTTGAGATTGAACTCCAAAGCAAAAACAAAGAAAGTACAATTCGTGAGGAAAATCCAGATGATGAAGATTTGAAGAGTGGTCTAGCAGACGAAACCGAGATAAGTCTTGGAGCAATAAATAAAAATGAAGTCTTAGTAACAAAATAATTGGGATTGGGATTAAGAATTATGCGCACCGAATTTGACCACACGGCAACATTAGATTTATTGTAAGAATTGCGCCCTGGCCTGCTTTACCATACTGAAAAGAAAAAACTTAAATCCAGAAGTATATTCAATGTTAGTTACTTCTTATAATTATTTACTGACTATTCAAATAACCCAAATTTTTTTTTTTGGACAACAAATTGGAAACGTCGTGGAATCATAATTGATGCTGATGAACTATGAACCAGGCCCACGGTAAACTTATCAGAGGAACACATTCACATAATCGATGGCGTGTCAACTAACAGCACAATTTTTGGATATATCCTCGAATATCTGTGATCAATTTTATGATTAGATTGTTTGTAGTATCTCAAGCATGTTTTATCCCTCTTTTTTACCCAGTACTTTAGACACTGTACTTTATGTTCGCTATTATTACCAAGCAAAAATTAAATAACTTTATTGATTTATACTATTGATATATATTCTATTGGTATATTCTATTGGTATATTCTATTGGTATATTCTATTGGTATATTCTATTGGTATATTCTATTGGTATATTCTATTGGTATATTCTATTGGTATATTCTATTGGTATATTCTATTGGTATATTCTATTGGTATATTCTATTGGTATATTCTATTGGTATATTCTATTGGTATATTCTATTGGTATATTCTATTGGTATATTCTATTGGTATATTCTATTGGTATATTCTATTGGTATATTCTATTGGTATAGTCTATTGGTATATTCTATTGGTATAGTCTATTGGTATATTCTATTGGTATATTCTATTGGTATAGTCTATTGGTATATTCTTCGACCTTTCTTTAAGCGTGTTCCTGCTAAAACGTATCCTATCTAAATCAACCCCCACCCATTTTTTTCATATTTAAGGGCCAACGATCAATTCTTTGATCGTTTTGGCTCCTGCTTTGAATTAGGAGTTGGCTTTCTCTTAGATGAGATGCGTTCAAAGGCTAACGAGCCCCATCCACCTGGGGTGCTTGACTGGGCTTTGGCTGGTATTGAGCTCAAAACCCCCATCTTGAGATTTGGTCAGTGTAGACCATTCGGCCACCCAGCACCCATTTCAATTGACCAGTGCAGCAGGGTTGGTGGTTTGAGGGCTGTCATTAAAAGTATTACGTGTGTTTATCTTTCACGTAGTTTATATTTTTTTAGAAGAAACGTTAAGGCAAGCGTAATGTAAACAGTTAACAAAAAAAGTTTTCTTTTGTTTCTATTAAGAAAAGTGAACCAAAAAAATTGTGAAGATTAACTAAAGAGGAGTAATCAAGAAACTAAAAAAAAAAAAATATGATAAAGTACTTTAGAAAAATCGTATTCTTTTAAACAATTGACGGCTTTACATTCATTCTCCCTGCGTCAACTTGAATCACAAGTACTCAGAAATAAATAGTGTGCTCAAAACATATAAATACATGAATATAAAATAGTTAAGTTAGAAAGTACAAATACATTTTGCATTCATTTGTTTATTGCTTCATCTTTCTACGGTGCATACACTTTAGTTTCTCTAAGTTCCCTGAATTAAAGACGACAACAATGGCCCCAAAGGCAAAAATATCTCGTGGGCATTTAATCACCAAGCAGTGGCTTGCTCCAACAGCAACGATTGAGAAAAACAAATTATAATATCCCAACTATATATATATCATAATAGTTTTTTCAAAAAAAATAATAATGTCCAACAATAATGATATGTAAGACTATATTTACGCGGAGATATGGCAACAATTATTATTTAATATAGCTTCCCAGGGATGGGATTACGTTAGAGTGTGTAAGGAGAGACGAGCCAGGATACATTAAGGAAAAGATATTTTTTTAACACCTTAATTTTTTTTAATACTTTTTTTTAATAGGGACAAAAGTATTTTGTTTTTTCGATGAAATATTTACATACTGTAGATAGTTTTTGAAATAGCGTAGGCTGAACAGACTGACATCAACAGACATAACAACCACCCACAAGGATTCACAGAAAACTAAAAAATCCAACATGTCCAGTAGTTTTCTAGGACAACAAGGAAAACCGCGGTGAAAAAAAAACAACACAAAAACAAACAACACAAAGAAAACAACAAAAAAATCAATAAAAAAAAACCAAACAAACAATAAAAAAAAAACAACCAAAAAAACAACAACAACAAAAAATTCATGTCCATCGACTTTATACAAGAGAAAAGTTAAAGGAAAACCCGCTGGTTAGCACCTATAATAGCGTCAACAGTGTGCAATGCACTTCTGACCACTAATTAACTCACAACGAAAAAACGACCCGCTCAATCCTTCACCAACTGACCTTCATTTAACACAGCTCGCTGGTGGAGCAATTCATTACGAGAACATGGTCATTTCTTTTTAAGAAGATGTTGAATTGGTGGCATTGGTTCATATTGTTTTTTAAAAAAAAATATAAAAAAATTGCGTCACATTGCGAGGAAAATTTGAATAGAAAATGTATTATCATTTTTTTTTCTAAAAAAAAAGAATCTACACATATGAGCTTAAACCAATTCACGGTCAATATTTAGTTGTTTTTTTTTAAACACATTTGTATTATATTAAAAAAAAAACAAAAAAAAACATGCATTAGGATTCTGGACCACTGTTTGGGTAATTGGGGTCGGGGAAGGGATCTTTGACAGCGGGGCAGATTGTTTGGGTAATTGGGGTCGGGGAAGGGATGTGTGACAGCCTGCAGGTTATTGTGTTACTAAGATGGTCGGCTGTGAAAATAATAGTCAGTAGAGTGGGGGGAGGGGTGGTGAGGCTGTTTGGGGTTTGTGGGAGGGGTAGGGATCTATTGGTGAACATTGGTGGGGGGAGGGATCTATTGGTGGACATGGNGGGGGGGTTGGGATCTATAGGTGGACAAGGGGGACAACCCGAGAAGGTTTTTGTTAACTGAAAGCTTTAACGACTTTGCCATAAACTACTTTTAAAATCCATAGTGCACATGGTCTTTCTTAATTAATCTGTCAACCGAGGGTTAAAGACAAAATTGATTGAGTGGAGATACGGCCATGCATCACCGTACACTATTCAACCCTCCAAGCACACCGCCCTCCCCCTCAAAAAAAATTAAATAAATGAATGTATAAGCTAAATGAAAATAAAATACCGCAAGGCTTTTTGAATGCAATAAAGACGATGCGAATAATAACCATAGTTGCATTACGGTTTGGGAAGTTTTCTTTACTCTTCCTGCGTGAGCTGGCTCTTATGAGACTATTTGCATTTGTTCATCACTTATCAAGTCATCTTGGACGTAACTGTGATTGAAGGACACTGTTTCCAATCCATCTCTTTCTTTAAGATTTTTTTTGTCTGCAGGGTCAAGTTTCTAACCTGATGATCCTAAGACTCCTCTTATGTTTCCCCTCTTTGTCTATGTGATACTCCGGCGATTTGGTGTTCCGTCATGGACTGCACACCATGGGGCTCGGTGGCCGTCAAGAGACGTATCGAAACAAAAACTTCAGCCCTGGTCTTCATTAGAAACTGTCTATGATGGCTATACTGTTGAAAGACTCTTTCATAAAGATATGCTTTTGTTCTAGGGAAAATTACTGCTTCCATAATGATATTTCAACAGGTGTGCTACTTTACCTGTCTAAGGTGCTGGTCTCGATCTGCACGCTGAGATTTATCAAACTCCCAATGGATTTTAGATTTTGCAATGGTAGGAGAAGAAAATGTTGCCCTATGGTCAAAACATTAATCATTGTGCGAAGAGAATTTTTAACTAGTTTTATTACTATCTGACAACCAGATGTTATAGGAAGCGTATTAAAGCAAATATCGAGTCAGAATGGCAGGTGTGCTAAAAGAAGGGAACATTTTATCCATTTTTGCGAGACATTGTGAAACTTTTCAAAAGTCATGCTTGCTTGCTTTCTCATTTGGACTCCTCAGCACCACATTGTTAGCTGCAACCGTTTTCAAACGGCATTCCTTATCTCACGCCGTCAGGCTGCAAAGAGGATGAATTCAGCCCCTATCGACGTACAACCGTTCATTGCATCAGCCCAGGAGAAAACAGTCAGGAAAATCTATGGCGCCTCGGCAAGATCTAAATTAAAAACTTAATTAAAAATAGATTTTGAGCTCAGGATATAAGTATAGAGGGATGCAGAGCTGCAACAGTTGTCTGCTCACAAAACTTGGACGGCGCACTCAGGATGTTCGGACTCCAGTATGTTTTGGCCGTGACGCTGCTGACGTCACTGGTCCATGGCCAGACAACAGACGATTCAGCACTCTTACTCGTAGGTACAGTTATTTTGAGACCTTTTATTTAGTCTAGAGTTTATAATACTTAAGATTGTCACGTCATTTGCACCCTCAGAAAACATACTCAGTGACCCTAACGATGTGTTATTTATTTTATACTCTTGTACTAATTTTATAAAATTTCTAAACCAAAAAGTGATGCAACAGCTAAAGACCATATCTCTCCACCTAGTGTTAGCGTATTCCAGTCCGTGAAAAGGAATATGGTTTTCAGACCATCTTTTTCTTTTCAATTAGATATGAGCTATTTGTAAAAATATTTAAGGTGCATTTCTATTGAAAATAAATAAAAAAAATTATCAGACTGATAAATAATCTGATTAAAGATAACAATTGTTTTGACTTGCACAGCCGGAAAAAAATAATTTCATTTAGGAATTTAGTTATTTTTATGCCATTAATTTATCTTCAGAAATCGCAAGAAAGTTGTGGAAGGTAGAAACATTTTAGAGATTTAAATATTTTGTGAAAATTTAAATATTATGTATACAACAATTTTATCGCAAAATAAGGAACCTTAATCATTAGAACACGAGCCGATCATCGTCCGAGTAGGTGGGCCTGAAAAAGATATTATGAATCGGCTTCGTCGGCCCAAGAAGGAGCCGAGTTGCAGACCACCTCCTTTTTTTTTTTTTTGCTGAGGAAAATCCCCACAGTTCGGCACGCGGAATGTATACACACTGCGGGAGATGGGGAAAGTTGATCAAAGATATTGTTATGAGATTTCACGGTCAATTGGTCCATTATAAGTGTGTATTCTTTTGCCTTGCAGGGACCTACGGGGAATGTGGAGGTATAAAGTGCGACAACTATGCGGTGTGCAAGATTGAAAATGGACGTCCTAAATGTTACTGTGAGGATGGTTCAACTGGAGTCATTTGTCAAGTAGTCAGTAAGTACTCAGCTTATTGTGCACCGCGCAGCACGATATTATTAGAGTACTTCAGTTTATTTGAGTTGAAGAGAAATATAAATATAATTGTGTTTAAATCTCGATTTAATAAAGTATCGAACCTATTCCCTGCCAGTTTCTTGTTTAAAAATATATATTTAATATATGAAGCCCAGTATGTAGGTTTTTTCCCCTCTGGTTTAATCAGTTACTTTATCGCAAGAAACCCCTCCAAGCAAGAGATGGCAACCACATTTGACATGGTCATATCTCGTGAGCTACAGAGTGTCAATGGAACATTTAGTTGAAAAAACCCATGAATCCCAAGAGCTTAATTAAAATTAACAAAGCCGATAAATACGTTTATACCATTTAATCTCGAGCCATGGGGTTGGGAGCCATGGGGTTGGGGTCGGGGCCGACAAATTAACAAAACATGCATACAAGTAACGCTTTTTATAAGAACCCCAATTAGTACACCCACCCCCAACCCCCCCCCCCCCCGAAAAAAAACCAAAAAAACAACCCTCCAAGTCTTGCAACTGCACATGTTTTTCTCACCTATTAAATATATTCAAATACTAATGACCCACCCGCTTTTACACCGCAGATTTATTTCATCCATTATTTCAAGAAAACAAAAGAAAATCTGCACGCGACAAACACACAAGCGACGTACTTTGTTTTAAAGGAATCTCATTTCTCGCAATTATCGGAAATTTTATTTCGTGAAATCGGTGTCATCGTGTTTCGCTTATCTTCCCTTTGAAAAACGGGGGAAAACAGATTTTTCAGGGCGGAGTCTGAAATTTTGTTAGAACTTTTGTCACCGGCAACGAGTCAATGTGCCAAGTTATAAATCAATAGGTTGACGAGAGGTGGGTCAATTAGCCGTCCGAAGATTTTGCCTGCCATTCACGAACGAAAGCGACGTTTCGAAGGAACGTTCTAAATTAAATAAATCCGTCTTTTATGTTTCAGCAATAAAGAGAGGATGCACCTTGGACTGTAAGAACGATGCAGTGTGCCAGGTTGATGCGGACAAAAAACAGAAATGTGTGTGCCCTGATGGATTTTACGGAGCACTGTGTCAATATCAGGGTAATGGTACTATTAGATAAATATCCAAGTTTTAATAGTACTATTTTTAAAAAAATAATGTTAAAAAAAGATAAGATGTCCGGATATAAGAAAAGACCCAGAAGAATATGTTAGCTCCCCTTTTCTGAATGATGTCTTCTTTTATACATGATCTTACAAAAGGGAGGGAAAGCTATGGGTAAAGATGTTTTGAAATAATATATGCGACTCATAGACGCATACGTTATCGACTCCCCTTGAACGTTAGATTTTTGACATCGTTGCCTTCATTTTACATTTTTTCAGAATATTTTATGATTCACTAAAAATTCTTGCATTTAAAATAAAATTACTCTGCTTTTTGTTGAATACTGAACATTTAATTACAGATGGAGCAACATCTGCCCTTTGAGGAAATAACTCCTAAGAAAAGCATATATTTTATTAATTACCCTACTTATTGCATTTTAAACTTTTGATAAGGCTCTTTTGAAAAAAAAAAGATATGTTCCTACTTTAACTAACGCTTTCATTGCACACTTTGTACATTCTGTGTTTAGGCACCCCAAGTTGCTCCAACCACAAGTGTTACAACAACGGCGTCTGCCAAGTTATACAAGGCATCCGCTACTGTGATTGTCCACTTGGCTTTGACGGTCCAAAATGTGAAAGTAAGTGGAAATGTATGTCTTGTTCAAGACGCGACAAAAAGAAACGCGAAACGTTGGTCAAACGATCTCTCTTCTTCAAATGTGTCCACTGTGTACTGGAGAAGCCTCGCGGGATGCTGCTGTTGGCGGGTTGCCGCATGACGTGAGGCCTGCTGGATGTTATGTTTTGGGTTCTAATAGTATCCCTAGAGCAGCCGAGCCACCAAAAGCGTGGTTATATCTCTAAACTGAAACCCTAGTACCTGCTTCTCTACGCTCGACAGGTTGACAGGCATTCTGACTGCTAGACCAGCCTGAACAGCTTATCAATTTTTTTTTCTCATATACTGGATGATGGGGATGCAATTAACGATTAATTATTTTACTTGTTTCCTAATGTGGCTCCTTCTTGTTTTTACAAAGCTGCCCGCCTTAAACATCTCATCTCGCTGGTGACTGTTTTTTTCCTCGAGACTTTTATTCTGAGCCCAGGGTCTGGGAATGTTTGCAATGGCCGAGATCTATTTCAAACATTGTAGAGAAACTATATTTCAAAGGTGTAAACTTTTCTCAAATTTTGTTTTATTTTCCAAATGAAAACTCATATCCATCAAATCTATTCCTCAATAGAAGTTTTACACTTATGACACGATCAGGAAATCTATTAGTCTTTAGTCCTACTGCCATTGTTCTAGAGAAATACGGGGAGGACAGGGTTCAGGTTGGAACAATAACAAAATGTACAACAGGTAAAAGAAAATCTTAAGAACGAAAATACAAGAAAGTACAAATTGCGGCCAAAAGGCATTTGTTAGCAAAAAAAGTTATAGACAGAGACAAACACTCTTATCTTGTTGTACGTATATGTGTTGACAGAAAATTGTAGACATATATAAATTATTGTCTAGTCTTAGATACTATCTCTCTTTTATATATATCTGATTATATATTTTTGCATCTCACTGTATCACTCATTTTTTTACTATAGTGCTCTCTGCTACCTCTCTAGCACTTCCGTCTATCAAACTCTCTCTCTCTCTCTCTCTCTCTCTCTCTCTCTCTCCCTCTTACTCCTTCTCCCTCCGTCTTCCTGCGTCCTTTCCTAAATGTACTTTATTTCTAAAGTAGTCTTTTAAGAACTGGACATTCTGGAAACAATATGTGAATTTTATAATTTGACATCTTTAACTTAATTGTATTTTGCGATGACGATGCTGTTAAACAGATTAGGCAAGGAATCATCACCGAGGCGACTGAGAATTTGAGCAAGTTTCAAAACGGTAATCCTATTTGGTCGTATGGTTTTTAAACAATAATCAAATATTAACTTTGATGAACAAAAAGGTATTCCCTCTTACAGATATTAACTGGTGTCAGAGGAAAAAAGTCGTCTGTTTCAACAGCGGCGACTGCATGAATGAGACCAAAGACTTCAAATGCAAATGCCTCACTGGTTTCACAGGGCGATTCTGTGAGCTAGACGTCACAAGTACGTATTTTTGTCCGTCTTGTCTAGTTTTTGATCTGTTTAAAAATCTTGATATGAAACTTAGCTCATCGAGCGACCGGGACTGATGTGGATTGCTAACGAAGAGAAAGACTTACATCAGCCGGGGGTCTACGCTTGGGGGACGGAAAGCCATGGATCGAACCCATAAAAAGGATGTTGTGGAGCAGGACAGGGCCCTTGTGGGCAGTCGTGCCACTGTTGATGGTGTCCAAATGAAAAGATTTAGTTCAGCAGGCCAGTAATGGACCGTAGTAGCACTGCTGATGTTAAATATGAAATACCTTTGGACAACATGTGTCGTAATAATTATTATCATAAAAACTCACAATAAGATTCACAAAAAACATACCCAAAAAAAAAAACCCATTAAACTAAAGACAAAATAATTGGTACAGTTAATCGTGTTTTGATATTCGTTTGATTTTTTCATTAAAACTATACACATGCCTGACAATAGATCATTTTGAATTTACATCTTTTTAAAATAAAATTAAATTTACATCTCAACAACTGTGAGACTGGATACAATTTTATTACTTCATTTATGTCAATTTCTTCACAAATTATGATACATCTATATGAAGACACAATCAAATGGCTTCATTGAATGATTTCAATGGCTCATTAGTCATTAGTTCTGTCATTGGCCTATTCGTTGGCTCTGTCATTGGCCTAGTCATTGGCTCTGTTATTGTCCTAGTCATTGGATCTATCATTGGCCTAGTCATTAGCTCTGTCATTGGCCTCGTCATTGGCTTTGTGATTCGCCTCGTCATTGGCTCTGTCATTGGCCTAGTCATTAGCTCTATCATTGGCCTAGTCATTGGCTCTGTTATTGGCCTAGTCACTTGTTCTATCATTGGCCTAGTCATTAGCTCTGTAATTGGCCTAGTCATTGTCTCTGTTACTGCCCTAGTTATTGGCTCTATCATTGGCCTAGTCATTAGCTCTGTCATTGGCCTAGTCGTTGGCTCTGTCATTCGCCTAGTCATTGGCTCTGTTATTGGCTTAGTCATTGGTTCTGTCATTGGCTTCGTCATAGCCTGTTAAAATAAAATAAACATAGCGACGTAAAACTTTGATACAATACTCAAGAAAAAAGAATAACAAGGAATGTGGGATAATGAATTGAAAGACACAACAATTAAAGTAGAATGTTTTGGCTAAGAGCCTTCCTCGGCAGACAGGACAAATGCAAATACGACAAGAAATAGAAACTAATTTAAATAACGTAATTGTTCGCAGGAAGCCTCACACACTTTGAAACAATAAACACAAGCTTTGAAAGAATACACACAAACTTTGAAATAATGCTAACGCTTTTTTTAAAACAATACCCACAAACTTTCAAACAATACTAACAAACTTTCAAACAATACCCACAAACTTTCAAACAATACCCACAAACTTTCAAACAATACTCACAAACTTTCAAACAATACCCACAAACTTTCAAACAATACTCACAAACTTTCAAACAATACCCACAAACTTTCAAACAATACCCACAAACTTTCTAACAATACCCACAAACTTTCAAACAATACTCACAAACTTTCAAACAATACCCACAAACTTTCAAACAATACTCACAAACTTTCAAACAATACCCACAAACTTTCAAACAATACCCACAAACTTTCAAACAATACCCACAAACTTTCAAACAATACCCACAAACTTTCAAACAATACCCACAAACTTTCAAACAATACCCACAAACTTTCAAACAATACCCACAAACTTTCAAACAATACCCACAAACTTTCAAACAATACCCACAAACTTTCAAACAATACTCACAAACTTTCAAACAATACTCACAAACTTTCAAACAATACCCACAAACTTTCAAACAATACCCACAAACTTTCAAACAATACCCACAAACTTTCAAACAATACTCACAAACTTTCAAACAATACCCACAAACTTTCAAACAATACCCACAAACTTTCAAACAATACCCACAAACTTTCAAGCAATACCCACAAACTTTCAAACAATACCCACAAACTTTCAAACAATACCCACAAACTTTCAAACAATACTCACACTCCATATAACAAAACTCACAAACATAAAATATACCAACTTATATTCTATCACTGCTTAAAATTTCACTGACAGAAAAGAACGGAAAAGACTTCTTCATCTTTTCTTTTCTCTTCTTGGTTCGACTTTTAAGATAAAATTGGTAAATTTAAACAATGCTTTTCTTCTTCTTTTTTTTCAGTCGATGGTTAAACTACTCGTCTTGAACCAAGTGCTCCTACCTCATGAATTCCATTACACAGAGGTGTACACTTAACACAATAAACAATGACAGTTGAAGTGATGCTCAAAAAGTATTTTTTTAATTTTTTTTTTTTTTTAAAATCACTTATATTCATAATATTAATTTAACGAACCCCAGGACTTTCCAAACCAAAGCCAATAAAATCAGCAACACTAGACTAAAGATTTCTGTTGAGAAAATATATGAATTTCCTTTATAACCTCGACAATAAAAGAACATCTTAAAAGGAATGCAAGCTTCGTGTGTGTAAGTGAGTTGCACTGAGCTGTAATACTAATGTCTTGGCATTCAAGCGAGTTCAGTTGGAACATGAGGTTTTCTTGATTTCTCGTATACAATGCTTTATGTTATAAGACTGAAATGAGGTAAATCAGCTGGCTCATCAAGACATGCATGCAATTTATTTATACACTAAATTGTAAGAAACCAAACGAAGGTTTCTCAAAGGCACCCATGGCATTAGCGACATGATGGTAAATTTAGTCACACCGAAATTGTATCCGTTTTGATTAAAATAAATGTCACTTCTAAAACAGGTCACAAAATTCTGTTTCGTCAAATCTGGATTAAATCATTGAACTACTAACACTTCCGGGACATACACGGCGATTATAAAAAGGTTTATTAAATGCAAAACATAACAAGAACAGAAAGCGTATAGATACAAGAATGAGCTATGCTGACCGTAACGCCAAAGAACAGAAAAGATTTAAGTACGTTCGAATTCTTAAAAACGATTACAGTAATTTTCTGTAATTTTACGGAAATCGAATAAATTTAAATGCGCAAAGCATATGATATATCCCCCTATCAATTTAGTAAAAGTTTAAGTATTATTATCATAAATTACAAATACATTTAAAGTATGAACTAAGGAACTATTTTAAGCATTTTATATGCGTTTGATAGTCATGAAAAAATAAAAACAATAACAAGAGTTATGATCAAAGAAGAATTACACCGCAATCACATTTATCGGAAAACCCAAGCATCAGTTGATTTTTGTGCGGTTTTTATTGCGTTGTTAATATTGCGAAATAAAATTAAAATTAATTTGTTCTAAATAATCATGCAAATGATGTAATAGCGCGAATAGCCTATTTAGCCCAGGCTCTTAAGTTTCATTTATTTATAATAACCGCGCGTTACAACACTTGATAATATATTTTACCTTAAATAAATTAAATAATTGATTTCTTTTTAAATTGTTAATAAAACATACACAAATTTTAGCTTTGTATTTTTAACATTTAATAAGTTTTTCTTTTTTTAATTTCCAAAACTATACTTTTATTAAATTTATAACACAATAAAAACTTAATAAAATACTTCTTTAAATGTACCCACTTTTTGTTAACGCCATTGATTTTCTTAATTGTTAAACATATGTTTGGTTGTCAAAAGAGAATGTAACATCTCTTTTCCACAAATGTAATACCCAAGGATTTAAATATATTGTCATCCATGTAAAAATGTGCACAAAGTGAATTAAAGTTATAAAGTTGATGGAGATAAATAAATTAACAACAAACTCGGCGAAGATTATAATGGCGCATCACGAAAGCTTACCGTACATTTATTGTTTCGCTAAAAACGAAATGTTTTTTTATTAATTATTTAGAGTACAAAATAATAAAAAGATATGAAGGAATGCGACCTTTGACCCATCTTTGAAACGTTTGGATAGGAGTGCACCGTTTCAATTTTAAAAAAAATCACTAAAACACATTTTACAGAAAAATCTTTTGCACCCTAAACACTTTTCAAAGCAACAACATATTCTTCAATTCAATTGTCCTCCCAAGGCAGATCACTAATGGGGCGTACAAAGGGATCGTTAAAAGAGCTATAGTATTTTTTCAAATTCTTATAAATAATAAAATAATGAGCAATGTCTTCGCTAAGACTTGATACATGTTTCTTCACACGTCAAGGATAGTGTCATCAACGTAAAGCTCATGTTCATGATTGGATGTGTTTAGCTGTGGAAATGAAGACAAGTTCTTCTTCTCTTGCTTTTCATGCTGTAGGTCAAGCTTTGATTTGAAAATTGTCAATGTGGCACTAAGATCTCATGTCCTTGTAGCACTATGACTTCTTGCTCTTGCGGCACTGAGATCTCTTGTCCTTGCAGCCCCATGTTGATGGAAATCAACGATTCAAATATGTCTACCCTTTAATGGCTTAATGACAGGGATATAATAACTGACAGGGAATTTTGGGTTCATGCCTGGTTTAGCGTCTTGCAAAATCAGCTGCATTTCATTTACATAGTATAAAAACTCTCTTCAAACTTTTCCTTTCGGAAGCCACCTCACGTGTGGGTGCAACAAGAATGTTTCAAATCCGAAAACACTTTCTTTTCACACCTCAGAAAATAAACGGAGAGTTGAGTGCATTCACTTTAATGGAGTTCACTGCTGTAATTACTTCAATGGGAACATTACCAACACTTCCGGCATGGTCTTCATCATTAAGGCTCGGCGATGCATAATGCAGTGTTCACCAATAATGTTTGTGGATTTTTGCTTAACCGAAGTTTGAAAAGAAAAACGGCATTCAAGCATGGAGCGCTGTCAGTACACACGCCAAAGACATATTCCAATGAGATACAAAGCGCCTCAAAGAATCTGTCAGTCTTATCAAATATGCATTGTGCATTCACTTTGGTACTGAGAGTTTCTTGTCATATACATATCGTACTTAGACAAAAATTGAGGCTACGTTGGCGACACAAATCGCTTCTTTAAGCTGGGTCGCAAAGAATTTGAAAATCGATTTCTGATTCTTCGAGACCAGCTGTGACAATAATATGTTATCAGACTGGTCCACCATTCGTCTCATAACAGAATCGTTTGACATGGAATCATGATTTAGCTTTTCAAGTTCAGAACTTCACAGCAAATTCGATATGATATCTTTCCAGAAAAGTTAAAAATTCAAGTTTTCCAGTGCTTTAGGGTTTTCCTGCGCGCAAGCGATTTTTTTTTTACTGAAAATCATAGAGGAGGCTTTAAGACAAGAATTAAGGTTCTGCGAAAGAGTGCCTCTTTAACCTGCTGGGCTTTAGAGAAAAGAATGTCGACACCTAAAATCACTAAACACACAGGGTTTTCTCTTGCAACTAGAATTTATTACAGTAAAAAAAAAAATTAATTTGAAAGTCATATGTAATGAAATAATTTGAAGGATATTATGATCTATTTTTAAAAAAAACTTGTTGAAATTTTAAATATAAAATAGTTATTATATTTTTTTACGTTAACAAAGAAAAATTAGATTAATTATACCAATTAATTAAGATAATAGAACATCCAAATTATATCTAGAACCGTTTTGAAAAGAACATTTTACCAAGGATAAAACACGGGATGGAGGTTGTTAGGTTACGAAAGATGGAGATGGTTTTTAAACACAATTTTTCTCCTGCATATGACTGAGGGAAAAAGTAATCAATTAACACGAGAAGTGTTTGAAGAAAAAATTCTCCGCCCAACCCTATTACCCCCCCCCACACACACACACACATACACACTCTCTCTCTGGATAAATCTAAATGTAACTCTTGTTATGTAGCACACAATCCCCGTGCGTGAACTTTGCTTTGACCTAAATTAGATCCCAAGCAGACGGTAGCGTTTGTTGTTGCTGTGGCTTGAATTCTCTTTGATGTATCTTATTCACAACTGATGGCCAATTACACATTGGTTAGTATGCCTACTAGTGTCTTATGGAAGGTTCTCAATTTGTTCTGGAAAAGTAAAGGCGTTTCTAGGAGCGCCGGTAGACCCACATATATAAAGGATTGACAGGCACAGAGGGTCGGAGATTCAGATAGATATTATTAACTTTTGGCGTCGTGTATTATTCTTTGTGTATTTGTGTGCTCATATGTGTTTATTTCACATTTCATCATTATTCATTAGCACATTATACTAACTGTGTTAACTGTGTACAGGTACAACATCTACAATACTGTAAGGAAATGATTTATAATTATATTTCATTTGTTTTGTTTTTGTATTAATACTAAATTACATCATATTAATTGTAACTGGCAACAGTTTGGGTGTCGTATCTTTATTATCGTATTTCTATGGTATCGTCCTTTGTTAGGCACTGTTTACAACAAGCCAATAAAATTAAAATAGCAGATTAATTTCTCATATTAGAAGCAAATTCGTAACACTTAGTTTCTAAGAATTTACAGGCCGGCTTTTGGAGATCTGAGAGCTAGATACTAACTGAAATGACTCAAGAATGTTGAAGCTTCACAATATGCGAAATATTTCTGGGAACATAGTAGGCCTAAACATTTGACGCACTCTCTGCTGGATTCCGAGAAAAGAAGTGTGCCCTTACCACTACACTATACTAGAGATCCTGAAGTCTCATAGGAACTAAAGTAGACTTCTCCGCGAGGCACAGCACCAGTAGAAACAATCGCAATTAGCCCTAAAAGTTTATATATTTATATACGTGATCCCTTCACGATCCACCTGAAAACGTTTCGCGGTCACCTCTAAAAATCTTACCCCTTGGCCCAACCCTCCCCCCCACCCCCCAAAAAAAAAAAAAAAGCATCGCTTCCACAACCATTAAGAATAAAATCTTGTTTTAAACCTAAAACACAATCTAATTAAATGGAGAGACGTTTTTAATTTGATGCACTATTTTCAATTATATTCTGTTATTTTTTTTTGGTAATCGGAAATCTCGTTGTTCATTCACTCATGCATTAATTCCTATGAAAGAATAGGAGCTAAGAAACAGAAACAGTTGAAGGCTGACCTAAACAAAATAAATCATTAAATAACCGGTTGAAACGCCTGCTTTCAATATTTTAGCTAGTTAACATTTCTTTAATTTGAAAGTAATGCCTGCTCGTTAAGTGATCAATATGCTAAAAATATTTGCAGAGAATGGAAAAACGTACTTAAAGCTATTTAAATGCATTTACAAGCCTCTGAACCAAATTCTTCCAACTTTTTCAGACGCTAAACAAAAATTTAAACGCAACACAGCAAATATGATTACATTCAGCTCAATGCGGTGTGTTGTAGACGTATAATGGCTTTAGTCGAATCGAGAGCAGTCAGGACATTTAGCAAGGGTTAAATTAGAAAATTAATTAATAATAGATTTTTTAGCGAATGATATAAGTTTTGAGGGGGTACAGAGTTGTACCAGTTTTATCCTGACTAGACCTGGGGGACACAGTGAAAATGTTTGGACTCCATTTTGTTTTAGCCCCTATGCTGCTGATGTCAGTGGTAGATGGCTTAGATTTGCAACTGAAAGGTACATTTAATTTTAGGCTTTCACATTAAGTCAAGAATTATCTTAATATCAAACTAACTTAGGATTTACGTTTACACTCACACACAATTGACTGTAAGTTAAAATATGATTTTTTTTCTGCGACTATTATTTACTATTTTAGTAAATCTCGTACCTCAATCTTCACTTTTTCCTTTCGTCCGATGGATTGAAATTTTTGCATAACTACACAATCCTGGTAACAATACAAGCTACAAGATCTCAATTTTGACTCACTTCCTGATTTCAAATCGTACGCGTACTCACCCCGATGACAATGCAACCCTTCTTGGTCAGTAGGTCACCAGTGACCCCCCACTGCCCATCGAGTGACCTCTGCGTGTTAAATCTAGCATTTATGTTTTGACTCACTTCCTGATCTCATATTGAGCTGAAACTTTGTTACTTGGGAATAAATTAAACAATATTTTTTTTTTAAAGTAAAAAAACAACAACAACAACACGCTCATTCAAAAATATACTGAAACGTATACAACTTCAGAGTTGTTTCAGATATATCACTAAAAAACAACGCGTGGAGAACCCATGAGATACAACTATGCTGTATGACTTCTTATCAGGTTGCTCTATCTGTTTGTAACTTCGCGTGTGGTCTTGCATTCAAATTGTGAATGACTTCATGATCTTCAATTGAAGCCACACAAAGAACTTTGAGCATACTGGCGGCTCGCGCATTTTTAAAATCCTCTCCCCTGGCTGTGTGATGGATGTGCCAAACTTGTGCTTGTTTTTTTGTTTTTTTTTATTTTTCCCCAAGGAGTAATCAATAAATGCCTCGATCTGGAATGCGACAATGGTGGGGTGTGTAAGGTCCAGGGCTACGACGCGTACTGCGTGTGCCGGCCAGGCTGGACTGGAACAAATTGTCATATAAAAAGCAAGTAACACATGATTTTAGGTTTCACCCTTTTGTGTTAAAGTGCGTATCTCTGGTGTCAATTTTGTGTCAAAGTGCATAAATCTGGTTTCAATTTTGTGTTCAAGTGCATAACTCTGATGTTAATTTTGTGTAAAAGTGTATAACTCTGATGTTAATTTTGTGTAAACGTGTATAACTCTGATGTTAATTTTGTGTAAAAGTGTATAACTCTGATGTTAATTTTGTGTAAAAGTGTATAACTCTGATGTTAATTTTGTGTTCAAGTGCATAACTCTGATGTTAATTTTGTGTTCAAGTGCATAACTCTGATGTTAATTTTGTGTAAAAGTGTATAACTCTGATGTTAATTTTGTGTAAAAGGGAATAACTCTGATGTTAATTTTGTGTAAAAGTGTATAACTCTGATGTTAATTTTGTGTAAACGTGTATAACTCTGATGTTAATTTTGTGTAAAAGTGTATAACTCTGATGTTAATTTTGTGTAAAAGTGTATAACTCTGATGTTAATTTTGTGTAAACGTGTATAACTCTGATGTTAATTTTGTGTAAAAGTGTATAACTCTGATGTTAATTTTGTGTAAAAGTGTATAACTCTGATGTTAATTTTGTGTTCAAGTGCATAACTCTGATGTTAATTTTGTGTTCAAGTGCATAACTCTGATGTTAATTTTGTGTAAAAGTGTATAACTCTGATGTTAATTTTGTGTAAACGTGTATAACTCTGATGTTAATTTTGTGTAAAAGTGTATAACTCTGATGTTAATTTTGTGTTCAAGTGCATAACTCTGATGTTAATTTTGTGTAAACGTGTATAACTCTGATGTTAATTTTGTGTAAAAGTGTATAACTCTGATGTTAATTTTGTGTAAAAGTGTATAACTCTGATGTTAATTTTGTGTAAACGTGTATAACTCTGATGTTAATTTTGTGTAAAAGTGTATAACTCTGATGTTAATTTTGTGTTCAAGTGCATAACTCTGATGTTAATTTTGTGTTCAAGTGCATAACTCTGATGTTAATTTTGTGTAAAAGTGTATAACTCTGATGTTAATTTTGTGTAAAAGGGAATAACTCTGATGTTAATTTTGTGTAAAAGTGTATAACTCTGATGTTAATTTTGTGTAAACGTGTATAACTCTGATGCTAATTTTGTGTAAACGTGTATAACTCTCATGTTAATTTTGTGTAAAAGTGTATAACTCTGATGTTAATTTTGTGTAAACGTGTATAACTCTGATGTTAATTTTGTGTAAACGTGTATAACTCTCATGTTAATTTTGTGTAAAAGTGTATAACTCTGATGTTAATTTTGTGTAAAAGTGTATAACTCTGATGCTAATTTTGTGTAAAAGTGTATAACTCTCATGTTAATTTTGTGTAAACGTGTATAACTCTCATGTTAATTTTGTGTAAACGTGTATAACTCTGATGTTAATTTTGTGTAAAAGTGTATAACTCTGATGTTAATTTTGTGTAAAAGTGTATAACTCTCATGTTAATTTTGTGTAAACGTGTATAACTCTGATGTTAATTTTGTGTAAAAGTGTATAACTCTGATGTTAATTTTGTGTTCAAGTGCATAACTCTGATGTTAATTTTGTGTTCAAGTGCATAACTCTGATGTTAATTTTGTGTAAACGTGTATAACTCTCATGTTAATTTTGTGTAAACGTGTATAACTCTGATGTTAATTTTGTGTAAAAGTGTATAACTCTGATGTTAATTTTGTGTAAACGTGTATAACTCTCATGTTAATTTTGTGTAAACGTGTATAACTCTGATGTTAATTTTGTGTAAAAGTGTATAACTCTGATGTTAATTTTGTGTAAACGTGTATAACTCTCATGTTAATTTTGTGTAAACGTGTATAACTCTGATGTTAATTTTGTGTAAAAGTGTATAACTCTTGTGTTATCGACCTCATTGTAAGTAAAAACTGTTCCAAAAGTAACTCGAAAAGATCAAACGTCTTGTAGGGAAATGAAATAAAATTTGAGATAAAGAAGAATTCGCTCGAAATAAAATTCAAGATGTTGGATAGGTTGAAATCTAGCAAGGTTGATTAAAAGAATGTTATTTGTAGTGGGGGCAATCATTGGGGTTGTTTTCGGGGAAATGGTGTGGCAAGGCAATCTTGGAATTTTACTTTGCAATCTTTAGATTTTTCATGGCAAATGTATTTTGTTGATGGCAACGCTGCATTTTATTTTAGCATGTAAAAAATTATGTTCCAGCAACGGATAAATCTTGTCCATTAACGTGTTTCAACGAAGGGATCTGCACAATTGTCAACGGGGAGCCTCAGTGTGTGTGCCCAGATAGCTACACAGGGGAAAGGTGTCAATTTTCGGGCAAGTAAATGCACACTTAAAGCAATACAAAAGAGAAAACAAAAAATTCCAATGTAAAGAGCATGAGAAGTATGACAAGCCCTGGTGGAGGATTCACAAAATTACTTGGTACTTATCAATGTAGAAACAGACTATGGGGCATAATCTAATTAACACTCCGTAACAAGCAACTCACATCAAATCATTTAATCATCAATCCAATGCTGTGTTATTGAGGCAAAAAGATGAACGTCGCTAATTTTAAAATGGGAAAATGTGTTTATAAGAATTGAAGGACTGCACTAAAGCTATTGGAATGAAATAGTAGAACAAGGTATGTTGAAGATTGATGAGTACGTTGAAGATTGATGAGTACGTTGAAGATTGATGAGTATGTTGAAGATTGATGAGTACGTTGAAGATTGATGAGTACGTTGAAGATTGATGAGTATGTTGAAGATTGATGAGTACGTTGAAAATTGATGAGTATGTTGAAGATTGATGAGTACGTTGAAGATTGATGAGTATGTTGAAGATTGATGAGTACGTTGAAGATTGATGAGTATGTTGAAGATTGATGAGTATGTTGAAGATTGGTGAGTGTGTTGAAGATTGATGAGTATGTTGAAGATTGATGAGTATGTTGAAGATTGATGAGTATGTTGAAGATTGATGAGTATGTTGAAGATTGATGAGTATGTTGAAGATTGATGAGTATGTTGGAGATTGATGAGTATGTTGAAGATTGATGAGTATGTTGAAGATTGATGAGTATGTTGAAGATTGATGAGTATGTTGAAGATTGATGAGTATGTTGAAGATTGATGAGTATGTTGAAGATTGATGAGTATGTTGAAGATTGATGAGTATGTTGAAGATTGATGAGTATGTTGAAGATTGATGAGTATGTTGAAGATTGATGAGTATGTTGAAGATTGATGAGTATGTTGAAGATTGATGAGTATGTTGAAGATTGATGAGTATGTTGAAGATTGATGAGTATGTTGAAGATTGATGAGTATGTTGAAGATTGATGAGTATGTTGAAGATTGAATCGAAAGACAGGACAGTACGACGTGTACGTTTCCGCTTAGAGCCTCCTTCGGGGATCAGGACAATGGAAAATACAAGAAACAGAGAACAGTAAACAAAACTTTAGATGTCTTCTTTGTTGTTGCCGGAAGTAGAATACAGGAAGTGAACGTATATAAATATTGATACTGCGAAAAAAGAAGGACCAAAATCTTAAGGGACCAAATATTTAGGGCTACATAAAATTCTAGTAATTAAAAAAAAAAAAAGATAAACATACAGGGAAATTGAGAAACATTAGTAGGAGAGAGTATTTGATGCGGACCTTAAGGAGATAGGAGAATCTGGAATATATTTGTTTTCCATTTTAACTCTCTCTGGTTTTATTGGTGCAGGCAATCAGTGCCGTGAACGATTTTTTAAGAACTAAATTAAAAATGTCCATTGCTTTTTGGAATCTCAGTTCCTCATTGCAATGCAGCAACTGCCAACCCTCCGCAGCCCACCACAGTATTTTTTTATTTAAAAAAAAATAAGACATTAAATAAAAACTGACACCATGGATATATGATGCTATAAGATGAAATTGATTGAATAGAGACTATATGCGTAGCTGTGGAATCTGTAAGTAAAAATCTATTCCAATGGCATCGCTCTTAAAGTTTACAATTATACATGTGACGGATTGTTTTAAACGTTCTCTCTTTTAGTTCCGAGGTCAGGCTGTGCCTACTACATATGCAAAAATGGCGGGCAATGTAAGCTTGCGGACGGGTTCCCCCGCTGCAAATGTGCGTCAGGATTTACAGGAACCTACTGTGACTGTAAGTATAACATCGCTCGAATTTTAGTGTTTTCTACTATTGTCATAACCAAAGGCAATAACGAGGGCGGTACATACGCATCATGATAATGGTCGTACAGATGTTACTGTACTCACACCAGTTTGAGGTTCACGCATGGAGGCGGCAAGCCATGGACCGATCCGAATGGAAGGATGTGGTGAAGCAGGTGAGGACCCTTCATGGGCTGCAGCGCCACTGATGGTGATGAGATGTCCCTGAGCAAAGTTACATAAAGTGTCTAATATGCGTCACGAGCTGTTGTTGTTGTTAATATTGTTGTTGTTTTCTTCTGTTGTATTTTTTAATTTTTTAAAATTTAACATTAACCAAAGCCTTGACAATTTTTTCCCTAATACCAGTGGAAGACTTCTGCGCCACATTCGAATGTTACAATGGCGGTTTGTGTAAAAATCTCGCTGACAGAGGCCAGTGCACTTGCCCGCCATGTGTGTACGGTGAGCAATGCGACCGATTCAGAAGGTTTTGCGACCTTGGGGATCTAGAATGATGAAAATAATGCTGGTGGATACAACACTGAAAGGAAGCAGCTTTTTCCGGAGCGACGCCGAATCGACTTTTTTTTAATAAAGAAAGCAAAATGAGAGCCTAAGCGGGGTGATTCAGAGATGATGATTAAACTTCTCGGAAATGTCTCGATGACGCTTGGTGTTTTCACTTTCACATCAGACATATTTCGAGCGAATAACTCTTGATGCGTTCTTTGTTGTTTTTGTTGGTGGTGGTAGCGGCAATGGTGGTGGCGGCGGCGCTGTTGGTTTTTCACAAAACCACTCGCAACATGTTCTCCTTTTTTTATTTTATCATACGGTAAACAATTTATTCTGACGACCTCTTGTCAAACTGCCTGTTAATGTACTACATTTAAACGAATGAATTCAAGCAACCTTTTTTTCACGTTTATAAGTTTAAAAATTAATACGTGATCATTTCAAAGAGAGATTTTTATCTATGGACGGCTACTCTGAGCAGTCCTCCCACCCACCCACTACAGATATGAATAGTCAAAAGTTGTATTTTATCAGCCTACTAAAAGAGACCCAAGCCTGAAATATCAAAACAATATTATTTCGTGGCAATTGTTCGGTTTCTTTATAAAGGACAGTGGGCTTCGACATTGCGTAATATAAATTATGTTCACGCGCTGGAATTTCTCGTTTGGGCGATTCAGTTTTCCTCGTGCTGACCTGCAAGTTCGCATCTGAGTCGATGACACAGGGTTACGGCTCCATTATGCTCGGTCATGAGAAAGGGGTGGGGTGGGGTGTTAAGGTGCTGAATGATGGGATATAAGATGGATTGGTTACAAACAAAAAGAAAAACCCAGTAACCATCGACCCTAAATGTAGGATTTTTGAGACGGGATGATTGGGGGAAAGCAGGGCTCAGATCAACGGTCGACTCAGGCCGTTGTTAAATTCCACATTTTGTATGCCTGGGTGAAGAACTAAGAAACTAAATCTGAAACGAAACGGCTATTCGCACCCGGGTACCAGAAGTGACAGGTTGGGATTAAAAAAATATATAAAAATAGTATTTTTGGGTTATAAGAAAAATTGAAGTATCAAATGAAAGATAATTAAATGAACTATTCGTTTGTAAAGATACTTCTTCAGTTTAAATAAACTACCACAAATGACATCCGAATAGCATTGATCTAATGTAACCCGGGTCCGAATGGCGGCAATGCGTGTCCGGGTCTAAATGCCACAAGCACCTCCCCCCCCCCCCGAGCAAAAAATGTGCACAACAATAAAACAATGTATATTTTATTTTTTTAAAAATTAATAGTCATTTTTTTAAATAAATTCTAATGTAATCCGGGTCCGAATGGCCGCCATGCGTGTCCGGGTCTAAATACCACAAGCACCCCCCCCCCCCCCCGAGCAAAAAATGTGCACAACAATAAAACAATGTATATTTTATTTTTTTAAAAATTAATAGTCATTTTTTTAAATAAATAGCTGATGTCATTAACCAATTACAATAAGTGGAATCTGTGAAATATCGCTACGCTCGATATAGTTGATGATCCGTATAGTTAAGGCTAATCTTCTTAGGCGCTTACCTTATTCGATTATAAATATCGCAATGTTTCGAAAATATGCCGGTTATTAGCCGAAGTATTACTTGCCGTTTGCTTGTATTTCTATTTTCTGTTTAATTATCTTCTGCAAACTCACAAGTTTAAAGACTTTAATAACACTGTATTTTAAGGTCTATAGTTTTAATAGAGTTCTCCCTTAGTATCAAACGTTAGAGATCTTTTCATGTTTTCAAACTATATTTTATAACAAAAGCATGATTTTTAACGTTGGGAATGGTGTTAATTATAAATTGAATGATGAGATCCTGCTTCTTTTTTGTTTTTAAATAGCTATTATTGGCATCAGTGTTTCTTTCTAGTTATAGTAATCGGATATAAAAATCGCACAGCCCACTCCTGTCTTACTTCCTATTGTTCGCATAGATCGCTATTTTTATTTATTAATTTTTTGCAACTCCACAAGTTTAAACACTTAAATGACACTGTATTAAAATAGATTTACATACCTATAAATGTCTACGATTTTAATGCTAGTGAGTCAAGTATTAAACTTGTGCAAACTGTTTTCAAATAATAGTTCATCTTAAAAGCAGGACTAAAAAATTAGGCATCATGATTTTGTTTTTCCTAACTTAGAATTTAAAGGGCGCAAAGAAATGATGCACGTTTCACGAATCACTATTAAATCAAAATTGTTTTTGTTTTCTTTAAATGTGCTACCTTTAATACAAAGTTTCCTTATTTTTTTATTTTTTTTTAATATTTAGCCGTTGGCCTAGATTTATTATTATTAACTTCCAAGCTGCTTTTCTCCTTTTAATGTCAGAATAACAAACAAAATGCCCCAATCCATTGGCATTGCCATCTTTTGTTTAAAATATTATTAATTTTATTTTAGATCAGAATCCAGTAAAAAGTATAGAATTATTTTTCTTTGTGAACTAGCATGTCCATTATCCTGCGAATTCCTTTTTTTTTTTTTTTTTTTTTTTTTTTTGTTTTTTTTTTATTTTTTTTTTTTTTTTTTTTTTTTTTTTTTTTTTTTTTTTTTTTCTTTTAAATTATTTTTTTTTTTTTTTTTTTTTTTGGCAAGCGTTTTAAAAACATTCTTATTGCTGATTCATAAATTTAAAACAGTTTCTGTGAATTGAGATAAAAATGTTTTAAAGTATAGTGAAGAGGCAATTTAAGAAAGTTATAGTAGTTTCAAAGTCCAAATAAAAATTTCAATCTACTGAATATTGGGCAATTTACCCTTCATTTGCATACACATCCCCATTAGATAAAATCACACATCTATATATATATAATTTGCCAGAAGAAGGGCAAACAAAAAGACGACGTAGGCTATACATAGATACGCCAGAGCAAGCAAGACGCAGGAAAAACCCTCCCTTCCCCTGCCTGCCCATCGTTGGTCTCGACACATGCACACTGCGGTGGAGCTACCGCCCCCCTCCTGCACCACCCTCGCTTGCCAGCCAAGCTCGTGACGTCTGCTAAGCCGCGGGTCGGCTATATTTATATAGTTCATGGGCGTGGGGGGGGGGGGGGGGGCGCGTAGCAAAATTGACATTCTTAAATGCGCGTAACGTTGTTTGTCAAGTAACTTTAGTAGATGGGAAGTTGACGCATTGCTGTCACCAAGGTTGGGTGGGCTACATCTAGTTCATAAATACAATGTTATCTCTGAACAACTCATGTCTTCTTAAAATAGATTTGCCGCTCATATGCTATATATAAAAATAATCAGTTTTCAAAAAACCATAATAATATATAGACCTTTAAAATGAACTCTTTTTTTTTTGCTTCCTTACTCTGGTAAAATTAGAACATATTTAGAAAAGTTCGTCTGAGTATTATAATGATAAGTAAGTTTGTTTTTTTTTCCTACCTTACTCTGGTAAAATTAGAACATATTTAGAAAAGTTCGTCTGAGTATTATAATGATAAGTAAGTTTTTTTTTTCCTACCTTACTCTGGACTATAATGATTTAAAGGGGGAGAATAATCTGGGGTAAAATAGTACCCTCAAAGGTGACATAATTAGAGTGAATATAGTTTACGTCCCGCTGGTGCAAAATTTAAGATGTCTTTGGTCATTATTATGGCTAATTTTGCATTTCCCACCCGAACGTTTCAAATGACACCTCAACATTGTCTGTAAGAAACAACAAATTCAATTATGTGCCAAAATAATGCACCCCTGCATTTTGAGTTTGTACGACTGTCTTTAACATCCTTAATTATGCACCCCTTCCATCACGCTAATCAATGCTACACTATGGGGTTGATTATAAGCCTTTCCCTGATGATTACCTTGGGGCATGCCACAAACGGAGTGAATTCAGTTTATATATTGCACTGGGCTAAATAATGCCTCCCACATAACCTGAAGAAAACGTTCTTCCTATTCAAACGTTATAATAGAAACATCGAATTCAAGTATGCTCAAAATTACACCTCTTGATTTTGAAATAATCAAGCAAGCTCCCCAAAAACGTTCCACCGATCAAGATTCATCGGCGCCATCTATTTCCCCTCTACTTCCCGATGAAAAATGATCGCTAATTTTGGTATTGATAGATTCACTGCCTAGTGGCGTAGCTACTGTTAAGGCTGCCCTGAGCGGTCAAATGTATTAATTGCCGTCCTCCTTTTCACAATTCAAACTCTGCAGTTGTCCAAAAATGTCACATCAGCATAGAAAGAAAAAGTGGCACCTGGGTGGACCACTCCATCCGTCCTATTTCGACGCCAGCGGTGGCTTATCAACGGTGGTTGGCTTCAGGGGACTAGATTCATTTTTACGCCCCCCCCCCTCCTACTCTGAAACGAGTTATTTTCAACCTATTAATTCCATCAAAGATCATTCCCCCCCCCCCGCAAGCCTGGCGCCCTGAGACGTATGTCCCATCTGCCAACCCTTAGCTACGTCCACCCCCACGGAAATCTAAAGTGCCTCGAAAAAAGGGGGGGGGGGAATTTCTGAAAAGAAATACTGACATCAAGAACACAGTATATATACACCATGTTACGAGCCCGGTGTTAAAAGACAATTGTTTATTATGTTGTTGTTGCTCTGGTTGACAGCTCTGCACAGCTGCCGAGCCCCCAGTAAACTACGCCATGCTGGGCAGAGCAACACGTGGTCTTGACGCGTAAAGCCTCTGAAACTAAAACCTAATTATCAGAGACCCACTACAGAAATCGTTAACTAGATCTTCCCTTTTTCTTTTGTTTCAAGTTTCTAGAGTTAGCTTTGACATGAGTCATATTGTATAGCGTAAGTGTTACATTTCTTTAAGCTCTATCGTAGTCTCACCCTTATATAATCGTCGAAATAAGAATTAAAAGTATACAAGTACCTAAATAGCATTATAACTAATGAAGAACTCCCCAAAAACTCTACATTTCAACAAAAAATAAATATATATATATATATATATATATATATGTGTGTGTGTGTGTGTGTGTATGTAGAGAGAGAGAGAGAGAGAACGCAAACGAGAGAGAGATGGACGTCCGTCTACTCATAAGACAGATTTAAACCACTTTTTGTGTTATATATAGGCGTCCCATTTTACTTTAATAAATCTTTTCTGGTGAATGAACTTAGCTGATCCAAATTCGGCTGCAATGCGCTATTAGTAAGCCGTTTCTTACTAATTATAGTCTCCCTTTGGCCTCAGTTAATAACCATAATCTATGTTCTGATTCTATTGGAAATTTTGTAGAATATTTTATAGGTTTGAAAAACGATTGCAATGCGTATTCTGTTCTCGAATCATCTAACGAAACAGGCTATATACAAGCCGAAAGATTGAACTATAAGGCCAGACGACAGACGAGAGCTATTTTGAAAGTGTGCTATTTTTGCTGGAGATCTTTGTTTACTGTGTGTGTGTATGTGGAGATTCCTTTCCATCCTTGTATCCCTTTTTTGCACATTGTGTTTTCTTCAACATTTTATTTTCTTCAACACAGTACCGGTATGAACCAAACTTTATTCTGTATGTCAACAATTATAATTTCATTTCTTTTTTGATGTTATAAATTATAATTGGCATAATAGAACGTATTATTTGTAATAAGCCCTGTTATGAGCATCGTATTATTTGCTATTGTTTTTAACATACGGTATCGTCTTTTGTTGCGTACTGTTTTAGAACGAGCCATACATTTAATTAAGTAAGAGATTAATCTCTCCATACTGATATCACCACTTAACAAAACACAGAACAATTCATAAGTTCTATCGCCTTATACAGCATGGCCGAATCTTGTTGTTGTTTTTTAATGTCGTTTTCATATTATTGTTTAGGGGGGGGGGGAGCGCGAGACGGAGCGTAGGGCGGGGTTATTTTGTTACTTACGGATTACGACCACGTGACCTAAAAAAAAATAATTTAAATTAGGAAAAAAAACTTTGCTAATACGCAATTTTTCAACACATGGATATAACAAGACAGGTAATAAATTTATCTGCACACCTGTTACTATCTCAGTGATTGTCGTTCCTGCTTTGCAATGTGAAGTTGACCATTGACCTCTGTAAAAATATAGTTAAGTGTTCATTAAAATGAAAACCTTTTTTTTTCTACTTTCCAAAGCCCTTTCTGCTTTCTTGCAACCCTCCTGATTTCTGACAACTCGTCTACTTCCTGACAACTTTTCTACATTCTGACAAATCTTCTACTTTCTGACAACCTTCCTACCTCCCGGCAACTTTCTGAATTTCTGATGACGAACGCTTCTACTTTCTGATGACAACTATTCTACTTTATGACAACCCTCCTAGTTTTTGACAAATTTTGTACTTTCTGACAACTCATCTACTTTCTGACAGCTTATCTACTTTCTTAAGCTGCAACTTACTGACCTTTTAGCTGCGATAGTATGACGCGATAGTATGACCAGTCATATCTACCATTAAGACGCAATACACTCCCTACTTAGACGCAATAAACACGCTCTTAGACTGGATACACCCACTGCTTAGACTCAATACACCCACCGCATAGACTCTATACCGATTTTTTTTCCTCAATTAAAAAGCAGTGAATCTTCGGCCAGTTAATTGGTCTCCCAACATCGTCATTGATCCGCTGGTCGTTAACTTTTCAAATAGTCTCCGCGGTCAGCACTTCCCTCAGTCATACACAACTCTACCCCCAGAGCCTGCGTAAGAATGAAGTCAACACCTGGCAAAGTCATCGTCACCCTCTTGATTCTATTCACGATTGTGGATGCCAGCACAGAACGCGGTCAGTAGTGAGCGTTTGTAACAAAAAAAAATTGTATCGTTGTTTTACTACAAAATTACGTCTCGGAAACTGTTAGGCTAACTGCTTGTTTCTCTAGTGGAGTATTTTAGATATTAGGTGTGAGGACATCAGGGAATAAAGATCATCCATCGGCTACTTTATTATAATCGCATCATTTTTTTTTTATTTCTTAAACGCATCCTTAAAAAAAAAATTAGCAATTTTGTACGTTTTTGTGTTCTGTGAATAAATTGTGTCGTGGTTAAAGATTATATTTTTACCTACCGATGGGTCGTCTTATGATTTTGATAACGTAATGTTGATAGCGAACGATTTTAAATTTTTTTAAAACGGACGCAAAAAAATATAGTAAAGCTTTATTTTTTTCGCAGTTGGCACAAGGTTTTATTTAAATTTACTAATCAAGATATCTTCAGAAAACGAAAGGCTAGAGAAAAGAATTGACTTCTTAAAAGAAAAAGTATTCGATAATATTTTTTTTTTAAAACTTTAAAATGAAATCTTTCGTGAACTATAAATAATGTTACAAAATATTTTAAAAAATTAGCATGATTATTTTCTAAGGTAAGAATACGAAAGTTTCTCTCAAAGACCCTTTTTTGGGGGGGGGGGCAGGGGGGCGGGGTATTCCCATGTTTCCACGGGGTTGATAAACGTATTCCCGGGTTTATTAAACAAAATATTACTTTTCTTTAAGTAGGTTTTTATCGAGAACCCTGTGTTGGAATCTAGTTATTCGACTGCAAACATTTCCTTCCAGAGACAAAAAAGACTTGTGATGATGTCCACTGTCAGAACGGCGGCGTCTGCTCCATAAGGCGCCAAAAACCTTTGTGTAAATGCCTGGTCAACTTCAAAGGTCGTTACTGCGAGACACTAGGCAAGTAATACTCTCTTCTAATGCAAAGGTCACTGTTTTGTTGCCGGTNATATAATATATATATATATATATATATGTATATATATTTATATTTATGTACATACATTTATATTTATGTATATACATAGAGAGAGAGAGAGATATTTACTATTTTTGAAATTAAATAGGTTTTAAAAAAATAAATTTAATAAAGCAATTATATAATCTGGCAAGGTAGCTATTTCGATGCAATTTTTTTTTTTTAAAAGATAGAAATACCTGTAGTTTACAACAATGAATTCATCCAAAGAAAATCTGATTTGTCTAACTGGCATAAGAATCTACGGCTGCATTCATATTTGGATGATGTAAGGTGGTCGTAGTCGATTGCGACTAACGAACTATAGATATCTTGCATAAAATGTTATTAGTGCTTTATAAATACATGTTTTAAATTTTCAACAAAAACAATGTCATTATTATTTTAATTTTTTTTAAATTTAATATTCACCCAAAATCACGTTGCTTTACAGCCTTGTAAGTTTAACCAGTCGAAAAAAAAATGTCATGAACAGTCAAAAAGAGTCAGAAATAGTCACAGTCTGAAACGGGCATAAACAGTCGCAAACAGTCACAAACAGTCATAAACAATCTCAAACAGTCTCAAACAGTCACAAACAGTCACAAACAGTCGCAAACAGGCAGGCCATCGATACAATGTAAAAAAAAAATGAATGTAAAAAAAATGACATTGTTTTTTTGTTTTTTTTTAAAATCCAGTTGACGCTGACCCATGTACCCGTTACACTTGCTACAACGGAGGCCACTGCGTGTTTACCAACTCGGGTCCCATTTGCAAATGTGCTGAAGGTTTTCGTGGAAAAAGATGCGATCGATACGGTGAGTGAATTTTTTTAGTCAGTGAAAGGATAACAATCCAAATGAGAATTGGATAATCATATCAAACTTGAATCGGCTATTACTCTAAACCTGTAATATCCACCAGTAATATCCACCTGTCATATCCACCTGCAATATCCACTTGTAATATACCCCTGTAATATCCACATGTAACATCCAAACTACGCTCTTCCATTGATAATAGAACCCTCTCAATCCCAAGAACTAAAAATTAGACCATCGGTGAACGCTCCTTCTACTTCTATGGGCCCACGTTCTGGAACCAGCTCCCCTTCCATATCCGTCATTGTGAAACCTCGTCCACTTTTAAAAAGTCCCTTAAAACCCATCTGTTTAGGTCCGCCTATGACCTGTGATGCACCCTCCTCGCCCTGCCTCATTTTCTGTTCCTGTAGTATAGGCCAAAACGTGCCAAAGTGTCCTCGTTTTATAGCCATTTTAATTGTTTCTATAGTATAGTAGTTATTATCCTAGTGTCTCATTTTTATTTTACTTAGCTTACATGTTTTTTAATAATTGTAAAGCGCTTAGAGCTTTAAGGTAAGCGCTATATAAAAAATGCCTAAATAAATAAATAATATCCATATGTAATATCCACCTGTAATATCCACGTGTAACATCGACCTGTAATATCCTCATGCAACACCCGCCTGTAACATCCACAGTTTCCAGGCACCCATGCGATGAACACAAGTGTGACCACGATGAGATATGCTACGTCCGTCGGGGCCGCCCCTACTGCACGAGCGAAGAGCCCGTCAAAAAACCACGCCCCCAGCGTCGCCACTGAAACGCCCCGAGACAAAATACAGACATGAAAGATCCTAAGCTCCCCGAGACCATGATTACAAAGGAACTAAAAGTCATAAAGGGCTGATAACACCGTGAAAACCTCCTGATTACACCCTAATAACAAAATTCAAGCATCAACCAATTGACATTCAAATAAAACGACATTTTGGAACGACAGAGTCAAAATTCTAGCAGAGCGAAGAGATTAGAACATTTTGAGTAGCACAGAACTTTTAGAAGCTAGAAGATGTCAAGACTCTAACAGCAACAACCCACATTTCTGCTCCAACGAAGTATTTAATTCTTTTTTTTTTCCTTTACATATTTTTTTTCTTAACATAATTTTTTTTTCTTTACATACTTCTTTTTTCATATAATTAGAAGACATACAAGCAATAAAGACACATGTGCACTTTTAGAATGGGTCTGTTCTAAATATTCCTTATATTTTGCATGTTGTTGTTTTAAAATTTCTTCTTTTTTCCTTTTCTGTGTGCTATAATTTGTTTTTAAAAGTGTGTCCTGTACATGATAATTCCCTTTAAGAAATGCGTGACGAATGTCCTAAAAATCCTGCATTACTCCCGACTTAGTGATACAAATGTCCATGAGAAATGACTTTTTCGGTGAAGTGCGTGTGTTGTTGTTGTTTTTTTCATTAGCCAAATGAAAGCAATGTCATTGTTTCGTTTTTCTGTTAGCTTTTTAACCTTTTATGAAATTATCAGCCCCTTCAATAAAATGCGTACACCATTGAATTCTCAAATATTGGCACCATTGAATTGTCAAATATAGACAACATTGAGATATCAAATATTGACATCATTTAGTTACCAAATATTATCACCATTGAATTGTCAAAAATTGATACCGCTGAATTATCAAATATTAACACCATTGAATTATGAAATGTTGGCACCACTGAATTATCAAATATGGATACAATTGAACTATGAAGTACAATAATCTTGATCCATTAATTAAAAAAATAGCTTTATAAAAAAATGTGACGGACTATAAATGCTGTTTTATAATTTGATGATATGCAATTTTTTTTTAACTCCTGGATGTTCTACGTTTATAAAAAAAAATCGTTTTCAAGACTTGATTATCTGTTTTATTATAATTGATGGACTGCATTCAAGTTGTGTAAACGAAATGTAAGAACAAGGTACGCTAGACTTGAAGTCATTGACAGGACAAAAGATTTTGACGTTTCGGCGTAGAGACATCATCAGAAAACAAGACGCACAAAAATTCTGATTCTTAAAAAAAATGTAAGTCTAGCATACCTTGTTCTTATAATTGTTTCATTTGTTTTAAACGGTCCAATGTAGATTGCTCTTTTTTGAAAGTGTCACCCTTCACAATCAACCTCCCTATTGGACAATAATTAGACACATCATTGTGCACGACTTTTGTTAAAGGGCGCGACCATTGGTGTCTACCCAGGTCAGCATCAAATTAAACAGTACAGGGAAAATGAAACCGCCCAACTCCCAGCAAGACCATTCAAAAGAATTTGAGAGAAGAATCTGCGGAAAAGAAATCTGACACCCGACAGAGCGCTCCAGCAGACACATCCGATACACTCACACAAAATGGTCTCACTTGACAGGTGCCCCCATGCACCATTGATTTAATAAAATACATAATAACGCCATTATAAATTATAGATTTTTTTAAAATAAAAAAATTCCCAAAATAACTATTGATATAGCAGCAGTTATTGCCATCGCATTTTTTCAGTGCCTTCAAAGATGTTATTTGAGAAATTATACGAATAATAAGAAGAACAGATTTGCAGGGCGCATTCTATCGCCCGCTAATGTAGCCGATATACATTTTTTGCAAACAGATGTAAGAGGGTAAGACAGCTTAGTCTTGGACAAATTCGAAGGAAATCATGGATACGGTTCTTAAAAAACAATGGACATCAACCCTTGAAAACGCTGTAAAAGAAGAAGACAGACGGCAGTACGGAGAGTATCAATGGTCGCACCAGGCGTCACGAATCACATTCCAAAATCTGAGTGGTCCGGGACTGATTAACTGTTGCAAGCGTTGAATGGAATGAAACCAGAGATGCCCAACTATTTTCAAGTTAAAGACTACATTTCATAGAAGTAACGAGAACCCTCGACAATGATACATTTAAATATGGGTATTTAGTAGATTAAAAAAGTTTTTTTTTAATTGACTATTTAGCCTATTATAATTCAAAATGATTATTCGCTATGACAATGCGATTATCTAGATGGATTTCGTTAAAACCTTTAAAAATAAAGAAATGAGTTTTTGCGAATGTCTTTCTCGATATTTCTTTATGTATTGTGTTAGAGTTCATAAGTGAAGAAGTTTTTAAAATACATTATAGCAAAAATAATTGTGAAGAAATAAAAAAGAGAGTATTTCGATAAATTCAAATTTTATTCACTGATTAAACTAACATTCCATTCAATTAATACATTTTTATTTTATGTTTTCAGCCTGTCAGCACACATAAAAACACCTTCAACACCCCAATTTATTTGAGAACATTGGTGCTAGAGGAAGAAAAATACTACACAAACAATCGCATGCATGGCTTTATAAATCTTTATAAATTTTGTTAGCGCATGTAAACAGATTTTTCGTGAGCAATTGAATTCTTTTCTTTTGAAGAGCTTCGTCATTAAACGAATTGCGGCTCTCTGGCATGGACCCTCCAGTCCGATCCATTCAGGCTCTCTGGCATGGACCCTCCAGTCCGATCCTTTCAGGCTTTCTGGCATGGACCCTCCAGTCCGATCCTTTCAGGCTTTCTGGCATGGACCCTCCAGTCCGATCCTTTCAGGCTCTCTGGCATGGACCCTCCAGTCCGATCCTTTCAGGCTTTCTGGCATGGACCCTCCAGTCCGATCCATTCAGGCTTTCTGGCATGGACACTCCAGTCCGATCCATTCAGGCTCTCTGGAATGGACCCTCCAGTCCGATCCTTTCAGGCTTTCTGGCATGGACCCTCCAGTCCGATCCTTTCAGGCTTTCTGGCATGGACCCTCCAGTCCGATCCTTTCAGGCTTTCTGGCATGGACCCTCCAGTCCGATCCATTCAGGCTTTCTGGCATGGACCCTCCAGTCCGATCCATTCAGGCTCTCTGGAATGGACCCTCCAGTCCGATCCTTTCAGGCTCTCTGGAATGGACCCTCCAGTCCGATCCATTCAGGCTTTCTGGCATGGACCCTCCAGTCCGACCCAATTAAAATAAATCTTGAAGAATAGTCAAATGTCAAAAGACATGGCCAACAACATCATGCTCAAAATTTACTTTATAAATAGGAAATGAGTAAAATAAAGTATGGTCAAACCTGAAAAAAATTAACGCAACGAAACAACGAACGTGTCGCCAGGAGGCCTTCGTCGGCGAACAAACAGAAAAAAAACAGAATTAAATTTTAAAATACCACTTAGCTGAGAAGTAATATTCGAGAAGGCAGCAAATGAATAAAAGTGCATTACATATCCTGTATTAAATCCGCATATATTTGTGGTAAAAATTATTTAAACATAATTTGTACCACACCCTATAAATTCAAACCACAGCATTATAAAAACAATACTTGTATGGCTCGAGAAAAAGTCTGCAGACTACTATTTACTATTTTGTTCAGCTTCCAGTGTACGCAACAGTGTTCCCCTTTAATTTAAATGCTCAGTTGTAATAATTAAATTTCTTTTACTTGTAACATTAAAACAAAACTGTGTGTTATTTTTACTCTTTAAAAAAAATCAGTGTTAAATAATAATAAAACAAATATTTTTTTTAAAACTATTTTGTGTACATACATTATTTTATCAAGAAACCGAAAACCGTATTTCCATGCTTTCTCATAATTAAACTTACACCTTTCTTAGTTTAGGTAAACAATTGCTTGCCAAGCATCTACAAAACACAAGATGGTGAAGGTGTGTTTAGGTTATTACAATAAAACAAAAAACGTCGAGACAGGTATTGACTTTTACGTAACATTGTCACCGGCTCACGTAATCGATTGTCACAGGTTTACGTGCCTAGAGAGATAACTGTTGAAAGGAGGAGATAACGGGGTGATCTCATTGGGAAAAGGGTTCGTTCTTTGCGTGGGTAAAAATGCTTACGCAAGAAAGAGTGTTCACCTAATTGTTTGTTTTGGCACTTAACCGTTCAGAGGTCGTGCATGGGGTGAGCTATTTATGATTGCTTTGTTGAGTTGTTTTTTTTCCCGTTTTGATTTGAGCCGATCATGCAAGATAACAATAACAAAAGAGTGAGCTTCGAATTGTTCGAGAAGAGATCCAAATTAATTTTTTTTTTTTTAAATGAAAATTTGGATCACGAATCTTTTAATGACTTTTTCAAAATTATTCATCGATTGGTTCGATTACTCCACCTTCTAATTACCAACAAGGTGTTAGCGTTAACATAAAAGTCTCGTCTGAGCATGTCCTGATGGGGCCGACATTCCCTACAGGTTTTGCCATTCTGGCATTCATCTTGACACCGGCGCACGCAGCTAGACTTCCAGGTAAGTAGTGTCCATGCATGCTGATTTTTAGTTTCCCAATGCAACGCCCGGTAGTAAATTACATGTAACTTTCAAAGATCACTGTCCTACTAATGTGTGTGTGGGGGGGGGAGGGGGAGTGTTTAAATGATTCCCACAGATAAAAAAACTGGTAACATTTAAAGTTGGTTTTATAAACATGATCAAAATGCAGAGAAATCAAATTCAGGTAGGTTTAAAGAGAAGAAAGTGTCGATTGAATAAGCACGCATAAAGAGGCCTGTTTTAAAAAAAAAACAAATTAACAAAAAAGTAAACTAGTCGATCCCTATCGAACTCTTTGGGACACAAAATGCTGAATTTATAATAAAATGAATATACCAGAGTCTTTATAAGTAGATGTAGACACTCTGCATGTTAATGTTGACACGCTGTACTTAAATGTTGACACGATGTAAGTAAACGTTGACACGCTGTGCGTAAACGTTGACACGATGTGTGTAAATATTGACACGCTGCGTGTAATTGTTGACACTCCGAATAGGCAACAACGGTAAGTGAACTGATGGGTGTTGAGGTAAGTATGCACAGGTACAGTCGAGGTAAACTTCTTCGTCCAGTTCGCCCTCAGTCTTGCCTTTGTCATCTTGTGTCGGTAAGATAAAGGGAAAACCAAACACTAACGGTAAGTTATTTTTTTATTTTTTTTTACACTTTGGGGTTCAGAAGACGTTTCTTCTCACAACATGCACTTTGGAAGCAACACTCAAAAAGAAAGAAACGTCTATATGGGGAAACATTTCAACTGGCCACTCGGTCGGGTATTCTTCATGGTCGTGGTTGCAAGCAGAGCAGTAAGAGCAGACAAAGACATCTGCTTAAAACTCTGTATGCTAAACGTTTTTTTTTCAAATAAGTTATTGTGTTTTGCAGGAAACATAACAAGACTTCTTATTTCTCTTATTCTTAACGCAGTCCTTGATAACAAAAAATACAATATAAGTAATTCGTTTAGTTGTTCAGTTAAATGTTTATTTAAAAATTATATTATATATATATTTTTTTTTTTAAATATCATCTTTTTGAATCGTAATTTATTGTTCCATAAAATAAAATTGCTCTTATGTCAATCTCGAACTTCCGTTTCAAACCGTCTTTAAATTTCAGGAAACCCGTGCGATGACCTAGACTGTCAAAATGGAGGCGTGTGTAGACTAAAGGGAGGCAAGGCCGTATGCAAATGTCCACGGAACTACCAAGGGATAGAATGTGACGATATAAGTGAGTAATGAGGTTTCTGCATACATCAAGGGTCTCAAACTAAAATTATCCGGGGGCCGCAGGAGGCAGCGTCTGAGTGAGGCTGGGTGGCATTAAGTATTCTACACAAAAAAGCGATTCCATTAAAAAAAAGTACTACTGCTACAATTAGCTCAACCTTTTTTAATAACAATAAAAACTTTAAGGATTCTCAAGAATTAGGCTTTGAATACTTCCTCCTACTCCTCGTTGCCAGAGACCTCGCAACGCTTCTTCTTACACATTTCAGCAACATTTGGCTTGAGTGAGGAAGCAACTGAGACCCCCAGTAAAGCTTGAAGATGTTCATCAGTAAGTTTGGCCCTGAACTTTTTCTTGCGAAAGGTCATAGTAGAAAAGAGCTTTTCACAAGGATGGGTACTCCCTAAAAGGCACATGAACCGCTTCAACAATCTGGAAATCTCAGGGAAGTTGGAGGGCATTTCTCTTATTATATTCTCCACTCTTTGTCTGTTTTTCCATTCACCTCCCTGAGCATTGAGTTCAGAATTGCACTAAAGATCAATCAGCTGGGGGGGGGGGGGGTTCTTCCACATTGGAGGGGAAGGGGCCAGAAAGTATTTGAAAAATGACTCTGCATGTTTTGAAGTCTTCAAACCTGTGATCAAATTCTTACAGTAGCTTTGCAATGGTATCTGTATCTAATTTTGACTAAATCAATAACAAATCACTGCACAAACTTATGCTAGTTTGATCCAAAAATTAGACAAAGACATTAAATTTCCAATATTGAACATCGCGTCACCCTTAAACTCCACACGTAGCCCCGGCGCGTATCTATGTTAACAGCATTATATCCTTAGCAAGAAAATAAAATCTCCGGTGATCTGAAGTAAAATATTCAGCTTCTAAATGCTATGAAAATAATGAGCTTAGGTTAACAAAGACGAAAAAGCCTAAATTAAATTTAAAATGTAGTGATTCCCACATCGATTTTAAAACTAAAACGTGTTCAAACCAAAGATACGAGCAGGCAATAGTTATTATTGATGCGAAGGAAAATGCTATTGTAGGGAGAATGAATTTTGATTTTTTTTTTTATCGTAGAAAAGGCCTTTTTGACTAACCTTATTTTGAAAGTGACCAAGCTGCAATCTCGGAATTTCTCTCTCTCTCGTCACTCGTGTATACACTAGCGGCAATTTTAAAAGGCATCCTCTGATTGCATCCACTGTTTTAGATTGCTACGATTTTTAAAAAAAAACTATGGTTGTGATTTACCTACTAACAGACTTTTTAAAACTGTATATATATATATATATATATATATTCGTAAAGTTTTCTCAAAACCGCTCTTGGTTGTCTCATTAAATTTTATAAAATAAAAACATTTTAGTCAAATTTTGAAACTTTTTTTTACCATTATAATCAACGCCAAACGTATACAAACATAATAAAAATCAGAATTAGACTAGAAGGTGAGATTCGACTGAAACCGTTGCGTTATAGATATGAGAATGGGGAAAACGCACGGGCTGCATTGACAGTAATTAACACTAAACTTTGCTGTCAGGTATCAGGTCGAAAAAATATCGTCTTGAAGGTGTCCAATGGCCAGCGAGTTTGAGACCCCCTGACATATATGCTTAGGGGGTAAATAACAGTCGGCCAATTATTTTATGACTTCTGTGTAAAGGATAAGTCGAAGGAGGGAAAGAGAATGAGATTAAGAGTGAGGAATTGTGAGATGAAAAGACGTACAGAGATTACGGTAGTGAAACGAAGAGAAAGAGAGCATGTGAGAGATAGTGAGAGAGGGGGAGTGACGGAAAGAAATAGTATAAACGTGGAAGAGAGAGAGAGAGAGAGGGGGGGGGGGCTAAGGAGGAAGGAAGATACAAATAATTACAGAGGGTTTCGGATTCAGCTATAAAATTAATTTTAAAATATAAAAGTGTATTACAAATACTATATATATTTTATCTGTTTATAAAGAATTTATAGACCCATGTGACAGTCGGAAAGAAATAGTATGAACGTGGAAGAGAGAGAGAGAGAGAGGGGGGGGGGGCTAAGGAGGAAGGAAGATACAAATAATTACAGAGGGTTTCGGATTCAGCTATAAAATTAATTTTAAAATATACAAGTGTATTACAAATACTATATATATTTTATCTGTTTATACAGAGTTTATAGACCCATGTGACAGATACGTTTGTTTCAACGATGCCACGTGTGAAATTAGCGATGACGGACCCGTATGTGTCTGCCCTGAGGGTTTTCGTGGTAAAAGATGCGACAGAAAATGTAAGTTTGCAATGACTGACTCAAAAAGTTTAAAAAAAAAAAAAATTAAGTTTCTTACTTGAAATTCTATGACAGATACACTACGTGAAATACTTTCTATTGTAGATTTTAAAAAAAAAAGAAATTTTTAAAAATCATGTTTTAAGTACTTGACAGCTAATGGGAACAAAAGGGCCTATGGAAATAAAGTGGTCTTTCTTTTTTTTTCTCTTATTCGTTTGCTTTAATATAACTTAATTAATTGATACTGCATTTAATGAAAAAAAATAAACATTACATTTTCTTTTAGAATATACAGTGCAGTTTCTTTAAGCATATTAAATGCAGTGTCTTTTAGCATGCCCAGTATGGGTTTTTAAAGCCATCTGTTTTTGTTTTGGAATGTTTTGAAATCAATGGAAACTGTTGTTTGTTGTTGTTTTTTTTTTTGTTGTTTTTTTTTTGTTGTTTTTTTGCTTCAGTTACTTTCTAAAAGCTGTTGGAAACTATTTGGGTGAGCACACATTTTCCAAGCAGATATTAAGCGTTCATAGCGCCTTCCATAATACCATACAATCTTGTCCACAGTTGATGACGTGTACGCCTGTTTGAACTATGAGTGTCCCGACGGCAGCCGATGCATCGTGCTGAACAACCTCCCGTTTTGCGTGGAATCTACCTTCACACCTAAATCTACCCCTAAAACTACACGTAAAACCACCAGAAAGACCATCTCTAAAACTACCACTACACATGTCCCTGAAGAAACCACTGCTGACAGTGATGATACTACCACTAAAACTACACGCAAAACTACCCGAAAGACCACCTCTAAAACTACCACTACACCTGTCCCTGAAGAAACCATTGCTGACAGTGATGATACTACCACTAAAACTACACGCAAAACTACCCGAAAGACCACCTCTAAAACTACCACTACACCTGTCCCTGAAGAATCCACTGCTGACAATGATGATACTACCACTAAAACTACACGCAAAACTACCCGAAAGACCACCTCTAAAACTACCACTACACCTGTCCCTGAAGAAACTAATGACGACACTGATGATAATACCTCTTAACCTACCTCTAAAACTAACCCTAAAACTATCCGAAAAAACCACCTCTAACGCTTTTCCTGCACCTGCCCCTGAAGAAACCACTATTGGTAATAATGATACTACACCTAAATCTGCCCCTAAAACTACCCGAAAAACCACTTCTAAAACTACCCCAACACTTTTCCCCGATACTGGTGATTACTACCCCTAAATCTACCAGTAAAACTACCATTAAAACCACCAGCAAAGCCACGGCTACAGAGATGTGACGTAAATGTACCACGGACCCGATATTTCGTTAAATCTTTGTTAACGTTGTAGCTTCCCCAGCACCATACAGTGAAGACGATGCCCCTGATTTTTAACGATTATGATTAATGATCCGAATCCATAACTGTTCCTCAGGGCATACCCCGTGAGCCTAAACCTAAGCCTGGCCCTGATTATTACGACTTTGATCATGCAGAACCCGAGAACCCTGAACCTAAAACTAGGCCCCTAACATGGCCCTAATCTTGACACCCACGCGAGGCCGCGATAAAAAGGCCCTAGAACTGAGAGTACCGTATTCCTTGTTAAATGAAGAGCTTGAAAAAAAATGGAAATGAAATAAAATTTTAAACCCTGGATATCACAATCGTATCTGTTTTTCTTTAGTACAGATCATATTATTTCTAGCTCTAGAAATGTTCATTATCGATATCCCAAATTTTTGGAATATCGTTGCTATTTCTTCCTTATTGATGCGCTCTTCTTTTTCTCACAAATAATAATCCTCTAGGTATGTATTTATGCGTTGCTTAATACTGTATTGACAGGCGCGCAAAATAAAATTCCCAGAAGTTAGCACACATTTGGATTCTTGTAAGGTGTGTTACACATGCAAGTCTGGTGACTTATTAGGTAGATGGGGTGTCAAACACATTGCCGCCGCTTTTGCTTGGCGGTTTATCTCTAAGCTTATTCACACGATCCACAACAATTTTGAATAACCCGTAAACAGCTTTGAAACAGGTTCTACATTCAAATAAATAAAATATCCTCTCACCTAGGTAACATCAAATTCTCAACGTATGATTGTTCTGGCGCTCTTGATGGTGGGACAGTTGATGAACTTTTTTTTAATTTTACTTAACATCAGTATACAGAGATTCGTTATTATTTATTTTTTTAAATAGAAAATTTCAAATATTCAAAAGTGCAATATGGAAAATTTACGAAATAAAATGTCTTCTTTAAATCCACAATATACACTTGCTTTAAGAAAGACACTTCCTTTTCCTCAATTGTATCCAGAAATACACAACAATAATAAAACGCTGCATCAAGCTCAAAGTAAATCTTTGACATAAGTCTTTACCGTTTACCTGATGTATACGTACCACGAACCCAATATGGACGCTAAAGCTTTATTTTTGTGTGATATAAGATCTTTCAGGGAAACCAAACTGGATCCGTTTGAAGACAAATAGTCCATATCTAGCAAGGCATGCAATTTTTGCAAATTGCACTTATTATTTATTAGAAAATGGTAAAACAACAAATCTAGATAAATCTGACCCACGATACAGAACGGTGTACAGAACGTTGTACAGATTGGTGTACAGAACGGTGTATAGAACGATGTACAGAACTTTGTACAGAACGGTGTACAGAACGGTTTACAGAACGGTGTACAGAACGTTGTACAGAACGATGTACAGAACGTGTACAGAACGGTGTACAGAATGGTGTTAAGCTAAACAAAAAGGATGGCTCTTTAATTTGTACTGTAACAAATGAAAACGATAACTTATCACACTACAAAACAGAATACATTAGGGTTTTTTCCCTTAAAAATTCACTGTTTTCTTTGAAGAATGAACTACGATACTATTAATTAATTTCCATAATTTATGAAGACCTTAAAATTAAACTGGAAACCCAATAAGGAATAGATGGAATACAAAGGAAACACGTGTGATATCTATTTTTTTTTAAAGTTATGTTTGCTGATGGGAAATGGAGATCAACTGTCAGCTTTTTTGTATCGACCGATTGTTGACTTCCTGCCCTCAAGGTTTTACCCGGGGGGAGGCAAGACGACCACTTTCAGATACTGGAGCCATCCGTAGATGGGGGTCACGAGTTTACGGATAAAGTTGGATCGCGAATGGGTAATGATGAGTGATGATGGGTGATGATGAGTGATGATGCGCGATGATAGTGATGATGACTGATGGTGAGTGATGATGGGTGATGATGAGTGATGAGGAGTGATGAGGGTGAGCAATTTTTTTTAAACTTTTGTAACGATGGACAAGGAAGTAGATGGTGGTGGTCAAAATTCCGCTAAAGAATTGTGACGTCATGTATTTATGATCCTTATGGTGTACAGCACAGCCGAAAAAGACCCGCTCCCCGAACCGACCCCAAGAGTGGGGCTTAGTATCTACCGATTCGACATCGTGGAGAAGTAAGGCACACGTAGGTCTAAAAGACATGAGAGACTTTAATAAGGCACATATAGGTCTAAAAGACATGAAAGACTTTAATAGGGCACACGTAGGTCTAAAAGACATGAAAGACTTTAATAAGGCACACGTAGGTCTAAAAGACATGAAAGACTTTAATAAGGCACACGTAGGTCTAAAAGACATGAAAGACTTTAAAAAGGCACACGTAGGTCTAAAAGACATGAAAGACTTTGATAAGGCACACGTAGGTCTAAAAGACATAAAAGACTTTAATAAGGCACACGTAGGTCTAAAAGACATGAAATACTTTAATAAGGCACACGTAGGTCTAAAAGACATGAAAGACTTTAATAAGGCACGCGTAGGTCTAAAAGACATGAAAGACTTTAATAAGGCACACGTAGGTCTAAAAGACATGAAAGACTTTAATAAGGCACAGGCTAGGTCTAAAATACATGAAAGACTTTAATAAGGCACAAGTAGGTCTAAAAGACATGAAAGACTTTAATAAGGCACACGTAGGTCTAAAAGACATAAAAGACTTTAAAAAGGCACACGTAGGTCTAAAAGACATGAAAGACTTTAATAAGGCACACGTAGGTCTAAAAGACATAAAAGACTTTAATAAGGCACACGTAGGTCTAAAAGACATGAAAGACTTTAATAAGGCACACGTAGGTCTAAAAGAAATGAAAGACTTTAATAAGGCACACGTAGGTCTAAAAGACATGAAAGACTTTAATAAGGCACACGTAGGTCTAAAAGACATAAAAGACTTTAATAAGGCACACGTAGGTCTAAAAGACATGAAAGACTTTAATAAGGCACACGTAGGTCTAAAAGACATAAAAGACTTTAATAAGGCACGCGTAGGTCTAAAAGAAATGAAAGACTTTAATAAGGCACACGTAGGTCTAAAAGACATGAAAGACTTTAATATACGGATTGTTCAGTCTGAGAAGAAATTTAGTGAAGTTTGTTCAAGTATGTTGTTCAGTTCCTGGACTACATGATCCAGTTCGGTCTTCTTTATTTCAACATGTTTGGACCTAGAAACGTTTCATGTTTGTGTGTGTGTGTGTGTGCGTGTGTTACTGTGTATAATGAATAACCAACAACAAAAACAATAAAGTATATTTTTTTGAAAATCTAGTCTTAAATGCGCAGGGAAAAAAATATGATTCTTATTGTATTAACAAGTTTGGTATACAAATAACGGCACAGACAATCGGATGAGGGTATATTTCCTAACTTTGAAATCCAGACATGTCTGCATCATAACAAAGTTACTAGTAATAAAATCTGGAAAAGGGTGGAAAACGGATCTCTCCTCATCGCTGTCCTACTTAAAAACATCTGGTCCCTTTCAAGGAGCCGGGAATTAAAAACGAGCGCACTAAAACCTACACAAACTACTGCTTGCCAACCATTTTGCGGTCTTCAACAAAAGGCACCGATAAATGTTCAGTTGACACGATCAAATGTTCGTCACATTTTCATCAAAATTTTTGAATGAACGCATTATTTTTGTGCGTGTAAAATGGAGCGTTCATTTTAAAAAAAATTGACCAAAATTTTCTCGCGTGAACTGGGTGTAACAGTTAACACTACTCACCAGCTATGGGGGGCCGGGATTGTGAAGCCTCGGCACGCACATCACATTCATTGTTCCCGAGGATGTACGAGGCGATGGCTCCAGCGTGTCGTGCCGCCAGGTACTCGGAGTAGCAGTCATCGTAGATATCGATTCCTGTTTTGGGGTTTACGTTGAAGATGCTCAATGATTATTCAACGCGATTATTATGATAATAGTCTTTTATTTTTATTTTAGACGGACAAAAAAAGGGTGGGGGAAGGAGGGGATTTGAAGGTCATTATTGAAAAAGAAAATGTGCATCTTACAATGCATAGGGATTAATTTTTTCCCGAAATACGTTTAATAAAATAACGAACATCTCATTATTGAAATGGGAGGTGAAGCATAGAAAATTCATTATTGAAATGGGAGGTGAAGCATAGAAAATTCACCCAAATGGGGTCAAGATAAAAAATATTGTGGTGTTACTGAAGGTCCAATAGACGTAAATTAAACTTTACTAAAAGTGCGCTCCTTTTTTGACGAAATAGTTTTCTTCTGGCCAAAGTAATGAAGAAATGCGCCCGGCTACTTGTGACCACTGGTGGTCTGGTAACTTGCTTATTTTCACGTCTTTTGCTCTGTGGCGTCACTTGGGCTCTACCAGACTCCCTCGTGGACCTCTGCCGAGTCTGCCTGCTTGCTCTTGTGAGACCCAGCTCTGGTGGTACCCTACTCGGTATCATCTTGGGCTGTGGCGCACCCTTTTCTCTTGGATCTTTTATGCAAACTGACTTGATCAAACGCCCTCAAATATAACATTTACTTTTATCGAAAAAGAATTATTCTTAGTGACATTTTTTTATTTAAAAAATTGCTTGATTCTATAACCTTTTTGTAATATGATTATTTTTATAATTTTCTCTTTGTAAGTGCAGTCTCTGTTTAAATAGATTGAACGGCATTTTTTAATTTAGTTTTTCTATATATTTTTATTTTTCCTTTCAAATGGGATTAATTGTCTGCTTAAACAAAATCTATTTAAGGAGTAAGGGGTTAAAAAAAAATCCCACCCAACAACTTTAAGCGCAAGAGAGAAAACAATTATTTATGTTGCAAATTTTCTTTAAACGACTCCCGGGCTGTAGGCACATACAGACAAAAAGAGAAACAATCAATTCACATTTAATAAGTCAAGCCAGGGGTGCAGAAACATGTCGCGATGGTTCCAACAATCAAATATTTGACTTGTAACTTCTTGACAAAATCGTGCTCTCCAATCGTACAAGTCAAACTCGTCTGCTCCGAATTGATGTCGCTTCCGAAAAATAAATCCATCCCTGTGGCGCTACAGCCCATGTAGGGCTTTGGCCTGCCTCACTACTTCCTTCCACTCAGACCTAACCAATGCCTTTCTTTTCCATGCTTGGACTTTCAGCTGCTGTAGATTCCGAAAAATAAAGCAACAGCAAAAACTGTTCAAAGTAAAACTCAGGAAAACCTCAGCTACTTACCGAAGCGTATTCCCTGGATGAAAGCCCGTGATGCATTGCCGCCTCCGTTGAGTAAGTCCACGACCCAGTTTAAAGCAACTGCCCGCTGGGATGGGGGGAAAAAAGGTAATAAATTTACATAAATTGTTGGTGCCAGAGCTTAATCTATTAAATTGCATTAATGATACAATCCTCATTTGTAGAAAAGTATAAAATAGTCAGACATTCTTTTTAAATCCGTTCTCGTAACTTCGCTTATGTTCGCTGGAAAAATCTTCAGACGGCTAATTGACCCACTTCCTGTCAGTCTATCGAGCTTAAACGGGGCACATCATCTCGTTACCGATACAACAAATACTTTCAAATTTTCTATCGCTTGAAATCAGGGATTTCCGTTCTGAGGGGGTAGACATTAGACATGCATGGTTGGGTTACTGGCTTCTTGGCATGTATGATCATGAAAATACATATTTAAATTATAGAACACTATTCGAGAATGCTAATGGAAGTTTGTGCCCATTCAACGGTATAGAAAAGATAAAATTTTGACATTAAAATTTATTAAATACGGTTCCTTGCTATCAGTGATCGAGGAGTGCTTTGCTGCTGTTGTATGTAACTGAGTATGCTCCTGCACTGACAATCCTCTTCCAATCGTCACTATGCACAGGAAATGTTCCAGCAGACTGGAGAACAGCGCATGTCACTCCAATTTACAAGAAAGGAGAGCATTCCGACCCTGCCAACTATCGTCCGATATCCCTCACTAGCGTCGTCTGCAAACTGTTGGAGCACATAATCGTAAGCTCTGTCATGAAGCATCTTGAAAGCCAAAATATACTCAATGACTGTCAACATGGCTTCCGAGTCAATAGGTCATGTGAGACCCAGCTTCTCGAATTTGTAGAAGACTTGATGACCAATCTGGAGAACCACAAGCAGACTGACGTGCTAGTAATGGACTTCGCAAAAGCATTTGACCGGGTGAATCATAGTTTGCTTCTACACAAACTCCAGATATATGGGATTCAAGGCACCACTAAAACATGGATCTCTAGCTTCCTCAGCCACCGACGCCAAGCAGTAGTGGTGGGCGGTACAAGCTCCTCCTTTGTCAATGTGAAGTCAGGGGTCCCCCAGGGATCAGTCCTGGGCCCCTGTTTGTTCCTAGCATACATTAATGACCTACCGGAGAAACTGACATCACAGGCAAGACTGTTCGCAGATGACACAGCAGTGTATAGGACGATCGCCAACAGATCTGACCAGGACCAGCTACAACAGGATCTCAATCTGTTAGCTGAGTGGGAGATGAGCTGGGACATGGAATTTCACCCTGCCAAGTGCCAGACACTATCAATCTCTAGAAGTTGTACTCCTCTACACTACCAATACAAACTGCACGGCCATATTCTTGAGCAAGTTTCCTCCGTAAAGTACCTGGGTGTTACCATTCAAAGAGAGGTCCGATGGGATGAACATATTAACAATGTATGTAACCAAGCAAACAAGACCCTAGGGTTCTTAAGGCGAAATCTAAAGATTGGCAACTCCTGTGTGAAAGAAAGAGCATATAAAGCCTTTATCCGTCCGATTTTAGATTATGCATCTTCAGTCTGGGACCCATTTACCCAGAAGAGCATTGACAGGTTGGAGGCGGTCCAGCGACGAGCAGCACGCTTTGTCCTAAACCGCTACAGGAATACCTCTAGTGTTGGCAGCATGCTAGAAACACTAGGCTGGTCACCATTGGAGAAACGACGACGACAATCCAGGCTCTCCATGATGTACAAGATAAATAATGGGCTGGTCCACTGTTCCAGTATTAAACAGAAACTCGTACCTCTCCCCCATAGACAGCGACGAGGCCATGACAGGCAATTCAGGCTCATACCAGCAAGAAGCCAGTATAGGAGCTGCTCATTCCTGCCCAAGACAATCAGGGACTGGAACAATCTTTCAAAAGGAACGGTTGAGGCGACAACACTAGACACATTTGTGTCTATTGCCTCAAGCCTTCAAACCCCCAGTGCATGATTCCCTCACAAAGTGGCACTGGAAATCTGTGAAATTTCCTCATCAACACCAGGAACAGAAACATTGCAAATCCCATCTACATGCATAGGAGCCAAAATGATCAATAAATTGATCGTGGGCCCTTAATATATAGAAGAAGAAGAAGAGTTCATCATGATAAAATGGTGTACGTCGGTAGCCCCGTAGAGCTCTCTAAATCAAGACTAGCGGAGAAATTATAAAAGTATCTCTGGTGCAATTGTTGAATATCTTGAGTGACTACAACCAGTGGCAAATCTAAGGATAGTTCCCCTGGGGCGTGCTAAGATATTTGCCAGACAATTTCCAAGAAAACTCTGCAGCTTTTTAAAAAAAAAATGTCTACGTCAAAATCTGTAAGATGCATGTGTTTTTTTTTGGGGGGGGTCTAATCCTTTAATGCTTACAGATGCTTTTCAGATTATGCCTACCCCTGTCCCCAATCACCAGACACGCAATATTGAAACACTTGCCGCGTCCTAATTGACATCAGCATTAGTATCGTCAAAAAGGTCTTGACCAACCAACCTTCAGAATCGGCTCGAGATATTGACCGCTGCAGCCGCCATCCTTCTGTTCCTGGATCCCCAAGATGGCCGCAAATTTGATGTCCACGTCATCGGATCCGGGGTAAAAGTAAGCGCTGCAGCTCTGCTGGGCAGACGTCAGCAGGAAGCAGTCACACAGCAACAGCACGAGCGTCATACGCAGGGATTTCAAGAGATTTTTGTTGTCCGGCATTTTGTGTTATATATATTTTATATTAATCACTAGCTGAACCTGTATTTGAAAAGTTCGATGGGTCCCTTATAAATAAGTTCTTTCTATTCATTTTGATTTTGTTTGAGTATACTTTTTTTTCATATCTTAGAGATTATCTATACGGGATTACGATGAAAGTTCCGCATTATTGAGATGAAATCATAACTGATGACGTCTGACTCTTAAAATAGAAAAAGAAATCCTCTTGAAATGAACCAGTGTGTGCATTCTGTTCTCTTCATTAAAATCATCGACTCGTCAAGATTCTACAAAGACTTCTGTTCCATCTGATGTTGGAATAGAAAGAAAAAAATATATTGATTAAAAGTGCATACTCAAAAAAGCATTTAGTTAAGTTAATTTGACTGAAATTAAGGAATCCGCTTATTTGTGTTGTTTTCCTCAACGAAATGAAGCTAAAATACAGACTATTAGGCCAGCCCGAATTAAATTGAAATGCAGTGCATTTGTTGAATTGAATTGAATATTTATTTAACGCTTGTATCCATGATGCTTTATCATGCTCACAGAGCTCTGATGTTCTTAAATATATTTAAATTTAAAAAAGTCTTTAAATTTCTCTTAAATGATTTTTTATCATTTTCAATTCCCCTCAAAAGTTTTAGGCAAACTGTTCTGTAATTGAGGCGCTATCGCTTCAAAAGACCGCACTCGGTATGACTTTTTTCTGTGTTCATCCACGAAGGTAATTTTCAGTAATGACTGTGTTGAAGACCGCAGGCTCTTCAAGGGTACATGTTTATAAATCAGTTCTTTAAGATATTCCGGTGCAGAGCCTTCCATACAGCTGTACGCCAAGGACAGAATGTTTTAGTCAATGCGCTCTCTTACAGGAACCCAATGGAGATCTCGTAGATCTGGGGGTGATGTGGTCAGATTTCTTTATCCGCGATACAATACGTGCTGCAGTTTTTTGTACCTTCTGGAGACTCTAAATTTGGTTCTGTGGTAAACCCCACAAATAAATATTACAGTAATCTAATCTTGACTGGAGTAGAGTTACTGCTACGGCTTTGGGTGTTCTCTTATACAGTTGAGGACGCAGCTGACCCAGGGGAATCATTCTTAAGTTTACTGTCAGTATAAAAGTCAAGATCTCTGACAGTGGAGGACAACGGGATCTCAGAATCCCCAACTTTTATTGATTCGATGGCAACCTTCTGAAGATTGGCGTCCGAACCACAAATAATTGCCTCAGTCTATCGTCATTTAATTTTAGTTGTGTAGTGAATGATAGTCACTACAAGAGTTGCACTAATTAACTGGTATACAATTGGTAATCGGCCTAATAGCTAATTTTGCCGATTAATCGGTAATTAGGGAACTTGAATGTGTCTCGGTCAAAGCTGGTCTTAAGGTAAATGAAGCCAAGACAAAATGGATCGGATCGATCCATGGCTCTCCACCTATATGCGTGGAACCCCAACTGGTATAAGGCCTTCTCAAAACCGTCGACCCATTTCAGTCTTAGTCGACCGGTGAGCTGTCTGTGCCTAAGTTTCGGTCCGTGGATCACTTTTGCAGCTCTACATCCTGCAGCTGTGACATCCTTTCAATATGTCCTGTCCAGCGTAGTCTGCATTTTTTTATTGCTGTGACAAATGGTGGGTTTTTGTATAACTGGAATAGTTCTTGGTTTGTATGGAATCTCCAAAAACCGTTGTCTATCACTGGACCATATCATTTCCTTAGGATTTTCCTATCTCATGTATAAACCAGGTTCTTTGTTCTTCTGGTAAGGCACCCAGTCTCACTAGTGAAATTTACTACCGGTCTTATGATAGCGATGTACATTGCCTTCCCTGTTTCGCTTGAGAGGTTCTTACATCCTAGTAGCAATTTGTAGGCGGAGATAGGAACGGTTGGCTGCTTTCATCTCCGACATTCTTTCATTGTGCTCATTTTTGGTCACAGCTTGATATTCAAATTAGACACTCTCTCAATGGTGTAATTGTTTAGATCGAATTTTTCATCAGCGTGTATGTTTCGTAGCACTACATTATTAAGTATTAAGGTAAGAGATCATTTGATCATTCTGTACAATACTTGCAAGCTAGAACGAAATCTCTGGGGAAAAAAGGCGAAAAAATAAGTTAACCATTCCATGTTAATTATGTGTGAGTGGAGTGCATTGCCCAAAAATCAAAGACAACCAACATATTTATTGACTCAAAAGTTATAAAAGGAAGCGACGTTAGCAAAAAGATAGTAACATCAGACCCAGTGCGCACATATCTGAGTCTCAGAAACTAAGATAGTAACATCAGACCCAGTGCGCACATATCTGAGTCTCAGAAACTAAGATAGTAACATCAGACCCAGTGCGCACATCTTCGAGTCTCAGAAACTAAGATAGTAACATCAGACCCAGTGCGCACATCTTCGAGTCTCAGAAACTAAGATAGTAACATCAGACCCAGTGCGCACATATCCGAATCTCACAAACTACGCAACACAAAAAAAAGGTTAGTGAGATTTGTGAAACTGACGTTTGGCTTTCAAAATATTATCAATTTTTGGTCTGGAATTGCTTCATCCAATCAAGATAATTGCTTTCAAATGTTCACGAGTCACTCTCGTTCGATGTGTTGACTTGACATATTTGAACTGCCAAGAAGGATCTGACAGCCAGGTAGAATCTGACAGCCAGGTAGAATCTGACAGCCAGGTAGAATCTGACAGCCAGGTAGAATCTGACAGCCAGGTAGAATCTGACAGCCAAGTAGAATCTGACAGCCAGGTAGAATCTGACAGCCAGGTAGAATCTGACAGCCAGGTAGAATCTGACAGCCAGGTAGAATCTGACAGCCAGGTAGAATCTGACAGCCAGGTAGAATCTGACAGCCAGGTAGAATCTGAAAGCAGTGGATCAGCTCTATCTTTTTCAGTTAGAAAAAAAACATCTATTTCGTTTCGGATCTTGTATAAACGAAACAGGATTTTAGCGCAGGTGGGCCATTTCATTGCTGTGTGATAAGGCAAGTCAAGTATTCAGAATCAATTTCTCCAAGAAAAGCGCAGAACTGACGGTGATTGAATGCATGTCCCTGAATGAATTTCACAGCAGAAACGACTGGTTTTAGTACGCAAGAAACATCCAAGTTTTTCCCATGAAGTGCTTGCTGTATGATGCAGTACATGAACAGAGCGCCCAGAGTTTACAAATCTTCCAACTGAGTTCCGATCTGCCCCACCGGGCCTTACCTCATTACAGCCACGTCTTTTTCCATCCATTCGAAGCTGATCCACTGGCTATTAGAGTGTGCAAAAGATTTTACACCTCCATGAAAGTGTCTTTTTTCCAGTTGTTGTTCCGTGCATGCTGCAAACGGATGACAACTCTTCCGTTATCTGAAAGTCCAAAATGACACCACTGGCGAAACACGGGAAGATGTGACGTGCTCAAGAGATCAGTAGACTCATACGGCGCCAGAGAATACCACAGAAATTTCCAAGCATTTTAACTTATATTTAACCCTATGTTCTCTCCGAGTTATTCTTTTCTCCACACAACTGAACTTGTCGGAAGGCTGATAGGTCCAACAGAGGTGACTACGATTACTAATGCACCTTAATGTTTTCAACACTCCTCTTCCTTCCAGCCATTTACAGTTTGTGGTCGTTATCAGACTATAATATATTAGCGGGAATAGGCCAAATGGATATTGATTTTTACTTGATTTTGTTTTTAAACCAACTTTTCACGCGCAAAAAAAAACTCAGGTTACTTGGTAGGCTTTCTTATATCATTTTTTTAAATCAATTAGACAGTCTTCACTGGACAGGAAACATTAAAAGGATGCCAGATTGTAGACTAGCAAAAACGATATAAAAGCAAAAAGCTAGAATGGATTGACGATGTATAGAAGGACTTACCACCAACTGGGATTCCGTGGATGGGGGCGGAAAAACATTATCGATCCTAATTGAAGGATGTGGTGGAGTAGGACCGGGCCCTAACTGAGATTTAGCGCCACTGATGAAGATATTTCAGACTTTTAGTTGGCAAGCGCTAAACAAGGCCATAATAACTTTGACATCTCTAGCGCTTCCACCAGCCCAACATTAACTAAATTCAATCAAGTTGGGTGCCCTTAAATGTATGTATTATGTCGAAAAAACTCTCGTAGCTTAGTCTAAACCCTTTAATTTTTATAGTCCCGGGAAAGTTTTTGATCAATTCAATTCATATTTTACAAAGTTAAATTCAGCTTTGCATCATTCTACACTTAAGTGGAGAACAGCGGGAGATATGTTAGTTAAGATTTTAGGTGTCACTTGCCCTCAAAGTCACTGTATGGGCCCTGCAACCCTTACAGCTGCCTTGGGGTCTCGTATATGTTAGGGTCTGTAAATATTTTGAATGATCGCATTTAATGCTAGGTAATGAAGGACAAAACCGAAAAGTAGCGAGGGGGACACCATAAAAAGTTAGGTGACGTCACTGTTTGACCAGGAGTGTTATACAAATATATATTTTTATAGGACTGAATGGGAATGGGGTTGTTTTTTAGTTTTTAAGATAAACTAATTTTAAAATTTGATGATTTTTTTTTTTTTTTTTTAATTTTAAAAGATAAAAAGAATTCTTTCCAAGAAAGGTATTCATCACAAATAAGAATGGAAACAAATAATTTTACATGTTGAACGAAAAGGAGAAACCAAAAGCATACGTTTATTTCTAAATATTTCAACAAAATCAAAAAGAAAGAAAAAACTGGTTTGTAGAAAGGGCTACACATTTGTGTGGATATTCAAAATGGGTATTTTTTATCAATCGTATATAACCGGCATAGTCATGTTAAGAAAACATGAGCTGTTTACAAAAGATATCATCTATTTATTAATGTGTGGTTTGATGTGAGAGAAATCGTATAAAAATAAAGTGTACATTCTTAGTATTCATTTGATTGAAATGTTGGTTTAGATTTTCAAACTATTTTAGCTTGCTTCAGATCAATGAAAAATTTCGTCTTCTATATACTTTAAAACGTATTTGCACCAATGCCATAGAATTTATGTTTAACAACTTCCAAAAAAAAAAAAATTGAGTTTTCAAGATAATAGAAATCCTATTTAAAAAACAAAAAAAATTGTTTATATATATATATATATATATATNTTTTTAATGAGTTAACATAGCTGGAAAGATTATTATTCCGATCTTACGAAGAGAAATGTCGTTGGAGATTTAATAAATATATAATTATATATTATAAATATAATAATGTATATAATAAATATATAAAGCGAAATATTTTTTTCTAATATTCATTTTATTCTGTTGTTCCCAAAACTGTGCTACAAAATTAGAAACGCACTCAATTTAATTATATTTGATGAACTATTTGTATTCAAACTTTAAGGTACCAATTTTTGTTTTAAAATATCTTTCTTTTTTTTTTTCTTTTTTTTTTAGTTTTCATTTTATCTACATCAATATATATGGATGGAATCGAGTACGTTAAAATGGATGCTAAAAACGAATTGTTAAAGAGCATGTTTCTATTATATATTTTATAATCAACACCTATCTCTAGTTTAACAGTCATGCTCATGCGGTGACATTGATTTTGAAAACACAGTGCACATGTTTGAAACTTAGCCACAACTCTATTCAATGAATAGACCTATATATTTATTTATTTATTTATTTAGGCATTTTTATATAGCGCTTATCATAAAGCTCTAAGCGCTTTAAAAAATGAAGAGAGATTTCACTGTGAAGGTATTATAATACAGTGTTATTAAAGCCTTTCAACTTGTGAAGCTGAAGACTATCAAATAAATTAAAATACCAATATGTGCGAAAACCAAAAAGTAAGATTTGGCTTATGATCAGGAGCGGTCAATTTTCAAAACAATAAGATCTTTATAATCGAATGCTGTAAGCATGTGACGAGATTAACCTGAACGACATGGGTCATCAATATAAATGGAAGAAAAAAAGTGACATTTTATTGTTTCAATTAATTGTAATAGATAAAGGCAACACATTTCTATTACTTTTACAGAAGTATGCCTGAAACAAACCCTAAAGACAAGACCAACGCGGTCCGTACATTTAGTCTGTGTGGCAAGATCAACGTAGTCATTAGCTTAAGTCTGTGTGACAAGCCCAACTCAGTCCGTACATTTAGTCTGTGTGACAAGACCATCGTAATCTGTAGATTTAGTCTGTGTGACAAGACTAACGTAGTCCGTAGATTTACTCTGTGTGACAAGACTAACGTAGTCCGTTCATTTAGTCTGTATGACAAGATCAACGTAGTCCTTAGTTTTAGTCTGTGTGACAAGAACAACGTAGTTCTTAGCTTTAGTATGTGTGGCAAGTTCAACGCAGTCCGTAGATTTAGTCTGTGTGACAAGCCCAACTCAGTCCGTACATTTAGTCTGTGTGACAAGACCAACTCAGTCCGTACATTTAGTCTGTGTGACAAGACCATCGTAATCTGTAGATTTAGTCTGTGTGACAAGACTAACGTAGTCCGTAGATTTACTCTGTGTGACAAGACTAACGTAGTCCGTTCATTTAGTCTGTATGACAAGATCAACGTAGTCCTTAGTTTTAGTCTGTGTGACAAAAACAACGTAGTTCTTAGCTTTAGTATGTGTGGCAAGTTCAACGTAGTCCGTAGATTTAGTCTGTGTGACAAGACCACGTAGTCCGTAGATTTAATCTGTGTGGACAGACAAACGCAGTCCGTAGATTTAGTCTGTGTGGATAGATCAACGCAGTCTGTAGATTTATTTTGTGTGGATAGACCAACGCAGTCCGTAGATTTAGTCGGTGTGACAAGATCAACGTAGTCATTAGCTTAAATCTGTGTGGCAAGATGAACGTAGTCCTTAGATTTAGTCTGTGTGACAAGACCAACTCAGTCCGTAGATTTAGTCTGTGTGACAAGACCATCGTAATCTGTAGATTTAGTCTGTGTGACAAGACTAACGTAGTCCGTAGATTTAGTCTGTGTGACAAGACTAACGTAGTCCGTAGATTTAGTCTCTGTGACAAGATCAACGTAGTCCTTAGATTTAGTCAGTGTGACTAGACCAACGTAGCCCGTGGATTAAGTCTGTATGGAAAGACCAACGTAGTCCATAGATTTAGTGTGTGTGACTAGACCAACGCAGTCCGTATATTTAGTCTGTATTACCAGACTAACGTAGTCCGTAGATTTAGTCTGTGTGGATAGACCAACGCAGTCTGTAGATTTATTTTGTGTGGATAGATTAACGCAGTCCGTAGATTTAGTCGGTGTGACTAGACCAACGTAGTCTGTAGATTTAGTCTGTGTGGATAGACCAACGCAGTCCGTAGATTTAGTCTGTGTGGATAGACCAACGCACTCCGTAGATTTAGTTTTGTGTGGATAGACCAACGCAGTCCGTAGATTTAGTCTGTGTGGATAGACCAACGCAGTCCGTAGATTTAGTCTGTGTGGATAGACCAACGCAGTCCGTAGATTTAGTTTTGTGTGGATAGACCAACGCAGTCCGTAGATTTAGTTTGTGTGGATAGACCAACGCAGTCCGTAGATTTAGTCTGTGTGACTAGACCAACGCAGTCCGTAGATTTAGTCCGTGTGGATAGACCAACGCAGTCCGTAGATTTAGTCTGTGTGGATAGACCAACGCAGTCCGTAGATTTAGTTTTGTGTGGATAGACCAACGCAGTCCGTAGATTTAGTTTGTTGTGGATAGTCCAACGTACATTTATTATGCATGACAAATTTGCTGTGACGAAATCTCAGTACAATTACACTGTGTGAAGGGGGTGTATGGGGGTGATGTGTGTTCCAGTCGCATCCTAATGGACAATTTAATCTTAAACCAGAATGCTATTTATTTGCAGTCAACTTGTCGATGGTCCAAAATGAGTACTTCGCGTTAATAAAAGTATAGAATTTTAATTTTAAAGCTCATCTTTTTTTTTTTAAAGACTATCTCATTGCGGAAAGATGATCTTATTTTTGACATACTATTTTATGATTAGAAGTCTGTCTGATTGTCAGAAGAGTGTGTAGGCCTATATTGTCAAAAATCTATCTGATTGTGGAAGGACGTTCTCGTCATGGAAAGACTATCTTATTGTCTAAAGACTATCTTATTGCCAAAAGACAATCTCATTGTAAAAAGACTATCGCACTGTGGAGAGACCCTCTTATTGTCAAAATACCATGGTACTGTCAAAATGACGATCTTCTTTTATTAACCGCATGACTAGAAATAATGGGAAAGTTTGGAAGGCTGGTTCATGACGACATAAAATCTCTTTGAAACTAAGGTCAATGTGAATGCTTTAAGAGTCCATAGCGCATCGGTACATAAGAAGAACATGTACTGTTAGAAGTAACAAGCGAAGCGACATTTTTTTTTCTAAAATCCCAAATACTATATATAACCCCGGGGGAAAAAAAGCTTGGGGTAATTTTAATGGATCGTACTTTTAGCAGAACCAGTTCAAACTTAACCTCGTGCCAACACAAGTATCTTTCACTCTCATAGGTCGGGTGTACAAAAATCGTAATTGAATTTTTTTTAAAGGGCTTTTCAAAAATTGTATCACTTGTTTCTCGTTTTATTTCCTTTCACTTCATTTATTTTTGGTTTTAAATGTCTTATTTATTAATTTTTTTTTGGGGGG